>CM022951.1:77368452-77828452 GCA_012931725.1 Litsea cubeba | reverse complement strand
TCCTTTGTTGAACCCCTTTGAGCTTTATATCTTTCATATATTGTAAACCCACGTTACAAACTCTGAACCTGAAAAAAAAATACCTTTACCTAAGTCATAGATCTAGTGGAGCATTGCTTTTCATTATGATATGTATGGGTGTGCAAGAAATAAGTGTGGGGGTGTTTTGGGTTTGTGGTATGGCTATGACTGATGAAATGAAACATGTTTTCATTCTCAATTTGTGAGTTCTAATTTTTATCAATAAAAAAAAAGAATAAAAATAACATGAAAAAAAAATTTATGAAAAAAAAAGTTTATGAAGTGATGGAGGCAATTGTTGTCCATGTTCATGAATCCTCCTAAAATTCCAAGAAATGGTGTGTTCATATGTGATACATAAAAAGGTGGAAGCTGTTGTGAATGATCGTTCCTTGCTGCAAATGAAAAGTGTTTCTTTTGAACGATCTCTTTTTCAATGCAGGAGTTTTACATGTTCTGAATGCTTTAAAGCCATATTGAAGAAGTTGATCAATGGAGTGAATGATTTTCATTGTCTTATATATTAGAGCTAGAGTTGATTCATTTTTGCTCCACTAGTTTCGATGGCTTTTGAACTACATTCCTAAATATTTCCCACCTTGATCCTAAACCCTATTACAACCTTTGAAAAGTCCTTATGATTCGTGTTATGCATGTGATCCTAGTGGTGGAGAATGAGAAGATATGCAAGCCTATGGTAGATCATTTCCATTGGAATGAATTTGAGCGAAACAGATACCCTTCAAACATATGAGAGTAAAGTGTTTATTTCCGTGAGGGTCTACGTATTTAGTCTACTCCATCTTCGACTGAAATTGCTTACTAAGTATTTGTAAGATGTTTAAGAATGTTTATTCATGACATGTTTTGAGTTTTGAAAAGCTTGGTTGTTCTTTGTTAATGGCATTCAAACTTGGTGTTTTAGGAAAGTGAATTTGAGTTTTGCCCGAGGACGAGCAAAAGTTAAGTGTGGGGGGATGAGAAAGCAAAATGTTATATTTTTCTCCATTAATGTTTAGTCCTTTATACTTATTTGATGCCTAAATGTACTCATTATTCTTATATTTTGCTTTAGGATGCAAATGGAGGTGCTGTGTGCAAAACAAAGCTAATTGAGTGATTCTGGACAGTTTTGACATCGCTTCGTAATTTGGGCATAATTCTCTCCTCCGAACTCCAATTGAGATGATTCAAGATGCTATGGAACGCCAAGAAAAAGATCTACAACTTTTATGTTTTGAGTTTTGAGAGATTCTTGCTGAATCAAGAAGTTTTCAGATCTGAGTTACAAGAGAAGTGCTCATATTTGATGCTAAATGGATGAAGAATCAAGCAGAAGGGCATTGTGGTAAATTTAATGAGATCAGGAGTTTCCCGGAACATATCCAATATTAGGCTCATATTGTCCGGAATGAAAAATGGTGCAACTTTAATTCTTGGTTCGAATCCAACAGAAACCCGAGTGAGAAGATATGGTCAAGAAGAAGATTTTGACTAAGTTAAAATTTAATTGATTATTTTATTCCATCTCCAATCCCACATCACTTCAAATTCTCTCAAAACTCACGGGTGCATTCCATCTCCAACGATCTCTTTCTATTCTCTCTTTCATCTCTCATCGTCTCCTACTTTATCTCTACCTCATTACTTTTCTCTCCATCACATGGGCCCAATTATTATTTTTATCTCCTTTTCCAACTCCAACGCCACCTCACCTTATTTCTCTCCTCTCTCTGCAATACAGGCCATCTAGAAATAACTCACTCCACAAACAAAGCTGAGACCTTTCCCACTGCACGTTTTTTTTTCTCTCTCTCTCTCTCTGTCTTTCTTTTCTACTCTTTTCTTTGCAAGTTAGTATGGCCCTGCGTGGCTAATTTTATGTAATTGGTTGAAGAAGACTGAAGCCTCGGAATAAATACTGTGAGATCTAATTTATTTTCATTATTCAATTTATGCTTTGAATATGGGTTGTTCTTCTGTGCTTAATTTGTTATCATGATTGTTTCGTTTAATTGCTAGGATGCATACTAGTTTATTTTCGTTGCAATCTACTGCTAAATTAGAAATCAAATCCGTAATTGTTTGATCCCTCTAATTTGCGAAGCAACTAATATTTAATAATTTACTGCTTTGAAAATTATTAGATATTAGGAAGAACACCTAGCTAAATTAAATGCAACCGCGTGTGCTTGTGTTGTTTAGATTTTTCAATCTCTCAAGGTCTTAATGCTGTTACTAGATTAAATCTTTGCCGCTTGTCTTGGATTGCTTAGTAATTAGAGATAATTAGAGCGCGTGCTAATTTTCTAATTAACTAATTAAGGAGGTAGGAATTTAATTCCAATTATGAATATTCAAAGTATTAGTTGATTTATTTTTGCATCAATCATGATCAGTTTTTAATTTCCAATGGTGGATGTTAACTTTGACCAATGCTTGTTAATTTGATTGAATTCGTTACTTTATTGTTCTTTATTTGCTTTTATTCATTTTTGCTTTCATTATAATTAAAACACTCCTATCTTTGATCACATAGCATAAAATTTGGCTAACTACTCTCCGAGGGAACAATCCTTACTCGCACTACTACATATATTTTTAGGAGTAAAGGTCTTATTATATTTGGCTGCCTGCGACAGCACGACCATAGACCCATCCTGGCTTCTTGTTCAGTGGAGCCCACTTTCCACATGACCCTTTACACTAAACGTGTGATGTGTGGGATGTCCATTGTTCTTGAAATTGGGAACAGTAGTGACTTGGGGGTGTTTGTCTTCAACGTGTATTAGGATGAAAAGAAGTTATGTGTTGACTGAACATAGAATTCTATTTTTAACATCTTGCCCCATTAGTTTCTAGAAATTAGAAAGAAGCCCTGTTAGTTTTAATGAATTCAAATTAGAACCCTTGACTTATTCTATAAGAAATTGAATTGGAAAATATTATAAATGGAATCCTTTGATTTTCTAAAATTATAAATTAAGATTGTGATTTATCATTATTATTTATAAATTAAATATTATATGATATCTTTGATTTTAATATGTTAAATTATATGTTATTGAACCTGAGTAAATACCGACTGGGCACACGGTATATTACTAACGTGGGGTTTAGTGCTTCGTATAACCTCGGGGAATTGTAATGGATTCGAGCTCAACCCATCTTTATTGGAAAACCCTTAATTGGGTCTATGCACCATTGATTGTGAAAGGATGCGTTGATCTTTTATCTATTAGAGATTCTTGTGGTTGTTGGGTACGAGACCTAATGTTTGACCTTAGGATTGGCTTGTGATTATTCCTTGACCTTCGGGTTTGCATATATGATTGTGGTTGAGGTTGGTCTATTAGTTGCATACCCTATGTGGATTGGATATGGACTGTGATGTGGCTTGGTATTTGATTGAGATAGGTGCATAGGTACCGATCCCTACCCTACCAAGGAGACGGTGGAGGGTCAAACGTTTCAAACGTTTGAACCAGTTGACGAACCTGAGTGGAGAGCCGATGATGGCCACAGAGTCGTCTGAGTCTGCACAGGAGAGACTTTCATCGTAGAGACTATTTTAGTAGCAAACTATTCATAACGAACCTAATTTTATTTAGTTATTTTGTTTAAGATATTTTGGAAACTTTAACCTTAAATATTCAACTAGTTATGTGTTGGTTTGATTTTTAATATTGATACCAATTGATTTAATGCTTCCGCAAATGTTTTATTATGACTCACTATGTTTCGAAAATTTTATGGGTCCATATTTGGGAGTTTGTGTTGCATTAAACACAGGAAATTGCATATTTATTCTTATTTTTCACGTTTTCCCCTGGTTGTATTTTGGGGACGTGACAATTGGTATCAGAGCCAGCACATTTCTCGAAACCTAAAACTGGATAGAAACAATTAGGACGTGGTGAGGATTTCGGTCTCGTTAGACAGGCTTTACGTGCTAACGGTAAAGTCTATAGTGTTGTTTGTTAGATTATTGTTAGGAATCAACCACTAACACTCTTTTGCAGGAAATGGCACACCAAGAAACTCAATCCCAAGATAATAATGGAAGTGGGTTGAACTCTAATGATGACCGTTTCAATCGACTCTTGGAAGCCTTTATGCAGTCGCAGGCTGACCAGATTGAACAAAGACAGCGAGAAAAAGAAGAACGAGCTGCAGAAAGAGCTCAGGCCGATCAAGATAGGGCAGGATTTCAAGCCCAAATTCTAGAATTAACAAATCGGGCAGCTCAGCCAGTGCAAGTGGTTATGCCTCCGAAAGTAGTGGATCCGAATGATCTATATGAGAAATTTAGGAAGAGGTTTCCTCCAGAATTTCATGGTTCAGAAGACCCCATGGTAGCGGATGATTTCATAGAACAACTCGAGCAGATATTTGCAGTTTTTCATTGCACCCAAAAGCAGAAAGTTAGTCTGTCAGATTACATGTTTCGAGGAATAGCCCTCCAGTGGTGGAATTCGGTTAAAGTAGTAATCCAAGCAGACACCGTGACAGAAGAAGATGCTTGGAAGACGTTCACTGAAGAATTTATGGATAAGTTCATTCCTAAGTATGTCAAGGATCAGTGGAGGAAGAATTTTCAGAATCTAAAACAAGGTGATATGTTAGTGCAACAGTATGAACAACAGTTTATCAGGTTGGCTAAATATGCTCCTACGCTCATTACCCCGGAAGAAGAAAAGATCAGACGTTTTCTCGATGGCCTTTCAGCTGATATTTATATGATGATCAAAGATAATCAGCGCCCACTATTTCAAGATGCTGTTAAGGGTGCATATTGGGCGGAGGGTGCGCTAAAGAAGCGAGCTATGGAACGACAAGCTAAAATACAGCAGAATCAGTTAAGGCAGTCGGCAAGTCAGAACGATCAAAATAACTCAAAGCGACAGAAATTTCAAAGTCCACCCACAACCAGTCCAATACTACGTTGTGAGCGATGTGTAAAGAATCACCCGACAGAGCAATGCTATAAGCAGTTAGGGGCATGTTTCCACTGTAAGCAGGTTGGACATAGGATGAAAGATTGTCCTAATGGGGGTAGTCAGTTATCAACAGCATAGGCAACGGGATCTCATGCGCCTTCACAACAGCAGTGGAGGACAACACCTCAATAGGGACAACATCAAACAGGTCAGCAGTTTCCTCAGGCGCCGCAGCAGCAATAGCAGCAATTTAGGGCTCCTCAGAATCAACAGTTTAGGGGAAAGCTCCACAACAGCAGAGGCAAGCTTAGGGTCAGCAGAGAAAACAACAAGGAGGTCAACAGAGACCACTTGGGCCAACACAAGGACAACAGAACCAACCCCAACAAGGTAGGATGTATGCTTTTATCGATGAGAATGCAGATGGTTCAGCGGGCGTCGTAGAAAGTACCTTTTAATCTCAGAGAAGAAGCAATACCCACATCTCCTTCTGGAGTTATGGTTGCCATTTGGAGGACCAAATGTCCTAAGGGGGAGAGAATATGACGTTTTGACTATTTATATATATAAATTCTTTATTTTATAATTATTATATAATTGATTGTATATTAATTAAATACGCGATTAGTCTAAGTGGGGACCACGCTAGGCTTAAGTTTGGCAAGTTAAGCTTGTTGGATAGGTATCTTAACCCATAGTTAACCCGGGCCCAATTTAGTGGTATAATTCTTTTCTAATCCAAACTCTTATCTTTTTAGAACCCAAACTCTATTATTTTTAGACTTTAAGTCAGATTACAATTCCTATTCCTATTCCCTATTTATACACCACTCTTTTATTTTCACACACAATTCTCTCTCTTCCAATTTTTCTCTGGGGTAGCACATTGGGCTTTGGTAATAGAGATTCTTGACCGTCTCTATCAACCGCTAATCTCAGGCAAGTACTTAACCATAATTTGTAAATTTAATACTTGTGTTATTCCTTGATCTGTGTATTGATGCATATAGAAACCCATTTTTATGCCCTAAGGTTTGATTTTCTCATTTTGTGATGATACCTGGCACATATATGGCCACCATCTTTTGATTCTAAATTTTGGGCATAAATTATTGTGGAGTTATTTTCTTTTATCAGGTTGTGGGTCCCAATGATTGATTGGATCATATATATATGGCCCGATCATACGTCCGTACATGGCTAGCGACCTAGTTGGTGGAGTTGATTTGAGAATTGGGACTGGATCTAGTAGGGCCCACTGTCCAGACGTCCTTGATGAACCAGGCCTGATGTGTGTTGAATCATTTGGCGGGACCCATTGTTTTGATATCAGATTTGGCCCGATCACATTGCCATGTATAGCCGGGCGACCTTAGAGGATAGACCCATCCTGGCTTCTTGTTCAGTGGAGCCCACTTTCCACATGACCCTTTACACTAAACGTGATGTGTGTGATGTCCATTGTTCTTGAAATTGGGAACAGTAGTGACTTGGGGGTGTTTGTCTTCAACGTGTATTAGGATGAAAAGAAGTTATGTGTTGACATTCTATTTTTAACATCTTGCCCCTTTAGTTTCTAGAAATTAGAAAGAAGCCCTGTTAGTTTTAATGAATTCAAATTAGAACCCTTGACTTATTTTATAAGAAATTGAATTGGAAAATATTATAAATGGAATCCTTAGATTTTCTAAAATTATAAATTAAGATTGTGATTTATCATTATTATTTATAAATTAAATATTATATGATATCTTTGATTTTAATATGTTAAATTATATGTTATTGAACCTGAGTAAATACCGACTGGGCACACGGTATATTACTAACGTGGGGTTTAGTGCTTCGTATAACCTCAAGGAATTCTAATGGATTCGAGCTCAACCCATCTTTATTGGAAAACCCTTAATTGGGTCTATGCACCATTGATTGTGAAAAGATGCGTTGATCTTTTATCTATTGGAGATTCTTGTGGTTGTTGGGTACGAGACCTTATGTTTGACCTTAGGATTGGCTTGTGATTATTCCTTGACCTTCGGGTTTGCATATATGATTGTGGTTGAGGTTGGTCTATTAGCTGCATACCCTATGTGGATTGGATATGGACTGTGATGTGGCTTGGTATTTGATTGAGATATTGTGGAGGTTTATTCGAATGATTTGATTGGTATTCGATTATGGGTTATTGTGCAGCCAGCCCTTCACTTTGACTTAGGTTTCTATGTCAAGCTTTACAAGATCATTAGGTCTATTCTGCTATGATATGTATATATATATGTATATTGATTGGGTCATATTCTAACGACTGCAGTTGTAATTGGACGGCTGATCACCGATGTGTGCTGACACTATAATATCCGAATTTCGAACCGGTTTATCCGGCCTACGATTACGAACCGGTTTATGACCGCCGGCCTTCGAACGGGTTTTCCCGCTTTATAGTTAGGGCTGACCTCCCAAAGCTGTGGCTTTGCTTCTGTATGATTATTGTATTGCTCTATTGTGTAGATTGGATTTAGGATATTCGTTCTTTTCATCATTGTCACATTGTTATTCTTTTATGATCATTACCTGTCATTACTCACATTGAGCTTGTGTTTTATATATAAATTATGCTTTCGTGCTTGCTGTTTACTTTGTTTATTGGTGCATAGGTACCGATCCCTACCCTACCAAGGAGAAGGTGGAGAGTCAAACGTTTCAAACGTTTGAGCCAGTTGACGAACCTGAGTGGAGAGCCGATGATGGCCACAGAGCCGTCTGTGTCTGCACAGGAGAGACTTCCTCATAGAGACTATTTTAGTAGCAAACTATTCATAACGAACCTAATTTTATTTAGTTATTTGTTTAAGGTATTTTGGAAACTTTAACCTTAAATATTCAACTAGTTATGTGTTGGTTTGATTTTTAATATTGATACCAATTGATTTAATGCTTCCGCAAATGTTTTATTATGACTCACCATGTTTCGAAAATTTTGTAGGTCCATATTTGGGAGCTTGTGTTGCATTAAACACAGGAAATTGAATATTTATTCTTATTTTTCACGTTTTTCCTTAGTTGTATTTTGGGGACGTGACAGTTGGTATCAGAGCTAGCACGTTTCTCGAAACTTAAAACTAAAAATAAACAATTAGGACATGGTGAGGATTTCGATCTCGTTAGACAGGCTTTACGTGCTAACAGTAAAGTCTATAGTGTTGTTTGTTAGATTATTGTTAGGAATCAACTACTAACACTCTTTTGCAGGAAATGGCACACCAAGAAACTCAATCACAACATAATAATGGAAGTGGGTCGAACTCTAATGATGACCATTTCAATCGATTCTTGGAAGCCTTTATGCAGTCGCAGGCTGACCAGATTGAACAAAGACAGCGAGAAAAAGAAGAACGAGCTGCAGAAAGAGCTCAAGCCGATCAAGTTAGGGCATGATTTCAAGCCCAAATTCTAGAATTAACAAATCGGGCAGCTCAGCCAGTGCAAGTAGTTATGCCTCCGAAAGTAGTGGATCCGAATGATCTATACGAGAAATTTAGGAAGAGGTTTCCTCCAGAATTTCATGGTTCAGAAGACCCCATGGTAGCGGATGATTTCATAGAACAACTCGAGCAGATATTTGCAGTTTTTTGTTGCACCCAAAAGCAAAAAGTTAGTCTGTCAGCTTACATGTTTCGAGGAAAAGCCCTCCAGTGGTGGAATTTCCCCTTGTTGTATTTTAGGGACGTGACACTCTGCTGACCAGCTGTCGCAGGTTGTGTTGCTGGCATAGGCGATGGATTGTGGTAGAAAGAAATAGTGTACGACCTTGCCCGCGCCCTGTTTGCCTAGAACACTGCATTGATATGGGTAGGAAGAGTAGATGGAGCCACTGGATTAGGCGGAGCGGTGTATGCTACGAGTAGGTCAGCCAGTGATTGAATTTGGTCAGCACATGCGTAGTCCTTCGCCAAAGAGGCATCATGTTCCAGCTCAGGTGGCTGGAGATTCAAATATTTGTAATCAAAACGATACAATCACCTTCAATCCGCAGTGGAGTGGACGCGAAACGAAGCAGATGTATGAGACCTCGCTCCAATGCTAGCAACTCTTCCTCTAGGGGTTGATCTGCCTGCACTTTATAGTTAAAAGCCATGATCAGATTGCCCTTGGGGTCCCTAGCCAGACCCCCGATGCCTGCGGAGCCCGTACTCCCACTGAAAGCACCATTAAAGTTCAACTTGAGCCAACCCGACGGTGGAGGTAGCCACTGATCTGTAGTGAATGTGATCTTGCTGCCCGGTCCTGTATACGAATTACACAGATTCCAATCAAGAAGTGAGTTAAAAGTTTTACTGAGGACATGTTAGGGGTGAATGGGGTGATATTGGAAGAGATACATGTTTCTGGACTTCCAAAGATATAAGAAGGTTATTGTCATGGGCGACGTCATGTTCTTTCTCGTTTTCAATTCCAAAACATTTAAATTTGGGCTTCCAGCACACCCACGCTCAAACACTCTTTTTGATGTGTGTTGCATAAGGATCACCATACAAGTCACGGTCCACGTTGGTGTGTCCATTATATTTCCACACATAGACCTTTTGAAAAGTGATGGCAATTGAGATTTGTTGGACTTGAACGAATGTCTTGGTTAATTGCACACACATGATTTGGGACAAAATCGAGTACTGCATTATGCCTTGAAACTCGTATCTCTAACTTGCATGTCAGTGTTACCATCTCTCTTGCTCATTTTGCCCATTCTAAAACATGAAGCAGGGTGCTACTACCCAGTCAAAATCTTCTAATGGTAGCCTTTATGAAGATCCCAAAATGGGGTCCAGGGTAAAGGGGTTTGTAGGATCTTACACCCCATTAAGCTACCACTTATCCGAAAATCAATTGGTGATAGGAAACGGCACAACAGTAGTTTTATGGTGAGGGTGAGGGTGAGGGCTCGATCACAATTATGACCATTCAGGAGTGAGGGTGGACGTTGACCTCAACAATCCCTCCCTCAACGGCATACCCGCTGCGACTCCTGATACCACTTGTAGGAACTTACACCCCATTGATCTACCACTTATCCCAAAACCAATTGGTGATAGGAAACATCACAACAATAGTTTTATGGTGAGGGCGAAGGGTCGACCACGATTATGACCGCTCAAGAGCAAGGGTGGATGTTGACTTCAACAGGGTTGAAAGCCATCCTTAGTGGACTGGAGGAGCTTTGGGATCAATCTCAGTACACAGAGGAATACAATCTCAGCCAGTTCTTAGCAAAGCTTAATGGCTGAATCTGATCGTGATGCCGCTGCAGTGTACAAAGTGTAAATTGGGAGAGTTTTTTGGCTCAAGATTTTGACGTTTTACCCCAATTCTTTTTTAATTTTATCTCCCTTCTTTTGTATATGTCCATTAAATTAAAGCGAAGCTGGTTTGTATAGGTGAGTCCAATCCTTTTTGTGAGGTATATGGGGTTTTGATCATCCATCATCGAAGTGATGTATATTTTACATATTTGTAAATACCATTAGTTTCTCATGATCAAGGTGCGCCCCCCATTCATTGAGCTAATCCTTTCTTCTCTATCTTCTTCCATATGAAAGCTGGAACTCTAGTTTTAAGTATGATTTCAGGATGTATGATTCAGATTATTTTTCCTATAACTTTTTTGAGTTCCGGTATCCTGCAGTGGCATAACATCACATATCTAATAGGAAATGTATTTTAGAGTGTTCTTGACATAGGTAGGAGAAGATAAATCATCAATGGCACATAGGTTAAAATGCACGAGTATGATTATCACATGATTTGAACATTCTGGTGAGTGTTGTAATGCAATGATATAGCATTATTCGTAATGTCCTTTAAAATTAGTTTTTTAATTTGAATTTTATTCTTTTATTGGTGACATGATTTGGACTCGCAATAGTTCATCGAGTTTGCAATAGTAAGTAAGCACCTTTCACCGTCCCATATCTTTTCACTGGGTTGATGCTTGTGATCAGCAACTCATTTATTATTTATCTGTTCATAATAATGCCAGGATGTTAAAAATGCACTAGTCCACTCTCAATGAGTGCTACCTCATGAGTTAGCTAAGGACACTGCGCCTTTGGGAGCTGAGAGGTTTGTGTTCGACACTTGCCTTCATTGGCCACCTCCCATAGTTTTACCCGGTGCATGTGAATGGGAGGGCTTGTATGTGCCCATAGGGTTCTCGGCTATCTTAATTCAAGTGTGCCTCTGGTTCAGGGCCAAAGGCTCCAGGGCGGGAGACACCTTGGAATATAAAGCTCATTTATAACTGTTTATAATAATGTCTGGATGTTAAAAATGCACTAGTACACCGGCCGTCAAAATTCAGCTCTAAGAGAGATTACTTCCGTACCTTTAGAACCAGGATCAGGGTTATTTGTTGTTATTATGTTATTTATTTATTTTTACAATCAAAACTATGGATAATGAGTCCAAACACTTCTGTTTACACATATTTTGCCTATGATGAATATCTATCCTTTTCAACTGTAAACAATTCTAGGGCTTGATTTTAGTCACGACTGATTTGCTCTTCTCTGAGGAGCTTAAAAAAAAAAACAAACAAAGGTTAATCTATCCCCATCTCATCCAATTGGCCTAACAAAAAGTAACATGCATACAATGAGTCAATGACCTGATCGGTACCTGCAACAAACTTTTTATTTGGACCAAAGCCTTGAATTCTCTCCGTATTCATGCGGTTTTTACAACCCATGGAGAGTTGTTTTAATAAAGTTTCTCTACCTACATTCTTTCATTCTCGAGAGACTCAAAATTACTCAATACAAATGGAAGTGTTTCCGGCTTAACTTCCTCTTTGTTTACATGAGAGTAAATGTCAAGTCATGAATTAAAGTGAGGGGGTTTGAGTAAAAAGGATTAGTAGAGAAAATTCTAATTCTCCTTAAGTTATTATAGTTGCAGAGAGTAAAAAAAATGAGGGGTAAAAGAGTAAATTTATATCACATCAAAGTTTACTCTCCCACCCCCTTTATCCATCCAAATAGAACGAAGTAAAGGGAAAACTTTACCCTCCTCTTATTCCATTCAAAAAGCATGAAGTAAAATCATGGTATTTTCCTCTCTTTTAATAACCTCTTGCTGAGAACGACCTCTTACTCTAATGGTAAGAGGCGCCTTTTCTTACATGCCTGCCCATGGTTCGAACTTGGGTAGGCACTTTTCCTCACTTGAGGTTGTGCTACCTCGCCAGAGGTCAACTCTCCTCACCAAACGGTCCACCTCACCCGAGGTGTACTCCCTTTAGCCAAGGGCTTGGAGTCCCGACCCACTAAGCTAGGATACAAAAAAGAAACACTTTTCTCTTGCTAAACAAACACATTAGTGAAGCCATAAAAAGGGATGGTAGAATATATATATATATATATACTTCCACCATGAATGATTATCCAATGAGAGTCTTAGACCACAAACATTTGTATATACATGCAACAAAGGCTCATTTGCTCTCTTCAAGATTTACCCTACTCGAAGAAACAATGCTCAATAGTTTTCCCATTGGACACATGATTCAGAATTTTTCCACCATTGTTAAATAAAGACAAACTAGAGTTGGATGTGTGGTAAGACTAGGAAAGGTAGAATAAGAAACTGAGAGCATTTGGGACAACCTAGGGTTGCCATCAATAGGAGATAAACTAAGAGAAAATCATTTTAGATGGCCTGAACATGTCCAATGCATGCTGATATTGATATCATTAAAGAAAGCATTTTCTATGCAGTTTGATGACTCTTGAAAGGGGGGGGGGGGTGGGGTGAAGAAGATGTGGATGATAGTAATAAGGAATGGAAAAACATAATTCATATATGTATCTAACTCAAACATAGTTAGGAGAGGGCTTTGATGATGAAAATGATGACGTTAATTGGAAAAAAAATCCAACAACGATTATCATACGATGCAACCCACCCCACGTTTATCATTTTCCTATGACAAATGAGTTTTTCTATTGTTTGGTACAAATGAAATTAGCGAAGAATAAAATTAGTAAGAACAATTTTTTTTTCTTTACATTGGTGATTTTATTTTCCGAACGACCAGACTTCTATTTTGATGGAAATCTCAATCCCATATATATAAGGAATATTTCTTTTTGAGGAAACATGTACCAGATCTTTTGAAACGAAAAGTGGTTTTGACTTTCTAGTCATTTGATAACTCGCATACAATGGAGGACTCACATACAACCATAATCATTCTTCTCCTTCTCCTTCTTTTATCTTTCTTCAATGGCCCTCTAATATCAAATCACCGAAGGACCTGACTAAAGAAATCTGGATATAGAGTCTCCTGTAAGATGCCATTAACTATCTATAGTGCTTATATAAAAATAGAGAAAGCTAGGTTTCTAGACTGGAGAAGATTGCTTCAAAAAAAAAGGGAGCCCGCATCTTGATGCTACTTCTGCATCGAATGTGGTTCCATGCACTTTTGAGGGAGATGGCTCAAAAAGCTTAAGCTCTTCTAGAGAAGGAAATCTGGATCATTCAAAGAAAGCAGATGAATAGCATGGAGGCCTTGGAAAAATGAAGTTACTTCATGTAGGAAATGAAGAGGAAGATGAAAATCCAACCTTAACAAAGGCTTAGGTCCCAATAACAATATCTCTATTGGATTTCCAAAAATAAGTAATTAATCTAGTAATTAATCATAATCCGGATTAACAGCAAGCAATCACACAAAGAGAAGAACACACAATGTTTACGTGGAAAACCCTACTCGGGAAAAAAAAACCACGGGCCTTATTGTTTATGCCAATAGACAGCCAAGCACTAAATAAATTGAAGGTTAAAAGAAAGAACTCTCAACCCTTTCTCAGTGGCTAACTCAACCTAAGGACTGTGCTATCTTGCCGACTGCTTGCTGCACACCTTCGTCGTGCTCAGATCACCTTGAATGCCTCTTCAAGGTGAATCTCCTTCGGATGAGTAGAAGAGGAAAAACTCCAACGCTTAGAACTTCAGGGGCAATAGACGTAAAGCTTTGGAGAAGAAAAAGATCTCTCTGAATAATACTAGGCTTGGATCAAGAGAGAGATTCAAGAGGTGCCTCTGGAGATGTGTCTTTACTCAATATATAGCATTAGGTCATCTCAAACTCGAAATAGCACTGAAGAGAGAAAATCAAATCAGATCCGAAATTTTCTCAGCCCAGCCGCTCGAGCGCAGGTATGCTCGCTCGAGCGCTTGAAGCTACTGCCTTAGCTCGTGAAGCAAACTGTCTGGGTGCGCTCAAGCGGATAGAGGTGCGCTCGAGCGCGTGGAGGTTCTGCCTTGGGCGAGCTCCTGCGTGATAAAAACTGCCGTAGCTTGTGAATCTGCTGTCTGGGTGAGCTCGAGCGGGAAGTTACACCCTCGAGCGCCCAAAGGTACTGTGAGGCTTCTTAAATCAGTCTCTTGGAGCACTCCAACTAAAAAGTACATTGTAAACCTTATTTCCGATTTTATCCATAACCCAATAAATTAGCCAACATACTCATAAGACTTTACAGAAGAGACCAGCTGGAGTGTAAAAACAAAGTGCTCACTGTGTCATTCAAAGAAAATTGAATATGTTCATGGGATGAGCTAATGGTTTTGCCATGAACCATTGGATTTACTGTAAATCTGATAGAATTGCCATTGGATCGGAGAATAATAAATGCTCACTGTGTTATTCAAAGAAAACTGAATATGTTCATGGGACGAGCTAATGGTTTTGCCGTGAGCCATTGGATTAACTGTAAATCTGATAGAATTGCCATTGGAGAACAGTAAATGATGTGGAGTTGGTGATCTCCGAATGTTGGTTTTCTCCACATCTCTTTCATTTTGGGATTTTTTTTTGTTATTCATGGATCTCAACAGCTCCTCCGTGTGAAAAACTATGAAAATAATTTTGTTCTTATCATAAAAGAGCCGTTTAGGGTCTTTGGTCAAATCATGTGTGGCCCACCAGGCTCCCACAGTTCAAAATTTACCATCTCCAAGAACCCATTTGCTACCTATTTTTAAAACCGTAATGTGTGTTTTATTTTTATTTTCTTCGCTTTTTTTTAGTTGTTGAAAGTTAGTAACATCACATGAAGAGAGAAAATGCAGCAGCCGCATTAATACTTTTTCAAAATTTCCATTTCTTTAACCATAGAAAGACTCGAAGAGTAGTCTCATTAAGGCATTGTTGTTTGCATGAAATTGGATACTTAGGAATTCTAAAATTGAATAAACAAAGGTTAACATTTGTAAGTGCAAAAAACTATGATTCACAAGGTTAAGGTGCCTGATAGGACTTATCCAAGTAGAAGAAGATGATCTGCTGCCTCTAAGACTGAAAGGGAAGAGCAAACAGTCAGAGGACCCTGGCCTGGGCGGCGCAAGGCTCTCCGATGCCAAAGACAGTGTATGAACTGGAACAAAGGAAGGAGAGGAAGAAGAGAGGCAGAGTAACGACTCTCAAGTGTGTAGGTTGCATACCTTGCATGTGAAATGAAGTCCTATTTATAGAGGACTCTTGAGGATATTTTGGATGATATTTTGGAGTGGGTCCCATGATTTGATAGGGAAGTCCTTATCAGCCCACAAAGTAATAAATGTGGTCCACTTCAGCCCACATTGCATTTAATGCCAGTCGGATCAGCCCACATTGCATTTAATGCATGTCATGTTGGGCCAGATCATGTTGGACGTCTTTGGCGGTAGAGGTCCCATCGGATCCATCCTCGGCCTTGCCCTGATGTGGCCACGGCTGCTGGATGCCGCCCTGTCATCGATCTGGCGAAGTTTATGGACGGCCGGATGTCGCTAGGGTTGCACAGAACCGGACCGGACCACAAAACCGGACCGGACCGAACCGAATTTGCGGTCTTAGTGGTCCGAATCCGGTCCGGTCCGGACCGGACCGTTTATTTCGGTCCGGTCCGGTCCAGACCTTATAGGGTCCGGTCTGGACCGAACCGGACCAGATTAATTAAAATAAAAAATATATATATAATTATATATGGATTTTGGACATGACATGAGTCATGAGGCCATGAGCCCAGCTCACCAATCCGTGGCGTCCATCACCCCAGGCCCGCAGGCCGACAGGCCCCAGCCCAGGAACCCAGTGCCCATCGCCCCAGCCCAGGAACCCAGCGCCCATTTCATGCCTTTACTAATTACTTCATGACTTGTCTTCTGTCTTCATTTGTTGTTCAGAGAGTTCAGACTTCAGAGCCCTAAAATGAACGAAAACCCTTGGACTGTCCGGCTTCTTCGCAGCTTCAGTAATCAGTAGCCCGGCTGTCCGGCGATCTCAGGGCTCCGGTGTCCTTCCTTCTCCCTCTATCATCATTCATCAGGTTTGAGCAATAAACAGTAGAAAGTTTGTGGTTTTAAATTTCTCATTGCATCAAATCAAATTAGGGATTTGATGGATTTCCATGATGTGATGAAAGAAACAAGGGCATCCCTCGTCTCTGTTTCTCCAAAAATGACGTGGAGAAGTTGCTGAGATATTTGGCCACATTGATATTTGGCCTCGGTGTGAAACAAATCTTTACTTCTGAAGATTTTTTCATTTTATTTCATTGAGATTTCTTTCTACTTAATTCTATAATCATGGGTCTGAGTTGCTTGTTTAATTTGCACTTTAAGTGTATCAGAAAAAAAAAAAATTCCGCAGGTGAATGTGACATTTACTTGGCAATTACCTTTTGTAGCTCAAAGCTCTAACACAATATGATTTTTCAAAATGAAGCAATGTATAAATGTTGCAATGACAATACATAAAGGTAAACCAGCAAAATATGCAGCTATTCTAGTGGGTTTTTTTTTTTTATAGAGATGTTTGTAAGATCCGAATGTCAAGCAAAATTTCAAAAGGCTTGCTCTGTCATTTGACAGATTGATGATGAATTAAATCATTTTATGTTCATGCAACCGCAGCAAGAGCTAGCTCATAGGAATTAATTGTTTGCATTAATTGTTTTTATATGTACTTGACGAATCTTGGTATGCTACAAATAATATGATGGATTTATAGATTTTAAGACATCTATCATGGTTATTTTCCAGTTTACCAACATAATGCAAAAGTTCCTAGTTCCTAGTTCAAGTATTTTCTTTGGAACTGCGCCTAAAACAGAAATAGAAGAGAGAACATAGAAATTAGTAGTGTTAATGCTATTTGACTACTAGCATTCTAGAATTGCTATAGTATAAATTGTGGCACTGCACAAGTTGTAGGAGATGACGTGGAGAAGTTGGAATGGTAGAGAACAAAATAAAATGAAGAAGATGGTAATGACAGCACCTATGAAGAAGAAGTCCCCTTTCTAGTTTTTTCAGAGATGGTTGATGAGAATGCAAAATGTTATATTTTTCTCCATTAATGTTTAGTCATTTATACTTATTTGATGCCTAAATGTACTCACTATTCTTATATTTTGCTTTAGGATGCAAATGGAGGTGCTGTGTGCAAAACAAAGCTAATTGAGTGATTCTTGACAGTTTTGACATCGCTTCGTAATTTGGGCATAATTCTCTCCTCCGAACTCCAATTGAGATGATTCAAGATGCTATGGAACGCCAAGAAAAAGATCTACAACTTTTATGTTTTGAGCTTTGAGAGATTCTTACTGAATCAAGAAGTTTTCAGATCTGAGTTGCAAGAGAAGTGCTCATATTTGATGCTAAATGGATGAAGAATCAAGCAGAAGGGCATTGTGGTAAATTTGATGAAATCAGGAGTTTCCCGAAACATATCCAATATTGGGCTCATATTGTCCGGAACGAAAAATGATACAACTTTAATTCTTGGTTCAAATCCAATAGAAGCCCAAGTGAGAAGATATGATCCAGAAAGGAAGTTTGACTAAGTTAGAATTTTAATTAATTTTTTATTCATCCTTCACCCTCACGTCTCCATCTCTCATACTGTCATACGCATTCTCTTTCCAATACATATCATCTCCTCCAACGCCACCTCATCTTTCAAATCCATCTTTCCCTCTAGTCTCACACAAGCTACTTTCCTTATCTAATTATACTTTCTATGTTTTCTCTTATCTCCTTATTTAGTTCTTATCCATCTCCACTTCTCAAAAATGATTTTCAACCCATCTGTCTTTCTAATTTCTCTTTCACGTCATTCTTTCATCTCCAAAATTTTCTCCCTCTTCCTCAAAGACAACCCATCACATGGACCCACCTCACCTTATTTCTCTCATCTCTCTACCATACATTCAATCTATAAATAATCCACTCCATTCAAAAAGTCAGGACATTCTCCACAGTACCTTCCCCCATTACACGTTTTCTCTCTCTTTCTACCTTCCTCCATTGCAAGTTTTTTTTTCTCCTCTCTCTTTCTTTCTTTTCTACTATTTTTTTTGCAAGTTAGTATGGCCCTGCGTGGCTAATTTTATGTAATTGGTTAAAGAAGACTGAAGCCTCGGAATAAATACTGTGAGATCTAATTTATTTTCATTATTCAATTTATGCTTTGAATATGGGTTGTTCTTCTGTGCTTAATTTGTTATCATGATTGTTTCGTTTAATTGCTAGGATGCATACTAGTTTATTTTTCGTTGCAATCTACTGCTAAATTAGAAATCAAATCCGTAATTGTTTGATCCCTCTAATTTGCGAAGCAACTAATATTTAATAATTTGCTGCTTAGGAAATTATTAGATATTAGGAAGAACACCTGGCTAAATTAATGCAACCGCGTGTGCTTGTGTTGTTTAGATTCATCAATCTCTCAAGGTCTTAATGCTGTTACTAGATTAAATCTTTGGCGCTTGTCTTGGATTGTTTAGTAATTAGGGATAATTAGAGCGCGTGTTTTCTAATTAACTAATTAAGGAGGTAGGAATTTAATTCCAATGATGAATATTCAAAGTATTAGTTGATTTATTTTTGCATCAATGATCAGTATTTAATTTCCAATGGTGGATGTTAACTTTGACCAATGCTTGTTAATTTGATTGAATTTATTAAATTATTATTCTTTATTTGCTTTTATTCATTTTTTTCATTATAATCAAAACCCCCATCTTTGATCACATAGCATAAATTTGGCTAAACACTCTCCGTGGGAACGATCCTTACTCGCACTACTACATATATTTTGAGGAGTAAAGGTTTTATTATTTTTGGGTGCCTGCGACAGCACGACCAATGGTCTTCCAAAAGACCCTTAGACTGCTTCCATCATCCCTCCTCCTCCTCCTCCTCCTCCTTCAAATAAAAAACTGTCTCCTAAAATCTCATTAATAAAAAGGTACTTCAACGTTGCAAACTACTATAAGTGCTTACATTTTGTAAATGATGAGAATTGAGAAGACAGAAACTGCTACAAACTTTTTTTTTCTGTTGGCTTGTTCAATGCATTTTTTAATGTCGTTTTTTCTATCGTTTATGTTGGCTTCAAGCATTTGTAATTTGTATTCATCAGATTTGATGCCATTTGTGAGAGGTTGGATTCTTGTAGGCTTGTAGGCACTATGTCTTGTTCTCATTCGGACCGTACTGTTAACGATGCTTGGGGATTGAGTTTAGAGAATGATGATATGATGGTTGAGGAGGAAGATATTTCAGAAATTCCCCCACCAAGTAGTGAACCACCTAAACCAAAAAGAAAGAATCAATCTGTGGTTTGGTCTTCCTTTACAAAGAAGTATGTTGGTGACCCACCACGCCCCAGGGCATTTTACAACTATTGTGATGCTGATTATGCTGTAGATGGAAATAAGAATGGGATGAAAAATTTGTTGGACCATCTTTCTAAATGTAAGAAAATCCCCAATAAGCTACCCTCAAAACCAGACAAGAAGCAAAAACTTTAGCATATGAGAAGGGAGTCGAGGGTGATGAGAACCCTAGTAATTTGGTGTTGGCAAAAAAATTTGACCATAATCATGCAATAGCTCTTCGTCAAGCTGTGGCAGAGTTTGTTATTGTTGATGAGCTTCCTTTCAGGATTGTGGAGTCTCCCCAATTTAGAAAGTTATTACGGATGCTAGAGCCTAGATTCCAAGTCCCATCACGCATGACCATTGCTAGGACTTGTATTGACATTTTTAAGGATCAAAAAGCATGGTTGAAGTCTATGATTAAGGCTTGTGATAGTAGAGTTTGTCTCACCACTGATGCTTGGACTTCGATTCAGAATTTGAGCTATATGGTTGTCACTTGCCCATTGGATTGACAAGGAGTGGAAATTGCAGAAAAGGGTGATGAGCTTTCGTTTGATTGATAACCACAAAGGAGACACAATTGGGGCGAAAGTGGAGGAGTGTTTACATGATTGAGGAATTGACAAGATTATGACCATCACAATTGATAACGCGTCTTCAAATGATACAACTATTGGTTACTTGAAGAGGCATCTACGAAGTAATGTGTTGAATGGTCTTTACATTCACATGAGATGTGCAGCGCATATTATGAATCTTGTGGTTGGTGATGGGTTGAAGATAAATGATGATGCAATTACAAGGGTTCGTGATGCAATTAGGTATGTATTTTTTTTTTTCATTTCTTAGTACTAAGCATAATTTGTTTCTTAGAAATTCGTTATTTCTTACAGTTATTTTTTGTGAGATGCAATCAGGTATGTGCGGTCCTCTCCTGCAACGCTTATCAAGTTTAATCAATGTGTTGAGAAGGAGAGGATCGAATGTTCCAAGAGTTTGTGCCTTGATGTCTCAACCCGTTGGAACTCTACTTATTTGATGTTGGATGTTGCAGAGAAGTATGAGTTTGCTTTTGATAGAATGGAGAGTGATGATGTTGATTATCTTCCGCATTTTACTGAAGGTGAGTGTGGGAAGAGGAACTTGGGACCTCCAACAAAAGAGGACTGGACAAAAATAAGGGTATTTTGTAAGTTTCTTGAACTCTTTTATGATGCTACGGTACAATTTTCTGGTTCTTTGTATGTTACTTCGAATTCCTACTTCCATGGACTCTATGGGGTGCATTCCCACTTGTGTCGTTATTCACAAAGTATGGACAAAAGATTGAGGGACATGGCTGATACTATGATGGTTAAGTACCAAAAATATTGGGGGAGGAATGAAAGGTTAAATTTGTTGATATTTATTGCAAATGTGATTGATCCACGATCTAAGTTACAAGTAATGGGACAAATGGTGAGTTTGATGTATGGTGGAATAGAGGGAGAGAAGTTGGTGGCCAGTATAAGTGATTTGTTTCGTGCATTGTTTGATGAATATGCGATGGGGTTACCTCAGGCTCAGGTGCATTCATCTACTACTACTAGTAGTATGCCTCTTCATCCTCCAGTGGTCGCGGGTTCTGGCAGTAAGCTGCTTTATTTGAGGATTATTGGAGCACGGATGTGTCGTTTGGAACATATTCATCATGTCCTAGTGCAAACTTAGAAATTGATCGGTATTTGGCTGATCCACTTGTTGCTCCAGACATTAATTTTGACATATTGAAATGGTGGAAGGATAATGATTTACGATATCCCATCATTGCTAGGATTGCACGGGATGTATTGGCTATCCCTATCTCCGCTGTGTCTTCAGAGTCCGCTTTTAGTACGGGGGGACGTGTACTTGATCCATTTCGGAGTTCATTAGCTCCAGCGACTGTGGAGGCCCTCGTTTGCACCCAAGATTGGTTGAGGCGTGCGGATGAAAATGAACCAATTACATCAAAGAAACTTTGGATTGTATCGAGAGTTATGACATGAATTCAGGTAAATAAAATGTGTTTGTGATTTTCATTCTCTTTTTTATTTTCTCTATGCTTTACTTATATTTATTTATTTTTAACATTTATTGACATTTAAACTTGCAGAAATGGCAAGCAATAGCACAGAAGCAAGTGAAGTTGGGACATCAGCCACCAGCAAGACTTGAGGAGGAGACTCATTTGGGACATTTGCAAGCTTTTAGTTTATTTATTAATGTATTTGTTTGTGTGTGTTTGAGACATTTGTATTTTGACTTATGGTGCTTAATTTTTTTGGGACATTTGTAACTAATTTTCTCTATGCTTTTTTTTATATGTGAGGTGAAAATGAAAAAAAAAAAAATGGAAACCGGTCCGGACCACTTTAAGTGGTCCAACCGGACCGGTTTGGACCGGTCCGGTCCTTCATTTTGGGCCGGACCGGAAATCCGGTCCGAAAACCGGTTGTTCAGCCCTAGATGTCGCGTCTGTCCCATTGGCTCGCGTCCCTATTCCGCCACGTGTCTGATGACGTGGCGGGCGTAGGGCGCGAGTGGGGATTCTTCCTCGCTTCGGCTTCTGTCCCGGCTCCTTTGGCCGGGGTCCCTGGATCCTTTGTCCGGAGTCAAGCTCTTTAGCCGAAGTGGGCCCTTGGTAGCCGAGCTCGGCGCTAGCAGCCAAAGTTTATCTGATTTCGGCTGAGGCCTCTGTCCCGGCAGCCGAGGCGAGTATGGTTGCCACGTGGATGGCACGTGAGAGTGCTTAATCCCATCTTATGGCCGTGATTAGCATAATCCTAGAGCTTTGAAAATCTCCCCACACAATTACCCCCTAGCTTGTGACTTCTTAAGCGCCCTAGCCTTTAGGGGTCAGAAGCTAGAGAATCCGTCTGTAGATACCGCGATCATTACTGGACCGCGATCATTACTGGACGTTGCTTCGATTTCTTCAAGGCAATAATTACCGCGTCCCGTTCGTCTCGGGGAACGAGCCGGCGACTACATGTGTTGCTTCCTCACTGATCGTACCGTCAAATCGATGAGACAGGCGCGGATCGCGAAGCCTGCCTTTTCGAATTTATAAATGGCGCCCAAAGAGGGCTTCCTTCCCCTATAAAATTGGGTTGCCTTCCTCCGTTCTTCTTTCTTTATCTTCTATTCTGATTTCCTTTGCCCTTGCCTTCGATTCTTGCTCTAGACTTCGTCTGTCTTCTTAAGATCTCTCCATATTGCTCTGGCAAGGACGACCGTAAGGCGCGTCCAGATCGATTCCAGACTTGCCCTTCTGTCTATGTAAGTGACTTCGTGCCCCTGTCTTTTTTAGGGTTTTCGCCTTTAGGGTTTTTTTCCGCCTTCTTCTTCTTGTAGAGATGGCAACCCCTAGGTTTCAGTTAGACACGGCTGAGGGCATGGCTAGATTTAGGGCTGCCTTCAGTATCCCGGAGGGGGTCCGCCTCAAGCCGGCGACTCCCTGCGACTACGCCCTGCGCTGCTGGTCCTGTGGCTGGATGCCGTTCCCTTTGATCTCTGTGATCGAAGGTGGGGTCAGATTTCCTTCGCATCCCCTGCTTAGAGCCTGTCTTGACGCCTGGTACATCACCCCGTGCCAGCTGATGCCCAATGGCTTTAAGGTTATCATGGGCACGGCGAGATTGAACGAAATCTTGGGGATTAATCTGGGCGTTCACGATATCGAGGACGTGTATGACATCTGCAAGGCTGAGGGAGACAACTATTATCTTCGGGTGAAGCAGCTTCGAACGGGGATTCGTCCTGGACTTGGAGGATTCTAGTAAAAACGCTGAGGAAGATCTCTTCTGTGTTTCGAGGGATTGGGAGTTCGGCGCTGACGAGGGCAGGACGCTCAGGGTCCCTCGCAATCTCGGGGTCGTCCCAAGTAAACACTGACTCTTTATTTTGCTCCTTTTGCTTAACTTTTGTATTGCCGAACTGATACTCTTGTTGTTTGCTGTGCAGAATTACGAGCGAGGCATCGCCGGGCTGCGAGTGACCGTTGGACAAAGAACGTCGCTGACCACAAGAAGGTTGAGAGATACACCGGACATGAGAATAGATCGGCCTGGAAACTACTAGGATACACGCCGAGGTACCGCGGCCATTATAGGAGGATTGGAGCAGTGCAGGAGAACGAGCTGCAGGCTGATCTTCCCTCTGTTTCTTTGGCCGTGCCTGCGGGCGTGCCTTTGATCGATCCTGCTGCGAGCCGAGCTGCGTCTGGCACTGAGGCATCCACTTCTTCTAGTTCGGGATCGCCGAGTTTAAGGGAGGTAGTGGACGCTTACCCATCTGACCCGGAAGAGACGATGGAGGGTAGCTCAAGGATGCCTGTAACCAGGGACCTGGCGGCCAAGTTTAGGCGTGGGTCTTCGCCTTCTGCGACGCCCTCTTCTACCACCAGTGCTCGCATGGCTTCGGGCTCGGGGGCAGCTGCTGTTTCTTCTGCCCCGGCACTGCCCCAATCGAAGGAGTGCAGAGGCGCTCCCCATATCGTCCAAGAGATGGGTCTCCGCCGAGGAAGAGGTCCAAGGCGGGGGAGAAAAAATCGGGGGCCGAGCAGGCCCCTAAAGACAAGGCGCCTGCGCACACCTCTGGAGGCAAGGCACCCCCTGGAAAAAGTGTGCCAGCGAGTAAGGCAGCTGCCGAGTCAGCTCGTGACCTCGTCATCTCTGTAGGACAAGGGTCCGGATCGGCCTCCGGACCTCGTATTGCCCCGGCGGCATGGAGGCCTAGACTGGAGACCCAGCCCGGAAAACCTTTGAACATGGAGGACCGGGTGCATGGAAACTATTTCGTCATCGGGGCTCTTGCCAACGCCTGTGCCCTGCCGTGTGACATGGAGGTGCGCGAGAAGTATCACAATGAGAGTCTGCTGGGTTCGGGATCCAGGCTTCTCTCCAAGTAAATACCCTTGATGTTCTTTCGATGTATTTCATTTCGGCTGCTCCCATCTGACTGGTTTTCTTTTGCAGAATGTGCAGAGGCTCCAGTTGGTAATGGAGAGGAGCGACAAGAACGTCTCCAGGGTCACCCAACTGGAGTCCGAGAGGGACAAATTGAAGAAGGAGCTGGGAGAGCTGAAGAGGAGCAGCGCCGAAGCGACTGCGCAGCTGGATGTGGCGCTGGCCAGCATCACCGATCTCACGTCGGCAACCCATCAGTTAAAGGGCGAGATCTGGACGAAGATGAGGAGGATTGCCGAGTTGGAGACGGAGCTGGCCAGAGTGAAGGCTGATTCGGCATTTGAGTCGTCGAGGCAGCGTGGCGAAGTGCTTGCTGGTCGTGCCGAAGTGGAGAAGCTGAAGAAGGAAATTGCCGGACTGAAGGCCAGGCACGCCGAAGTCGAGCGGCTAGAGAAGGAGATTGCGGACCTCAAGTCCTCGCAGCAGGCTAAGGCCCAGTCTTCCTTTCAGAAGGGGGTGGACCAGGCTACAGAGGAGTATGAGAGACAGGTGGAGGAGATCACCTCTATCTTGTTCAAGGAGGGATGTCTAGCTGCTTTGAGGCGCGTAGGGGTTCCTAAAGACCATCCGGTCTATCAGAATTTGCCAAAGTACTCTGGTCTAGATCCTGAGCCGAGTTCCACTCCGTTGGCCGAGAGTGTCCAGGTGGATGCTCCTGTAGCTGGTCCTATCTCAGATGGCGCTCCACATATCCCTTTTGCTGATGGTGCTACGGCTGCACCTTGGGTGACGCTCCTTCTGCCCTCCTGCGGGTGATGCGCAAGAGAAAGCTGCTGTCGTCGCCGAGACCACCGATCCACCAGAGACAGTAATAGTGCTGGTGGAGTCGCCGAAGCCCCTGTAGCTTCTTGATATTTGTACTTCTGCTGCTTTCATACTTGTAATTTTTCTGTTTTTTCTGATAATGTAAACTTTTGGTGATGTAATCCCCTTTACCTTTAATGAAAGGCAGAGCTTCAATAACTTGTGCTTACTTTTTCTTCCATCTTTTTGATTTCGGCTCTTGTGTGCTTGAGTCCGGCTGAGTGACGTGACGCGAGAGTCTTGAGTCGGAGAGAGTGCCGTACGGTCTCCATAGGTGTCTGCTCTGATATCCCGCATTCCGAGGCTCATAAATAGCTGTAAGTACTGCGGTACGGCCGAGGCAGAAAACGAGCAGATGGCTCCACGCGGTCGCCATCGGAGCCACTGGTCGACCTGTGGTAGACGTGCACTCCACGCGAAGAATGGGAGACCTCGCCTCGTCGATGGGTCTTCGATTTCTGAGCCCTTTCTCCTTCTATAAATGGAGGCAGCGGGCCTGCCACTGGAGAGAAGAAGGAACTCAAACCAGAAACCCTCCATCGTTTTCATCTCTTACAGTGATGAGGACCTGTCCGCGTCTGCCAGATGTTCTGGCTGTTTCGCCTTATAGAACTTTAGGAACCTTTGCCCTGGACGAACCTCCTGTGACAGAAGACAGCTTCCTTTGGGAGGGACTATCGCTGGAAGTCGTGGTCTGCGCGTTCTCTGAAGACGATCCCCAAGGACTACGCGCTCTCTGAACATAGGTCCGCGGCCAACTTCCACCTATGTGGTTGAGAAGAGATCAGCTCTTGCCTATGCGGCTGGGAGGTGATTATTCTCTGGCTCGGAGTTGGTCGCGCACTTGATCCTGTATGGTCTTGCTTCGGATCACGCTGCATGGTCTTGTCTTGATCCTCCAGGGTCTTGTGTGGCATCATGCTAGAGGGTCTTGTGTGGGATATCAAGACCTCTGAGCAACAGGCCGGATGGAGAGGCCTTCTGGCTGAAGATCTCCAATCAGTGGATCAGGAGCCTGAGCTTGCTCCCAAACCAGAGGGTGTTGAAGAGCTCCTGACACTGAAGACCGGACTGAAGAGTCGGTGAAGATTAGAACCTCCCAGAGTCTCCAAGCAGTGGGCCGGCGAGGATCAAGGTCTCCAGGCTTTATTTCTTTTTTTGTTTTTAGAGGACTGCGAGCCTCCTTGCTGTATTCTGTTTTCCTTTTTTGTAACCCTTGTAGTGAAGAAATTACATTCAATAAAAGAAAAAAGTTTCTGATCAGATGGAATGTGCGTTCTACATCTTTGCATTCTTTTTGCTTTTTTTCTGTATTTTTGTGCTGCTTTTCTGCACTTCCGTGCTTGGACTGCTTTTTTCTTCAGAGACTGTCATTGGCCGAGATGAACTATCACTGGCCGAGATGAACTGTCATTGGCCGAGATGAACCCAGAGTCTCGAGGATCTCGGCTGTGCGAGCCTGAGTCCGGGATCGATCTCGGGGGGTGTATGAACCCAGAGTTTAGGGAAGACTGGATGTGTAAATCCGAAGTCAGTCCCAGGGTATATGAACCCAAGGGTTTTAGGAGCGACTGGATGTATAAATCCTAAGTCAGTCCATGGGCACGTGAACCCAAAATTTAGGGACGACTGGATGTATGAATCCGAAGTCTTCCCAAGGTGTATCAACCCAGGGTTTTAGGAGCGACTGGATGTATAAATCCTAAGTCAGTCCATGGGCACGTGAACCCAAAGTTTAGGGAAGGCTGGATGTATGAATCCGGAGTCTTCCCAAGGTGTATCAACCCAGGGTTTTAGGAGCAACTGGATGTATAAATCCTAAGTCAGTTCATGGGCACGTGAATCCAAAATTTAGGGACGACTGGATGTATGAATCCGAAGTCTTCCCAAGGTATATCAACCCAGGGTTTTAGGAGCGACTGGATGTATAAATGCTAAGTCGGTCCATGGGCGCGTGAACCCAAAATTTAGGGACGACTGGATGTATGAATCCAAAGTCAATCCCAGGGTGTATGAACCCGGAGCTGCCGAACTCAGACAGCCGAACTCAGAGATGATGACACAGATTGATGACAGGGCAAATGCTGCTTTCATTGATCATAGAACTTTCATTACATCTTAGAAATAAAGCTTCTTCAAGTGAGATGCGTTCCACGGTCTCGGCAACTGCCTGCCTTCCAAGTCTTCAAGTTTGTAAGAAGATCGTCCTGCCATTGAAACCACCCTGAACGGGCCATGCCAGTTTGGGGCCAGTTTGCCTTCTTTTGGGTCTCTGTCAGCTGACAGGGTCTTCTTCAGAACCAGTTCTCCTATTGAGAAGCTTCTTTCTCTGACTTTTTCATTGTATGCGCTGGCTAGCCGTTGCTGATAGTCGGCCAGTGGTATGGCCGCTGCATCTCGGCGCTCGTCAGCTAGGTCTAGCTCCATTGCCAGGTTCATCTAGTTTCGGCCTTGGTCGACAAGTTCTGATCTCAGGGTAGGGAGGCCAGTTTCTAAGGGAATGACTGCCTCCATCCCATAGGCCAACGAGAAAAGTGTCGCCGAGGTGGATCGTCTCGGAGTTGTCCTGTATGCCCACAACACGCTAGGAAGCTCTTCTACCCATCTCCCTTTCGCTTTGTCCAATCGCTTCTTCAGGCCGTCAAGCAGTACCTTGTTAGTGATTTCGGCCTGACCATTGCTCTGCGGGTACGCCGGAGTTGAGTAGTGGTTTCTGATGCCATGCTTTTGACAGAAGTCTCTGAAGGAGTTAGAGTCGAACTGAGTCCCGTTGTCCGAAATCAGGGCCCTGGGGATGCCGAATCTTGTTATGATGTTCTTCCACACGAAGTTCTTGGAGTCCCTTTCAGTGATGGAGGACAGCGGCTCAGGTTCCACCCACTTTGTGAAGTAATCTGTAGCGACTATCAGTCATCTCTTATTCCCTGGAGCTCGGTGGAGAGGTCCCACTATGTCCAGCCCCCATTGAGCGAAGGGCCATGGACTAGAGAGGGGACTCAGGTCTTGTGCTGGCTGATCAAGAGAATGGAAGAACTTCTGACATTTTTTGCATTTTCTGGCATAGACCTGCGCATCCTTCTGCATATATGGCCACCAGTAACCTTGGTTGATTGCTCTGTAGGCTAGTGACCGCCCTCCGATGTGAATGCCGTAGATTCCTTCGTGGATCTCATACAGAAAGTCGTCCACCTTACTCGGATGGATGCATTGGAGGTAGGGACCCGTGAAGGATTTTTTGTAGAGTTTGCCTTCAGGAGATAGCCAGAATCGGGCTGCCTTGAGTCTGATCCGGTGGGCTTCATTCTTGTCTTCCGGGAGCTGGTCGTCCTTCAGGTAAGAGATGATTGGGTCCATCCAGCTTGGGCCGAGATCATCGCATAGGACTTGCCGAGATGAGTGGAGCTCTAGGCTTCATCTCGGTATCGATCTGACCTCAACGGTCATTTTCTTTCCCGCTTTGACAGCGGAGGCCAGGTTTGCAAGCGCATCAGCATGCGTGTTGGTATCTCTGGAGATTTGCCCGACCTCGGCTGTCTGGAAGTGAGAGAGCAGTTTCTTTGCGAGGGCTAAGTAGGCCGCCATCCTGTCGTCCCTGTCTTGGTAATCTCCAGTGAGTTGGCTAGTTACCAGTTGTGAATCACTGAAGACCACCAATTGCTGGGCTCCGAGGATTCGGGCGCTATTCAGCCCTGCTATTAGAGCTTCATACTCTGCTTCATTGTTCGTTGCTTTGAAGTCCAAGGTGAAGGCTTGCTCTATGACCAGTCCTTCTAGCGATTGGAGAACTATGCCGGCGCCAGCTCTCTTGGAGGTGGACGAGCCGTCAACAAAGACCTTCCATGCCGAGATAGGAACCTGGTTCTTAGAAAATTGTTCGACCTCGGTGACTTCACGCTCATGCCCTATGCCCCCCAGTTCGGTGCCGGGCTGGGTCGAAGCCGAGCTTGGAGAGGCAAACTCTACAATGAAGTCTGCCAGAATTTGGGATTTGATCGCAGTCCTGGGATGGTACTGGATGTCATACTGCCCCAGTTCGACTACCCATTTTGATATGCGCCCTGAAAAGTCAGCTTTCTTGAAGACAGATCGGAGTGGATGCTCCGTGATGACCACAATAGTGTGGGATTGAAAATAATGGGAGAGCTTGCGAGAGGCACTGACGAGTGCTAATGCAAGCTTCTCCAACAAAAGGTATCTGGTCTCGGTATCTAGCAGAATTTTGCTCGTATAGTAGATTGGTTTTTGGACTTCTTCGTCCTCTCTGATGAGGACGGAGCTCACTGCGTGATCCGAGACCGCAAGATACAAATACAAAATCTCCCCCTGAGTTGGGGTAGAGAGTAAGGGTGGTGAAGTCAAATAGGTTTTGAGTGCTTCCAATGCTTGGTCGCACTCAGGGGTCCATTGAAACTTAAAATTCTTTTTCAGAAGCTGAAAGAAAGGCCGGCACTTATATGATGATCTGCTGATGAAGCGATTGAGTGCTGCAGCTATTCCTGTGAGCTTCTGAACCTCCTTTGTAGTGGATGGGCTATGGATGCCCAGGATTGCAGTAATCTGGTCCGGGTTAGCCTCAATCCCCCTCCGCGTCACTAGGCTTCCGAGGAACTTGCCAGAAGCTACGCCGAAAGCGCACTTGGAAGCATTCAGTTGAGCTTGTACTCACGGAGGATGCTGAAGACTTGGGCCAGATCCGCCAGATGGTCGCTGGATTGCTTGGACTTGATGACCATGTCGTCAATGTAGACTTCAACTGTCTTGCCGAGCTGAGCCTGGAACATTTTGGTGACGAGGCGTTGATAGGTTGCCCCCACGTTCTTCAGCCCAAAGGGCATCACCTTATAACAGTAAGTGCCGCGGGGGGTTATGAATGTAGTTTTCTCCTCGTCCGGCTCATACATCGGAATCTGGTGGTAGCCTCTGTAGGCATCGAGGAAGCTCATTCTGTCATGGCCAGCAGTGGCGTCAATCATCTGATCAATCTTTGGAAGAGGGATGTTGTCCTTCGGGCAAGCTCTGTTGAGATCTGTGAAATCTACGCACACCCTCCACTTGCCAGTCTTCTTTTTCACTACCACTGTATTGGCCAGCCAGACCAGGTACTGGACCTCCCGGATTGCGTATGCCTCTAGTAACTTGTCGACTTCTTCGACTACTGCTTCCGTCTGCTGGAACCCCATCCTGCGGGCCCTCTGTACCACTGGCTTGTGGTTGGGATCCACGTTCAGCCTGTGGCACATAACCTCGGGGTCGACCCCAGGCATCTCGCTCTGGGTCCAAGCGAAGACATCCACATTCTGCATCAGGAATCTTGAGAGCTCGGCTCTCTCTGGGTCGGGCAGCTGGGTGCCGATCAGGAAAAATCTGTTAGGGTCTAGCGGGTCGAGCCTGAGTTCGGCTAGATCTTCAATACTCTTCTTGTCAGGATCTCGGCCGATCTGATCCAGCCCCCTTTCGAACTCTGCCAGAGTCACTCGCTCTGGCTCCTTTTCCCCTGGGACCATGGCCGACATGCACTGCTTGGCCAGCTGCAGATCTCCTTCAATTGTAACCACCTCCATCTTGCCATCCTTGCCTTCAAGCACGAACTTCAGCTTCTGATGGAGAGAGGAGGGAACTGCTTCCATTTTGTGGAGCCACGCCCTGCCCATAATGACATTGTAGGGGGAGGGGGCGTCCACCACTAGGAAATCCGTCATGACCGAGGGTCCGCCTACTTTGGTCTCCAGAATGATTCTCCCCTTGGGGTAGACCGGCTTGGCGCTGAACCCAATCAGAGGCATGCGAGCTTCCTTCAAATTAGTCTCCTGGAGCCCCATCTTCTTGAAGCATCCATAGTAAAGGACTTCAGATGAGCTGCCGGGGTCGATGAGGATCCGCTTCACTGTGAAGTCTCGCAGCTTCATCGTCAGGAGCAGGGGATCATTGTGGGGAAGCTGCACTCCCTCAAGGTCTCTATCTGAAAATGAGATGGCCGGGCGCTCGCGCCGCGCTCGCTTGGACGCCGGTCCGAGCTCGGCTCTCATCACCTCTTTCCCATGCGAGGCCTGCCTGGCTTCGGCACGAGCCTGGGAGCTGCCTCTAGCTGAGGGAGAGGGAGCTGAGGGCGCCAGATGGATCACATTGATGATCTTCTCAGAATCTTCGCTGTCTGGATCCCTATCAGTGCTCTGATGAGCTCGGCCGCTGCCGCCGGCGCTGGCATCGCCTACCTTGACGAACTCCTCCAGATGACCTTCTTTGGCAAGCTTCTCCAAGAAGAACTTCAAGGTTCTGCACTCCTCGATTTTGTGCCCATTTTGCTTATGATAGGCACGGAACCTGGTCTGGTCACGGGTGGAGGCTTCACTCTGCATGGGATGAGGCCAGCTGAAGAATGTCCTGTTCTTGATCTTGTTCATAATCTGATGGATCGGTTCTCTAAAGACGATGTTCACGGCCTGGTAAGCGTCCGGAGGAGGTCTGGTCTTCTTGCTGCCCCCATACCTGGATGCTGCAGCCTTTGCCGAGCTGGAGACCCAGGTTTGCTTCGGCTCTTCCTTTCGAAAAGGCTTCTTTTCTCTCTGCCGGGGCTTACTGCCCTTCTCCTTGGGTCCTGGGCCGTGATTCTCCCGAGCCCGGATTTCATCCTCCTCCCGGGCGACATAACGCTTTATCCGGGACATCAAGGCGGGCATGGAGATCGCGGGTTCTCCGGCCAGGTCTTTCCTCAGCTCGTTCCCTGGCAACAGGGCATTCCGGAAGGCGAAAATCGCCACTTCGTCTCTAGTATCCTCAATCTGGCTGTAAATCGCCCAAAATCGCTGGGCAAACTGGGTGATGCTTTCGCCCTGCTTTATCTTTAGGGCAAGTATGTCAGCATCAGTCTTGGGGACGACACTGTAAGCCTGGAACTTCTTCAGGAAGGAGAGCTGGAGCTGTCTCCAACTCAAGATAGACTTCTCCGGAAGGGCGCAGTACCACTTCAGAGGGAGGTCGCCCAGACTGGAGGAAAAGATCTTGCAGTTGAGGTGGCCCTCATTCCCCCAGATGGACATCTTCTGAGAGAAGTATCGGAGGTGAGAGGCTGGGTCAGACACTCAGTCATAAGGGACGAACCGCGGGACAGAGAACTTCTTGGGCAGTGGAGTCTCCTTGATATCCCGCGTGAAGGGGGAGGCCCCCAGATCGGTGGGGCCGCAGATCTCTTGCTGGTCTCGGGCGAGAGCAGCCATCTCCATATTGTGCTGAACGGCCAGCTTGATACGCCTGTCGAGCCGCTCCTGCTCGACATCCTTCCGCGGCGACACTGCTTCCGACTTTTGCTTCGAATGACCTCGACTGTGGTAGCTGCGGACTTGGTCGTCTCGGCCGTGATGGCTTCGGCCATTGCTCGAGTGCTCATCGTTGGCCCGACTACGCTTCTGCTCCAGGAAAGCTCTCAAATCTTCGCGGGAGGGCTGGACTACCTTGCTCAAGGCTACTTTCTTCCCGCCTTGGGGCCCGGAGGGCTGGCCTACTGAGGGGGCCCCTGCCGCTCTCAGTTGCTGCTGGAGCTGGTGGATTATTCTATCCTGCTCCTGGATGAGGGCATTTTGAGCGGCGATATCTCCTCCGTCATTGAGGTCTTGCTGACGGCGTGGCTCGTCGACTGCTACACCTTTGTCCTTCGGGGGACGCTCGTGTCGCCGCCCGTCCCGTCGGGGAGGCGTGACTTCGTCGCCCGGGGACGAATCTTCAACAAGTCCCTCTTAGAAGGGAATTTCGACGAAGAGCTGCGAACCTATGCGCCCCTCGCCTGCAGATGCGCCAAGCACCGTTCTGGACCGCCCTTGAGGAGGGGCATCCATCGACGGACCTGGTTGCTCGAGCACTGCACTCGAAGATTCTCCTCCTTTCTCAGGTCTCGGAGGCATGGTATCTGGTAGGATTGAGAAGGTTGGGATAGTGCTTTCCCACAGACGGCGCCAATTGTAAGTGCAAAAAACTATGACTCACAAGATTAGGGTGCCTGATAGGACTTATCCGAGTAGAAGAAGATGATCTGCTGCCTCTAAGCCTGAAAGGGAAGAGCAAACAGTCAGAGGACCCTGGCCTGGGCGGCGCAAGGCTCTCCGATGCCAAAGTCAGTGTATGAACTGGAACAAAGGAAGGAGAGGAAGAAGAGAGGCAGAGTAACGACTCTCAAGTGTGTAGGTTGCATACCTTGCATGTGAAATGAAGTCCTATTTATAGAGGACTCTTGAGGATACTTTGAATGATATTTTGGAGTGGGTCCCATGATTTGATAGGGAAGTCATTATCAGCCCACAAAGTAATAAATGTGGTCCACTTTAGCCCACAATGCATTTAATGACAGTCGGATCAGCCCACATTGCATTTAATGCATGTCATGTTGGGCCAGATCATGTTGGACGTCTTTGGTGGTAGAGATCCCATCGGATCCATCCTCGGGCCCTGCCCTGATGTGGCCACGGCTGCTGGATGCCGCTGTGTCAGCGATCTGGCGAAGATTGTGGATGGCTGGATGTCGCGTCTGTCCCATTGGCTGGTGTCCCTATTCCGCCACGTGTCTGATGACGTGGCGGGCGTAGGGCGCGAGTGAGGATTCTTCTTCGCTTCGGCTTCCGTCCCGGCTCCTTTGGCCGGGGTCTCAGGCTCCTTTGGCCGGAGTCAAGTTATTTAGCCGAAGTGGGGCCTTGGTAGCCGAGCTCGGCGTTAACAGCCAAAGTCTGTCTAGCTTCGGCTGAGGCCTCTGTCCCGACAGCCGAGGCGAGTATGGGTGCCACGTGGATGGCACGTGAGAGTGCTTAATCCCATCTTATGGCCGTGATTAGCATAATCCTGGAGCATTGAAAATCTCCCCACACAACATTCATAATGGCTATTAAACTATAACCATTTTAATGGAAATATATTAAAAAAAGATGGAAAACAAAAACCCATCAAACAAATTAATGGGCTCATAACAAGACCATCATGAATTGATTCAATCAATAAACACGCAACACCAAACAAGAGGTTTATTGATTGATACTGAGAGCTCAAAAGCATCCACCATGATCAAATTGGCCAGATACTATCAGACATCATCTATGAACGAGTACATGATTCCACTCTGAGAATTCTTCCTTTTCTGAGCATCTAAACGCCTTTTATAGCAGAAAAGAAAGAGTGGAACAGAAAAGCCCAATAGCAAAGCTGTAACTGCCAACCACAAGCTTTCTTTTGATGTCAACACGTACACAGCAGTAACCAACGCAGTTATAGTTGCAAGGATGGCAACCCCTGAGACGTAGTAGCACATATTTAATGCATAAGAAATCAGGAACGCATTCTCAGAAAGGGCATTGACATAGACGAGAAGTACTGTAGCCACCATAGAACTGCAGAAGGCTAGAATATCTGAAAGCACAAAAGCCTGTAGTGCTGCATTTCTTATAAAGGCAGGTAAGCTTTCATGAGAGCCGTCATTCTTGTATCCTCCCGGCACTGTGAAAGCAGCAGCAAAAGTGACTGTAGCGACTAGTGTTGTGACAATAGGAAGTGTCTCAATTGTTGATTTAACTGATGGGCTGAACTTCACTCTAATATAGGATTTTGGTGGGGGTGGGGTATTGAATGAGATTGGGAACCGCTCTTGCCATAGGCTGCGACCAGGGATAGCTCCAGCTACTCTTAATGTGTCACGGATCGTATGCTGTCAAATGCATAAAAGAGAATGTTAATGATTTAGGGCCTCCGACGGGGGATTCACTTGAAGAGTTGAGTGGAGTGAATGTTATTTTGAAGAAATAATAAAATTATATGAATGGATTATGATGGTATTTTATTTTTAGTTGTTTGAGGATGAATCTTTTTTACTTTTTTATTGAAAGGGGGACTTTTTTGTCTTTTAGGGACTACTTGATAGGAATAATTTAAGAAACGAGAATTTTAAAATCTCTCAAATTTGTGTAAAATAATTCTGATGTTGAAATTCTTCAAATGTTGAACTTAGACAAGCATTCTGAATTAAAAAACTTAGATCATTCTAAAGACTATTTCGATCATTTTGTTATAGTTGAACCTTTTGGAATTTGAGATTTTCAAACAGGCTGGATTTCCATTAAAAAATTCTGGAATGGGATCAGAGAAAGAGACAATCAGTAGGGTGATTTTCTTTGAATTGGTTACATGTACCTTTAATTCGGTGGTTTAGACCGACCAAGCCATGTGGATTGGACCCACGTGTCTTTAAATATGAATCCACTGCTGCCCATTTAAATCAAGCACAACCCACCTCCAACACAAAAACTGTCCAAAACTATCTTCTTTCTTGATTATTCAAATTTTAGTGAGATAAGAGTCAGGTCCAACATCAACACACACATTATATATCCAGGGCACACAGTGTGCATGGAACCTTCCATGCACACCTCACTATGGGGCCCACTGGGGCTCCACTAGGGGGATGAGATTGGTGATCTCTTCATTGGGTTGGGGCCTACCTATTTACAAAATATGGGGTCCATTGGATCTCCTAACCCTTCATAAACAACCAATAAGTTTCACCCCTTAAAGAATTGGTATGTTGATCCAACGGTTCAATCCATTCAATTGGGTGTGGGAGAAAAAAGAGCAGGTGTAATTTAGGAGGGGTCCCGCGTGCGTGGTCAATTTGGATGGGCCGTCAAGTAGGCCCCTCTCACTTGAGCACATGTGCTCATGATAATGTGAGCCTTGTTTCTTGTAGAACCCGCTTGGCGATATATGGAACCGATGGGATAAAAAGATCACACCACCACTTAACTTTGTATGGTGACGAAAGCTCGAATCTGAACTACTTGATCAATGGCCAATAACATTTCACCATATGAAATGAGAACACAGTCGAGCCAACAGTCAAGTCTATTTGGATGGGGCCCTAGGACGGGATTAGTGACTATCAGATGGGATCTCTATATTATGGTCCACTTGGATGGATCACTAGGTGGGCCTCATAGGTATTTGATTGGACACCTTATATATAAATATATATATATATATACGCTACAAAACTCCGTGGGAGTTTTGCAAAGAAAAACTCCTCTTTTTTAGCCTATCAAAGTTTAACACATGTCATCCTTATCTTTCTCTCTATATACATATTAAAGGCATGACATGACATAATCTAATTGGACAACTCCAAGGGGCAAAAAACGCCTCCTTTAGAATGGGGCGGTTTAGAGAATATCCCATATATATATATATATATATATGGGAGATACTCCTATGAGAGCATCTATCACCTTACTATGAGAGATAGGGGTGGGGGCCCTCATAGTTAAGTTGTTGGCATTGGATATAAATGATAGCAGTATCTCTCACCTTACTATGAGATATAGGGTGGGGCCCTCACATTTAAGTTGTTGGCATTGGATATGGATGTGAGGAACCCACTCAATCACTCATATAAGGTGAGAGATATCTCCTATAGGAGCATCTCCCTATATAATATATATATAGGGAAATATTCAAGTGAGAACTAGTTCTCACATATTATATGAGAACTTTTTTACGGGGCCCAACTAGCAACACATCCAAACTTAGTAACTAATAGGGAACCCCCTGATAGTCACATATTTCAAGGATCGACACATATCCGAATGGATTGAACCGTTGGATCGAGGGTTGAATATTTTTTTGAATATGAAGCCATTAAACTTGTGGGCCACGGATGAAGGGGTTAGGGGCATGGGTTTGGGGTCAAACTTGATACTTAGGGTGGTCTCACATAGATCTTTTCATCCCTCCTGGTCCCATCCCCAAATGGGGCCCACAATTGGGCCCTACAAAAAAGTTCTCATATAATATATATAGGGGAGTGTCCCTCACTCTATGGTTAAGAAAAGATGCATATGAACATTCCCCATATATAGGGGAGTATTCCTATGCATCAATCCCTCACCATAGGGTGAGGGACACTCCTCTTTTTGGGAAGTTTCAAGTACATAGGGAGTATTCTTATGTACTTGAAAAGTCACTTTTGTACTTGAAAGTTTCCATAAAGGGGAGTGTCCCTCAACCTATGGTGAGGGATAGATGCACTTGAATATTTCTCATTCCCATATATATATATATATATACTTGTTAGATTTTGTGGGCCACAAATCAAGGGTAAAGGATAAGATTGACCCCGAATTTGGTATATGGACCCATCACAAGTGGATCTTCTCATCCCCCATTGTCCGATCATCAGTGGGGCCCCAAGTGCACCCCATCTAGCCACCTCATAGGATCCAATGCCTAAATAAGGGAAATTTGCCCCATTTCTACGAAAGTAATAAATTAACCATAGCTTAAGGACGATTAAAGTTTTGAAATTGTATAGCTTACAGGCATGGAGGCCCTTGAGATAGGTCGACTCTGAGAAGGTTTTCATTTTTACCTCAAGAATCTCGTAGACTAGATCTTGACATCTAAATATTCTTAGGACCCATTGCAAAAATCAAATCTAGATTTAGATCCCATAAGAGCATGGTAATCCAAGTTCTACTTACTTCACCTTGCTAATTAGGAATATTAATCATGGACAGAATATAGGGCGGCATTGATTTGCTCATCAAATCCATATGAGCTAAATTGAGATGATGGACAGAATATTCAGGCTATACACTGGCATTGACAGGTCGGTTTTGACTTTGTTGACATTTTAATTTCATATGAGCTGAATGGAGATAATATAGGGTGAAATAAAGGAATGATGATCATGGATCGTTTGTACATTTGATGGAAATGGGTTGTCCATATACCAATGGAGCTATTAGGAGAGGAAGGTAGTAATCCGGATTTACATAATGGGAAAGGTCCTAATAACTCTAATAACTCTGTATTTTCCAATTTATGATTGATACATCAAGGGCCTACTTGTTTGCTAGAGAATATATAGGATTTGGAGGCCTTACAAGACCAATACGAGGGACTTCACACCAATTTACCAAAAAAAAAAAGGATAAATTTTTAAAAAATAAACATCAAATAACTTTATTCTTTTGGGGAAATAGATGAGAAGAAAGATTAAAACAAAAAGATGAGAGAGTTGGGAGTAATAGAACTTTTTTTTCCCTCATTTTGGGCTTTACAAGATTTCCATTTTTTTTTTCTCATTTTGTGTCCTTTAAGAGTACCTCTCTTATGTTTTTTTGAATTTTAAAAATTATTTTTAATAATTTTATACTTTTTACTCCCAACTCCCTCTACTTTTTATTTTTCTTTTGATTTGACACTGTAACTTTTTTTCATTTAACTCTACTATACAAAAAAACATGAGATCATGGACTGTAAAAGTAGAATCCTAATAATCGAGTGAACGACCTTTAGATCACACCTATCAAAATAAGATAATCCTATGTCCAGGACAATAAATCCATCTAGTGTAGCTGGAACCTCCAAATTTGAAACTACTACTCAAGATATATGTCGTTTCATATCGACGGACATTTTCAGTATTTAACTCCAGAATAGAGTTGTCCTGCAGGAGATAATTCCTTTTCATAGGCCTAGGCCTGGGCCTGGCAATAGAATTTCTCTTGTTCCGAGCTCTCTACCTCTTCTAGACCTAGTGTTACTAACCAATACCTCCATTTAAATTACTAAAAAGAAAAAAAAAGAAAAAAAAAACAATACCTTTGTTTCCGTGTATCCACAAATATCCATAGCTGTAAGGCCTTCTTTGTTGCTCATTGTCAAGTCAACGGTCCCCTTATCAATCAAAAGCTTTACGTTTCCTTCATCGTTGGTCAAAGTGGCCAGATGCAATGGCGTGTTTCCATCGTTATCAGGTTCGTTAATCAGCTTCTTAAACTCCAACCTATGTGTTACCTGGCGAAGGATGGACCGGTTATTCTCCATCACAGCAAGGTGAAGGGCATTTTGTCCTTTTTGGTTGACCAGCTCGGCAGAGTCAGGACAGTGATCAAGTATAGTGTCAACGGCAGAATAAAAACCTTTTCTAATGGCAACGAAAAGAGGATAATCGCCATTTCTGTCGGGTACATAAGCTAGAGATGGGTTGGCATGTAGCAATAGCCTAAGGATTTGCATCTGACAAAGTACCTGACTCCAGGAACCGTATCCCTGACTCCAAGGGCGGTCCTTTTTACCAAAAAACGAAAATAAAAAAGGGCGGTCCTCGTCCTTGTCCTCGTCCTCAAACACCCTACGGTAACTTTTAGCTGCTGCATAGTGTAACACTGTATTTCCAAAGCCATCTAATTCTGGGATCAAATTTCTCGCTTCACGCAGCAAAATCTCCACCACTCCTGTCATTCATCATTGGAATTTTTTTTTGTTTAGTCACTTTATCATTAGCCTCAATGTGGGCCCTATTTTTTGGTATGAGGAGCTCTATTGGCACCACACTTTCTGCTCTTCCCACCGCGAAAAAAAAAATCTTTTCCTAAACTATCCCCCCCCCTTTTTTCCCTCCTCCTCCTTCTCCCTCCTCCACCCTCCCTCATCCCCCCTCCCCCCAGTTGCCGGCTGGCCTCCCTCCCCCTCTCCCTCTTTCTTCCTCTCTCCCTCTTCTTTCCCTCTCTCCCTCTCCTTCCCTCCCCTACTCTTCTTCTCCCTCCCCCTCCCCTCCCCCCAGTCGCCGGCGGGGAGGGAGCCCCGGCCGGCAGCCGGCTGGCCTCCCTCCCCCTCTCCCTCTTTCTTCCTCTCTCCCTCTTCTTTCCCTCTCTCCCTCTCCTTCCCTCCCCTACTCTTCTTCTCCCTCCCCCTCCCCTCCCCCCAGTCGCCGACGGGGAGGGAGCCCCGGCCGGCTGGCCTCCCTCCCCCTCTCTCCCTCTCCCTCTTTCTTCCTCTCTCCCTCTTCTTTCCCTCTTCTCCATCTCTCCCTCCCTCTCCTTCCCTCCCCTACTTTCTTCTCCCTCCCCCCCTCCCCCTCCCACTCGCCGGCCGGGGGGGGGGGGGAGATCGGCGGCCTGCTGCATCCCGATCTCCCCCCCCCCCCCCCCCCGGCCGGCGACTGGGAGGGGAAGGGGAGGGAGAAGAAAGTTGGGGAGGGAAGGAGAGGGAGGGAGAGATGGAGAAGAGGGAAAGAAGAGGGAGAGAGGAAGAAAGAGGGAGAGGGAGAGAGGGGGAGGGAGGCCAGCCGGCTGGGGGCTTCCGCCGCCGGCTGCCGGCCGATCTCCCTCCCCGCCGGCGACTGGGAGGGGGAGGGGGAGGGGGAGGGGAGGGGGATGAGGGTGCAGGCTGGGAGAAGGAGGGAGGAGGAGGAAGGGAAGAGAGGGAGGAGGGAGGAGGGAGGAAGGGTAGTTTAGGAAAAAAAATTTTTTTGTCTTGTAGTGCGGTGAGGAGAGAAAAATTTGTGGTGCCAATAGCACCACTCTTTTGGTATTAACCCCTATTCCTTATACAAGAGGTTTTATGGATTGTTCGTTTTAAGAAATAATATTAAAGAAGAAAAGACAAATTTTATGTTGATAATTACCATCTACTTGAAGAACATAGAATTGTCTGCCAACATAAAAATTAAAAGGTGTTTATATTTCAGCGAGTCTTCCGTATGGCGTTAGACAGGTTGATTGTCAACATCCTTTGGGCCTGGCTATATGCTTATGGCTAATCTTGAGAGGCCACATGAAAATACCCAGACGAAAGCAATGTTTAAAAAACTGTGACTTGGATTTGACTCATCCATTGCAAAACAGTTGAGTCAGATAGAGTCAATATGAAGACTCCAGAGAGTTATATATATATATATATTTTAAAAATAATTAAAAAATGAATCAAATACTTATAAAATATAAATATACATTTACTTACATACATTCTTGATAATCAACTCAAGTTAATAAATTTATATATCTAAGAAAAAAAATCTATAATAAAGAAAAAAAATATTGCTTATTACATAAGTTGTTAATCTAAATAATAAATGTAAAAGATCAAATATAAATTTTAAATTACAAACCAGTCATCATTCATAAATTGATGAGTCCAAACCTCGTGCATAATCGCTTAAAATATACATTAATTGTTTAAAATCAATTCTACCTATCAAATGATTTAGAATGCAAACAATTTACTAAAATGAGTTGACTTGGCCCTATCACTCTTGTATTTGACTCGATCCTTTGTCAAAACGAGATGACTTTGGAAGGTCAAGAGTCAACTCGGAGAATTTTCCAACCTTGTACTAAAGGAATCTAAGATCTAGACATTCTATACCTTCTGTAACTGAATCTCTCTACTGTCTTTTCCAAACATGGACACAAGCTGGAGTCTATGAAACCGACTACTGAGCTACCCTACACAGGAGGGCTTGGGATCTATAATCATTACCAAAACAATAAGTCAAATGAATGTTATAGGTTCTCCTATTTAAAGCCATAAATTAAATGCATAATGAGTAAAGTTTTTTTTTTAACATATCTTTAAATCAACATCCAATAGTCTAAACTTTTATGGATTATTGCATACCAAAACTCTCTTGGATTGCGAGGCCAATGCAACCCCACATGCTTTGTCACAGATTTTAATCTAAAGTAAGTAGAAATTAGATAGGAATTAGGTCCAATTCTCTAATTGGGCATTGAGTAAAAAACTTTAAAGATGCAACTGAAGCCCATTCGGATTGGTTGAGCCCCAGCCTTGCAAAGATTGTATCTAGGTAAACCCCAATACGAAACCTTTTAAAAAATGAATAATATCTCATATCTTAAGTCTTTTAGGGAAGATAAAGGCATATTTTCCAAGAAAAAAAAAACATTACAGATTAGGATTATGTGGGATTAGTGATTAGGTAGCTTGATTTTAAGCCCAACAAGAATTTGTATATCTGTTTTATTTATTTATAAGAATCTGATGTTGCATGTATAGGTTATAGTTCATTGAAAGAGAAAAGAAGTGTGAAAGAACTGGAAATTCTGTGAGCGATGAAAGGTCATACTATTATTATCATTCCTCATTGTTGAACTACTAGTACATCACCGATAGGGGCGGAATTTCAAAGAAATAATAAATACATAAATTGTGGCATGTGGCCCTTATTCTCCTTACTGGATTTAATGGGATTTGAACTATTAAATCCTCTATATTTAAATAAAGGGTCAATCTGACAATGAAATCATGGTCAGTTCCAGTAAATATAAATCTTTTTTTTCATGGTGAATCTAACAATTGTTGGATTACTCAAATCTAAAATGCATGCTCAATTCCAGTAAATATAAATCTTATTTTTCTGTATGGTAAATCTAACAATGGGATGCCCTCTATTTGGAGTAAACTGTTCATGAGTGCCAATATAAGGGTACGTTGGTATGTTGAATTCATAAACGTGGGGCTCAATGCATAGACTTTAAAACGTTGGAGTGCATCCCACTTTTTAAAATTGATTCTCAGCGAAAACAAAAGCATTTGTCAACTCATTCATTTAATGTTTATAATTTTATAAACTTTTAAAGAAAAAATAAAAATATTTAAAAATGAGTTAGAAAAAGAGGTCAAAGTCTTATAGGTGAGGACATTTTAAATGGTAAAGTAAATAAAATTACAAATAGAAAACTAAGATAATTAAGTACATTCAGTCTTTAAGTTTAGAAAGCTGAACATTAGATAAAGCGAAAATTCTAATACTATTAAGATACGTTAAAAATAGGTCATAAAAAGTCCAAAAAGAAAAAAAAAAGAAACGACTCTAAATGGTAGTAATAAAAAGCAGAAAGTCTAACATAGAAAAAATGCTATGATTCTTCAATTTGGGTTTGTTGAGACTGGTGGAGAATGTATATATTGAAGAAGGTTTCACAAATATAATTTCATTGAAATGTAAAAATAAAAGAAAAAGATTATCAATGCCATAAAGGAAGAACTTTTGCGGAATCAAATTCTTAAATTTTGAAAAATAGACAACCAGAAGAAAGGAGGTCCACTAAATTTTGCCAACTATTTGATATAAAGCCATAAATTATGAGAGTGAAAATCAAGTGTGTGGGGATATTTCCTCAAGACTCTCAGATAACATTGGCTTCGGTAAAGGTACCAGGTAATCATGTCTCAGTCTCGGTCACGCGCACTTTGGTAACAGTACCAGACCATCAGCAAAGATCAAGGTTATTCCTAACTTCGGTCATCTCCCGACCTCGATCACTCCTGCCTTCGGTCACGGTCTCGGTCATTTCTTACCTCCATACATGATCTTGGTCTTGGTACGCATCTCGGTAATAGTACCAGTATGCTAGCCTAGACAGACACAGACAGTTGTCCCAACATAAATGTTCGTACACGTTACAGAACGTGCGACAAGACAAGGGCACCGCCCATAATCCTTGAGATAGCGTCATCCACGATTCCCAAGTCGCCAGAGCATGGTCCAATGGGACTCCCATTAATGAAAAAGGAGCTCTAATGTGACAGAGTAGGCTATGAAGGGACTAACATTGAAGGCAGGTGGGCTACGATGGGACTGCAATTAAGGAGAATCCATGATTGGACAGTACTCCTCAAGTACCTGTCCAAATCATGAGACATCTGTTAGGAATAAGGGATCCCTCGCCCAGAACCGACCTATCTCCCTTATAAATAGAGGACTCATCTCCTCCAAAGGTACGTACATTCCAATAACCCAAAAAATACACAATATACGTCTTGTGCAACTCATTCATCATCTTTATCCTTTGTTCAGTTACAGAACTAACTCAGGCATCGGAGAGCGTTGTGCTGACTACAGCCAGGGTCTTTGACTGTTTTCCTTTCCTCTCCTTTCAGGTTACAGGCACCATATCTTTACCAAAGGACAATTAAGCTCGTCCTACTCTTCTATTACCAAGTCTGTAATTTTTAGGCACTTACAATTGGCGCCGTCTGTGGGAAAACTATTAAACCTAATCTCCCAAACACCATGCCTCCCAAAGCCAAGAAAGGCGGAGAAACTTCAAAAGCTAGACCAACTTCACCGGTCGTTCCTCTCCAGAGGAAGTCCAGGACGAAGTCTGGAGCGGTCGTCAACAAAGAACACCCCGAAGAAGGCCTCTTTGTCCGACTCCCCATGGAAGGACTCCAGCCCTTGTCGGATTCATCCTCAGGGGAGGTGATATCACCTTCCCAGCTTGGTGACGCCCGACAAAAGCATCCCGAGAAGGATAAAACCTAAATGGTGGAGTGGTCACGCCAGTCCAACCATCAGGCCAATGAGGATGACGAAGGCAATCCGCTCCTTGTGGATATTAGGGCCCAAAACCTTGCTCTCCAAGAGAAGGACGAGTTGATTTGTCAACTCAAGCAACAGCTCCAAAAAAGGAAGAAGGCTTCGTCTGCACTCCCTAGAAGCAGACGAACCCCTTCGCCTGATCAAGATTTGAGGCAAGTTCTGAACAATAAAAGGCATGATCGAGCTTATGATGAAGCCTCGAGTAACGACCATTCAAAGAGAATGTCAGAGCTCTCACCAAGAAAAACGGAGCAAGCACCGAAGGATAATGCTAATATGCCAAAATGGCTTGATAAGCATATAAAACAAATTATCCAGCAGAATATGGAAGTAATTGGTTACTCTCCAGACCAATTAAGAGCCTATGGCTCCGAAAACCTCGGCGCATCTCCCTTCTCTCGCGAGATAAAAGATGTTTCTCTCCGTAAGGAATTCAGCGTCCCAAGGTTCATCAATTGTGACAGGACCTCAGATGACGGGACCTCGGACCCAGCAGCACACCTTCGACATTTCATCCAAAGAATGTCGGTGTGGGGGGACGAAGATCACCTGAACTGCAGAGTTTTCTCTTCCAGTTTAGGATACCTCCCCTTGAAGTGGTTCTGTGCACTTCCAGAGGGATCTGTTTCGAGCTGGCAACAGCTCTGGAACTCCTTCATGGAGAAGTTCCAAACGCATCGAATCATCCCCAAAACTAATGGTGACCTGATGGGTCTGAGGATGAGGCGGAATGAGAACATCACTCGGTTCGCCAAGAGATTCTGGACTATCTACAGCCAAGTGGAAGACGCTTTAGAGCATGTGGCTTTGATATCTTTCCAACAAGCTCTGCTCCCTTGCAACGACCTTCAAAAGGAATTAGTTCGCTACCCTACAGCCACAGTGAGAGCACTGATGACCAGGGTAAACCATTTCGTGGAGCAGGAGGAAGACGAGGAGCGAGCTAATTAGAACTTCAGCAACTTGCCCGAAGACAGAACCTCCAAGAAAGATAAGAAGTCATTTCAGAGGAATGAGCCAGACCAAAACCGGGCATCCACAAGCTTGGCAGCGATCTCGGCCCCCAACTCGGGACGTAGCCAGAAGTCCGAGCAGTTCGCCACCAGCGTCTCCTGCAGAGCTGTCAATACGATCTTCAAGGAGCCCATTTATAAGCTCCTTAGCAAGATTAAGGCACAACAATTCTTCAAATGGCCCCAACCAATGCGTGGAGAACCCTTCACCCGAGATCTAGGTAAGTTCTGTGCCTCTCACAAACAAAATGAGCACAGGACCGAAGACTGCATGACCTTTAAGTCCCACCTCGAGATGCTCGTCAAGGACGGGCACCTGAAGGACTACGTAAAGGATGCGGACAAAAGCAACAACCAAACCCATCAATTCCAAAACAATGTTGATCAGGACAACGATGGCTCGGAAAGAATCATCAACACCATCCACCTGCCTTCTGCTCTGAAAGGAAGTGATCAAGCTCGTGCTAAAGCCAGTAGGGCTTCACACGACAAGCAGGTGATGGCGACCGAGCTCGAACCAACCTCTAAGAGAGCTCAGACAAAAAGACCCAGGATCTGGTTCTCAGATGAGGACCTAAAAGGGGTCCAACTTCCTCACAACGATCCACTGATTATTACCCTGAAATTGAAAATTTACAAGGTTCAACGGATTCTTGTAGACCCTGGCAGTTCATCATAAGTCCTCTACTACGACTGCTTCAAAAGGATGGGTCTCAAAGAGGAAGATCTGCAGGAGGCACACACTCCCATGGTGGGTTTCAGTGCAAAACATGTATACCCTAAAGGGAGAATCTCTCTGAAGGTCCAAGTCGAAGGTGCCACAACTCAAACCGACTTCCTTGTGGTAGATGCACCATCCCCATATAATTACATTATGGGGAGGACTTGGTTGCAGAATATGGAGGCGATACCCTCTACTCATCACCAGATGCTCAAGTTCCCGTTACAGAACGCGAACAGCAGAGTTGACGTGATTACCATCAAGGGTGACCAGCAAGCAGCAAAGCAGTGCCTATTGGCCGTAGTACCTAGCGAAGAGGAGCCAAAGCAGGTGCAGATGGCCAAACTAGAGACAGACCTGGACAGTGTGGGCCGCGCTCCAGACCAAAAAAGCATTGAAGGCTTGACTGAGATCAGGATCAAACTCAACGATCCTGAGTGATATTTTTTGCTCGGTCGCCAGCTCACGGAGCCAAAAAAGGAACGAGCTCTTGAATTTCTTGTTACAGGACAAAGAAGTTTTTGCTTGGACTCCTTCTGAGATGCCTGGCGTCGACCCCAAAGTCATGTGCCATAAGCTAAAGTTGGACCCAAAGCACACACCTGTGGTCAAGAAGGCCCGCGGGACAGGGATCCCACAAACTGAAGTAGTGATAGAGGAGATCTAGAAACTGCTGGAGGCTGAGGCGATCAGAGAAGTCCACTACCCGAATTGGCTTGCAAATACGGTGGTGGTAAAAAAGAAGATTGGGAAGTGGAGAGTTTGCATCGACTTCACCGACCTTAACAAGCATATCCCAAAGACTGCTTTCCACTCCCCAAGATCGACCAATGATCGACGCCACTACCGGCCACGACAGGATGAGTTTCCTCGATGCATATCGAGGTTACCATCAGATTCCGATGTATGAGCCTGACGAAGAAAAAACTGCGTTCATAACACCTAGAGGCATCTATTGTTACAAAGTGATGCCCTTTGGGTTAAAAAACGCAGGAGCCACCTATCAAAGGCTAGTAACCAAGATGTTTCAGGCCCAGCTCGGTAAAACTATGGAGGTCTACATCGACGATATGGTCGTCAAGTCTGAAAGGTCGCAGGACCACTTGACAGAACTAAAATAGATGTTCGACGTCCTCAAGAGGTAGAAGCTCAAACTAAACGCCTCTAAGTGCGCATTTCGTGTCGGTTCCGGAAAATTCCTGGGAAGCCTGATCACAAGGCGAGGGATTGAAGCAAATACAGATCAGATCACGGTGATCCAAGGGATACAGAGTCCAAATACGGCGAAACAAGTCCAGAGGCTTACGGGCATGGCTGCCACACTTAATCGCTTCATCAGCCGAGCTTCGAACAAAAGCCGACCGTTCATTCAACTTTTGAAGAAAAGCTTGAAGTTCCAATGGAATCCGGAGTGCGACCAAGCTCTGCAAGAACTTAAAGCATGCCTTGCTGCACCCCCCTGCTTTCAACTCCAAAATCGGGCGAGGTGCTCTTCCTGTATCTGGCGGTCTCGGATCACGCGCTAAGCTCTATTCTCATCAGAGAAGCGGATAAGGTACAAAAACCCATCTACTATACGAGCAGGATCATGCTAGATGCCGAGACTAGATACTTTTTGTTGGAAAAACTTGCATTAGCACTTGTCAGTGCTTCTCGCAAACTCTCACACTACTTCCAGACTTACAAAATAGTGGTTGTTATAGATTATCCACTCAAGACTCTCTTCAAAAAGGCGGACTTCTCTGGAAGAGTTTTTAAATGGGCCATCGAACTGGGACAGTACGACATTCAGTACCAACCCAGAACGGCAATCAAAGTCCAAGTCCTGGCAGATTTCATTATCGAATTTATCTCTCCAAGTTCGGCACTGACCCAGCTCGGCACCGAACTGGGGGCAAATGGAATAAGGATGAAGTCATGGAGACCGAAGAAGAGCGATTTTGGAATCAGTTACTTACTTCTGTTTGGAAGGTCTTCGTCGATGGATCCTCAACCCCCAAGAGGGATGGCGCTGGCATAGTTCTTTAATCTCCAGAGGGATTGGTCATCGAGCAAGCCCCAACACTCAACTTTAAGGCGTCCAATAACGAAGCTGAGTATGAGGCTCTGATAGCAGGATTCAATAGTGCTAAAATCTTGGGGGCACAACAGCCAGTGATTTTCAGTGACTCACAGTTGGTGACGAGCCAACTCACTGGAGATTACCAGCCTCGCGACGAAAGGATGGCGGCCTACTTAGCTCATGCCAAGAAACTCCTCTCTCAGTTCCAAAGAGTTGAAGTCAAACAGGTAGGCAGAGAGTCTAATTCCCATGCCGATGCCCTCTCCAGCTTGGCCTCTGCCGTCAAGGCCGGGAGAAAAAGGATAGTCGAAGTGGAATCATTGGAGCAACTAAGCATAGAACTTCATCCACCTCGGCAAATCCTATGTGTTGATCTCGATCCAACCAGGATGGACCCGATCATCTCTTATCTCAAAGATGATCAACTTCCTGAAGACGCACATGAGGCTCACAAGATTAGGCTGAAAGCAGCTCGATTTTGGCTATCTCCATAAGGCAAGCTCTACATGAAGTCCTATACAGGTCCTTACCTTCAGTGTGTTCACCCGAGCAGAGTCGAAGACTTCCTCTTCGAAATCCATGAAGGAATCTGTGGTAGCCACATCGGAGGTCGGTCACTAGCGTACAGGGCTATTAGCCAAGGCTACTGGTGGCCTTACAAGTAGAAAGACACCCAGTCATATGCTAGAAAATGTGAGAAGTGCCAGAAATTCTCACATTCTCTCCATCAGCCAGCACAAGATCTGAGCCCACTCTCCAGTCCTTGGCCCTTCGCCCAGTGGGGATTGGACATTGTGGGACCACTCCACCGAGCTCCGGGGAATAAGAGGTGGCTAATGGTAGCCACTGATTACTTCACCAGATGGATAGAAGCCGAAGCACTATCTTTCATCACCGAGCAAGACTGAAAGAAATTCGTGTGGAAAAACATAGTCACAAGGTTTGGTATTCCATGAGCTTTGGTCTCGGACAACGGGACCCAGTTCGATTCCAATCTCTTCAAAACTTTCTGCCAAGAGCTCGGCATTAGAAATTAATACTCAACTCTGGCCTATCCACAGAGCAACGGCCAAGCCGAAATCTCAAACAAAGTAGTGCTCGATGGACTCAAGAAGAGGCTCAACCGAGCTAAAGGGAGATGGGTGGAAGAACTCCCAAGTGTCCTATGGGCTTAGAGGACCACTCCAAGACGTTTCACTTCTACAACACCCTTCTCCTTGGCCTATGGTATGGAGGCTGTGATCCCACTTGAGGTCGGCCTCCCCACCTTGATATCTGAACTCTTCCATCAAGGCCAGAACGAAGTAAACCTGGCTCAAGACTGAGACCTAGCCGAAGAGCGAAAAGAGGCAGCAGCCATCCACCTGACTGCCTACCGGCAACAGTTGGCTAGGGGCTACAATCTAAGAGTCAGAGAAAGAAGATTTTCAGTTGGAGAACTAGTCTTAAAGAAGACACTCTCTGCTGATAAAGATCTGAACCAAGGCAAGCTCGCTCCGAACTGGCACGTGCCATTCAAAGTAACTTCGGTTGCAGGCCGATCAGCATACAGACTTGAGGACATGGAGAGTAAAAAGTTACCAAGACCATGGAATGCAACGCACCTCAAGAAATTTTACTTCTGAAATTATATGAAAGAATTCGAGATCATTAAAAACAATGTTTTCTTTGGCTCTCAATTCTCACTCAATTTCACCGAACTCATCCCAACTATGGTAATAGTACCAGCTGGGCATGACTCGGTTTGGGCCTTTTGCATCTCGGTAACAGTACCAGATTTCTGCCTACAAGACTACCCTGGCTTCGGTAAGAGTACCAACCAGGCATGTCCCAAACTTTGAATCGGTGATAAACCGATTGAACAAAGGCTACTAAGCCCGAGTTGAAAGCAGCTCAAAATGACAAAGCTACCTAATTGTTATAGAACATTAGGAACTTGTCAAAACAACAAGTTATGGAACTCGGTGACTACCACAATAAACTACTTCAGTTACATAACCAAGTATTCTAGCACAGAAAAAACTGCTATTTGTCCAATTTGCTTCCATTTGAGCTCAGTCTACGGACTACTCTATACTTCGGACAAATTTTGTATCTATGACCTCTCGGTTATGGAACCGAGGTCGGATACTTGGCCTCTCGGTTATGGAACCGAGGTCGGACACTTGACTTCCCGGTTATGGAACCGGGGTCGCATACTTTGATCTTCCGTTTGTGGAACCGAACTCAAGTATACACAAAACTGTTTGATAGCAAGCATGAAAAAAGAAGACAAACTCAGAAAGATGTTCATTGAATTATCAAAAAAATTACATCAGACAAAAGAAGGAGAAAATGTTGAAATGGTGGGGTCAGCAGCAGTGTCGTCATCAACTCAAATGACCTTGATCCCAGCCGGAGGAGGTTCAACCAAAGTATCAGCACGAGGAACAGAGAATGGAAACTCAGGCGGATTTCTGAAAGATGGGTGTTCTTCAGGAACTCCCGCCTCCTTCAGAGCCGCACGCCATGCCCTTATCCAAGTCTTGTCTCTCACCACAATTACCTCGGCCTCATAATGAGTCGTCGTCCGTGCCGCTCCTTCATCATAAGCGGCATCGAACTCCGACTCAGCTATGGCCATGGCTTCTTCCCTCAACTTCTCGAGCTTTGTTATGCGCTCGTCCTGGGCATGAAGTCTAGCCTCAAGATCTTCTATTTCCCCAAACATGCCTCGAGTTCAGCTGCTCTCTTTTTCTCATCCTCCACCATAAACTCCAGCAGGCGATTCTCCTCCTTGGCTTTTCAAACTTAGCTTTGTAGCCATCCGTTATATCTTCGAACTGCTACAACGCCTGTTTGCTGGAACTCACGGCTGTCAGGAGACTCTTCTTCTCGGCCTCCAGCTTGGCGATCTCAGGGTCGTGTTGTTGGAGCAACTCCAAGGCAACCATACACTTCCGTGCCGTCTGTCAAAGAAAACTAGCAGTTAGAAAACCATAGCCGAGACGAAGCGTTTGGAAAAGAATTGGAAAAGGCTCAAGTAAAGCTTACCGAGAAAGAGGACTTCAACGCCGACAACATCAGCTTGGTGCCATCATACTCCTTCAAGATAGCCATATCTTGGGGAAGGGCGCAGGCTCGCCCGAGTTCCCCCAGAACAAGGAGGATCCGGTCCTCAACAGTCATTGGCCTCCCCGGCTTGAGCAAAAAACTCTGCTTCCAGATAGCCGGCTTGACGACTTCCGGTTCTGCGATCGAGCTAGAGCCCCTCGATCCTGGCCCTCTTTTCAGGTCGACCTCCTTCCTGCATGACTTCAGCTGCACGCGGCCGAGATTCCGGACTTTGAGGCTGGACAGGATTCTCACCGGCAGCAAAATCCGGAGAAGGCTCAGAAGCAGCTACCTCGGCAACGCCTAAGGTCGAAGGGATTGGAGAAGTTTGAGAAACTTGGCCCCTAAACGCCAAAGCTTCTAAGCTTTTAAAAGCTAGGGGACGACTGCGCCCCATCTCCTCCGGACTCGACGATGAAGAACAGAGTACATGGTGCGATCTCCTCCTCCTTAGAGGGATTTCAAGAGACTCCGCCTCTGATGTAGAAGCCTCAACACCCGACGCAGCTCGGTCTTCAGTTTCAACCGCAGCTTGCTCTAGCTCGTGCTCCTCTTCTACCACCTCGGCTATGGCATCCTGGCGACAAGCAGTCCTCTTATTATTAGATTTGTACTTTGGTTCATAGCCCAGGAGCGCCTGCCTTGATGATCGTTGTATCTCTTCACAGCCTGAAACCCGGTCTCAATCTTAACCCAGCCGACTCGCCTAGCCTTCCTCTCACGGGCACCTTCACGGCTCACAGAAAAAAAAGAAAAAAACATCGGCTTGGCAAAAACAGAAAGAATACATAGAAATAGGAACAAAGGAGCAGTATTTACTCGGAGGAGTCCAAAAGCGGCAAGGAATCCTATATGCCCTCTGTATCACTGGCTCATCCTCTCCAAACTCCCAGTCGCCCTTGACAAACACGCGATCTTCCCCTGCGTATCTGTTTGAGTCTTCCAAGGCATGAATGAAACCCTCCCGGTACGGCTTTACTCAGAGGTAATAGCTAACACCTCCGGTCTTGCATAGGTCAGAGACATCTTCGATGTCATGGAAACCGAGATCCATACCTAAGATCCCATTGAGCTTGACAACGCCCATGATGATCTTGAAGCCATTTGGCAACAATTGGCAAGGGCAAAGGTTACAGTTCCTAAGACAGGTCCTAAGCAGAGGATGAACAGGAAATCGGACTCCGCCCTCTGTAATGGCGACCAAGGAAAACGGCATCCAGCTGTCGGAAAAGGTGCGGCCATCTAGAGACTCAGGGTCATCTAACCTAACCTGAACATCGTCAAGTATGTTGTATTTTGTCCTAAACTGGGCTATTGCTCCCTCGGTCTCTAAACATTATCTATAAATTCCCATCTCTGAGAAACTGGAAGAATGGCGAAGAAAATTGGGGAAAACCCTAAAATCGCAGAAATGAACGATGTAGAGAAGATGGACTTACGAAGACGAAGAGCAAGAGAAAGATTCGAACCAGTAGGGGCAGCGCTTCTCTTCATATGGATTCTCTTCTGCAAAATCTCTTTTCCTTCTTCTCTGGCGAAAGCAAAAGTAAAGAGCAAAGAAATCCTAACCCTCTGTTTTTATAAAACAAAAAAAGAAAGGGCGCCCTTTTGAAATTCAAGATGCACATGCCAGATGTCGCTTCGAATACCGTACGCGTCGCTTCGGGAACTGCACGCATCTACTTTAGCCGGCGCACGCCTCTATGAAGTGATTGCATGGCCAATCAGATGGTGACACGTAGTACCGTCGGTACATCTTCCACATCGATCAAAGAGCATCATTTATTACCTTCGGTGGGCAAAACGACGTCGGATAGAGATCAGACATCAGCAACGGACACCGAAATGAAAGTCTATTACCACAGAAGATTCTCCCATCTTATAGCTTCCGACCTCAAAGTTAGAGAACTCTAAGAAGTCAGAAGCTGGGGGAAATTGTGTGGGGATATTTCCTCAAGACTCTGGGATTACATTGGCTTCGGTAAAAGTACTAGCTAATCATGTCTCAGTCTCGGTCACCCGCACTTCGGTAACAGTACCAGAGCGTCAGCAAAGATCAAGGTTATTCCTAAGTTCGGTCATCTCCCAACCTTGATCAATCCTGACTTCGATCACGGTCTCGGTCATTTCTGACCTCCATACATGATCTTGGTCTCGGTATGCATCTCGGTAATAGTACCAGTATGCTAGCCGAGAAAGGCACAGACAGCTGTCCCTCCATAAATGTCCGTACACGTTACAGAACGTGCGACAAGACATGGGCACCGCCCAAAATCCTTGATATAGCGTCATCCACGACTCCCTAGTCGCCAGAGCATGGTCCGATGGGACTCCCATTAATGAAAAAGGAGCTCTGATGTGATAGAGTAGGCTATGAAGGTACTAACATTTTAGTCAGGTGGGCTACGATGGGACTGCAATTAAGGAAATCCATGATTGGACAGTACTCCTCAAGTACCTATCCAAATCATGAGACATCCTGTCAGGAATATGGGATCCCTCGCCCAGAACCGACCTATCTCCCTTATAAATAGAGGACTCATCTCCTCCAATGGTACGCACATTCCAATAACCCAAAAAATACACGGTATACGTCTTGTGCAACTCATTCATCATCTTTATCATTTGTTCAGTTACAGAATTAACTCAGGTATCGGAGAGCCTTGCGCTGACTACAGCCAGGGTCTTTGACTATTTTCCTTTCCACTCCTTCCAGGTTACAGGCACCATATCTTTACCAAAGGACAATTAAGCTCGTCCTAATATTCTATTATCAAGTTCGTAATTTTTAGGCACTTACATCAAGAATTAAGCTCTTCTAAGTGGCCATTTTTTTTTCCTTAGATCAAACAAATATTCACATATGCGTGATCAGCTTCTTTTCTTTTAAATTGCTAGGTCCCAAACATGATCTATTTGGTAGGGCCAGCGAGCCAACAAAATATGCCGTGTGATCCATTTTTGAGTTGATTCTTAAAGGGACCACACAATGGCCTACTCTTACAATATGTGTGCGTACAATCCTATGAGGTTTCAACCACTTAAACCAATAATGAGCTGTTATGTTTCCAAATAAACTCACAATGAGACCTTTGGACATTCCCCTATGATTAACAAACATACAAGTGGCATATAAAAGGGGCTGAAATAATTTCCCCTTTTAAGTCCATGAAGAGGTAACAATGTAATCTATAACCAATTCACTTCCCCTTGTTACCGACAATCTCTTCAATCCATGAATTGGCATGTGCTCATCTAAATCTGTGATTTAAACTATAATAAATGTTGGATTGAACTTAATATTTACCTTAGTGCAAAAAATTGGGATCTATGGAATCCCTGGTCGGACAACAATACGCAATCACATCTAAATGAACCCATTATATTGCTACTCTTACAAGAAGACAATAACTATGATGGAGAAACATACCTAATTGACCTTTAATTACTGCGATATGCAAAGGATTCTGCCCATGCGGTCCTTGAGTGCTGTAATCTCCACTTTCTATTATTTTTTCTACAACTTCATCCAGCCCAGTCTCGGCAGCCAAGTAAAGCAAACTCTCTCCAGCCTCATTCACCTCACGTGCTAGCTCATGTCTCTCTTCAAATGCCAACAAATGCAGTGCCACTTCTCTGTGGCTCTTCTTTAGTGCCTCGTGGATTGGAATACTGCCTCCCAAGTTCCTCATTCTCAAAGCCACACTACCAGCCTGCCACACAGGGTTTCCTTCCTCCAAAGCTGGGTTTCCTTCCATCAAATTTAAATTTAAAGCGGGTGTAAGAAGCTTTGTGAGGTCAAAATCGCCACTCCTGGCCACCACATGAAGTGGAGTGTCACCTTTAGAGTTGGGTTGACAGATGAGGGACGGGCACAGCTGGATCATCCTCTGCACAGTCTCTTGTTGCTCGAATTTAACTGCAATGTGTAGCGCTGTATTCTTCTGAGGAGTGAGACAGAGAGTGAGGTCAGGTGGGCAGTCGACTTCCACGATACTTGTTAAGAGCTTCATGTTGCCTTCCATTGCAGCCATGTAGAGCTTAGGATCCATATTCTCAAGTCGAGTCATAGGGAATTCTCTATTATCCATAGACTCTGTGATATGGCAAGGAGAAGATCACATGTGGATTAAGATCAAATTCCATGATTATTCATTACAAAAGGGCTTCAATTAAATCATCAAATCTTTTGTACGTTTGCAGTGGGCTATTTATATTATTTCTTCAGTCATTTTTGTGGTCTTAGATACAAGGGGATTTGACATATTGACCCCTCTTAGACATTGTTGTCCCAATTCCATGACTGTTAGTAACATAATGTCACCAGAGTCGTTTGACTCTGGACTCCTTTGTTTTTTACTTTTTTGCCCAAGATGCAATGATATCATGGGATCCAAATGTAAAAAGTCAAAAATAGCATACATTTAAAAAACACCTAGACCGTATGTTATCTCTATTTCACTTTTGACCTTTCCCTTTCACCCATTTCATTTTTCACTTGCAGCAGTTGTCTTCTCCCCTACTTCTGCAACGACAACGAAAACCCAAATGGGTCATTCTTCTCCGGTCAACAGATTTGGCGTCGACCAGAATGCGGAAGCAGTCTGGTTCGTCTTCCTCATCTCTGACTGGCAGCGACCCTTGGGCGGTCTTCTTTCCTTCTCCGGCTACAATAAGAACCAAGAAGACTCATTTCTCTCTTCGTCTATCAGAGATGGGTTTTCTATTTATTGTGTTGATGTTTGGGAAATGTGTTTTCTATTTATTGATAATGTGAGAGATATATCAGGGATTGGGTTCCTTTTCTTTTAGTTTTTCTCAATTTGCTATGATGTTTGGGAAATGGGTTTTTTGTTTGTTGATGATGAGAGGAAAACAAACCAGTATGGGCGACAGAACTTCGTGGGACCCAATGTTTGATCGAATCGCATATCTGGTCCGGCCATCGGTCCTGACTTGGCTGGGCGATCTAGATGGTGGAGTTGTTTTGGGACTAAGCCTAGTGGGGCCCACTATCCAAGCATCCTTGATGGACCAAACGAGAAGTCTCTTTTCGGAACTGGGTTTTGTAGAGGGGGTTGAACCGGACATGTATTTGAGGTGAAGAAAGAAAAAAAAATAGAGAGAGAGAGGGACTCCTTGTTAGAGAGCTGAGAATTGATGTGGAGGTGTTTCTTGTATATACTAAATAGTGTGGTGGGGTCCTAGGTGACCTTGGAGGTCGACTCCATCAAGGGAGTGAAGTCCTTCTCATTGACCAGAACACAAATGGGTCCTTCTTTTTCGGTAAACATATTTCAGAGCTGAAGCCTAGAATTCTATTTGTGTATAAAGGGAGTGAAGTAACTAAGTATTTTATCAGTAGTGGACTCTATTTGTACATGAAGCGAGTGAAGTCACCTAAATGGGTCATTCTTCTCCGGTTAAGACATCAGCATCAGTTTATTCAAGGGCACTGAATTTTGTGTTCTTTGTGAATGTAAGTATTTTTGATGATGTAACTGGAGGAAAAGTGGATGAAGACTGATAGAACCCATGATAACAAAGCGTAGACAGTTTGTATCGAACAAACAGAAAAGCCATGATATCATGGGATTATCCCATGCTATCATGGTATAATCCCATGATAGCATGGCTTTTCTACAATACATTTGGGTAAAGCGTTAGTCCAACAACAAAGCTTTAAAAATGATGCTCATGTAGACTTCAAAATGATGGTCATGTGTTAGTTTTCCACACTTTATAATTATCGATTCCTATTAAAATACAAATGTTACTTACAAAAAGCAGACAATTTGTAATATAGAAACTGAAAAGCCATGCTATCATGGGATTATCCCAAGTTTTTACCGGAGTATCGCAGGGGCTCTTCAGTACCTTACTTTCACCCGGCCTGACCTCTCATATTGTGTTAATTATGTTTGTCGGTTAATGGACAACCCTTCAAATTTTCACTTTCAGTTGGTGAAACGAATATTACGCTATGTTCGTGGGACTATGAACTATGGTATTCGCTTGCTTTCCAAAGGTTCCCTTAAGCTCAATGCATGCAATACATTTGAGTAAAATGGTGGTCCAACAACAAAGCTTTAAAAATGATGCCCATGTAGACTTCAAAATGATGGTCATGTGTCAGATTTCCACACTCTATCATTATTGATTCCTATTAAAATACAAATGTTACTTACAAATTGCTATAATGATACCTATTAAAATACAAATGTTACTAACAAATTGCAGACAATTGTTAGTAACATTTGTATTTTAATAGGAATCAATAATGATATAGTGTGGAAAACTAACACATGACCATCATTTTGAAGTCTACATGGGCATCATTTTTAAAGTATTGTTGTTGGACTAACGTTTTACCCAAATGTATTGCAGAAAAGTCACACTATCATGGGTTTGTTTTCCTCTCATCGTGATCAACAAACATAAAACCCATTTGGGTTCTCGTTGCTGTTGCAGGAGTAGGGGAGAAGACAACTGCTGCAAGTGAAAAACGAAATGGGTGAAAGGGAAAGGGCAAAAGTGAAATAAAGATAACATACGGTCTAGCCGTTTTTTAAATATATGCTCTTTTTGACTTTTTACATTTGGATCCCATTAAAAAAAACAGAAGGGAGACCAGAGTCAAATGACTCTAGTGACATTATGTTACTAACAGTTATGGAATTGGGATAACAATATCTAAGAGGGGCCAATATGTCAAATCCCCTACAATAGGCATATGTACTAATTCGGATCTTTTAATCTTTCTATCTGGGTATAACCTTACCTTTGACTATCAATGCAATATTAGTGGGACGAATGAAAAGTAAATAGCACCCTTATTACTTTGTAAATCAGTTTTTTGTTGGAAGGTACTACTTTGTAAATCTCTAATAGGCAAAACAACATAGATGGATAATATAAAATCAAGTGTAGCCCCTACCACCATATGATGTTCACAATTAATAGGCATCGAATATCAACAAATTGCTGATTCATTAGCCAAACAAAGGGTAGGGATTGGAGATTTTTTTTTTTTGTTTTTTCTGTCAATAAGTACCTATGTATATTTTCCTTCTCTGGTAGAGTCTAGGATCCATGTTCTCAAGACTGGTCATAGTGAGGTCTTGCTTCGTAGACCTATGTCAATAAGTACCTTTTGTTTTACAATAAGGGTACTGCCTTCACTTACAAATTGGTGAAGTTGGGGGACTCGAGACTTTGAGAATCTCCTTATCAATCAAAATAAATGTTTATTGATTAGTTTTGTAAGCTGCAAGTAGAGCGAGAATCCAGATCTTGAGTGTCTCCCACAGGGTTCCCAGGAAATCCGCTATGGAGCCTACCTACGGATCATCCAAACCATTCAAAACTAATTTCATCCTCTCCACCTGACATATCCCCCAATAAGAATCGACCCCCCCCCCCCCCCCCCCCCCCATAAGTTGGGGCCAAAACTAATAAATGTTTATTAAGTTGCAATGCACTTAATTGATAATGTGATTAGCACAATCTTATCCATTATCAATTATATGCATTAATGATGCTATCAGTCATGTACTCAATATTATGGTGGGGCCAACTCACCAGTAACATATCCTTAAATTTTACAGTGGGATCCAGCCAAAATAAATAAATAAATAATATTACGGTGGGAGATAAGCCTTGGTGTATACCAACTATTAACCTGGCGTGAGCCCTATGGTAGGTGGGTCACATGATTTCTAACACTTAAAAGGCCCGTTAAACTCATGGATATTTAATCCTTAGGAAATTTGTGATTGGTGCGAACCACCAGGTATGAAGGAAGAAATTTATAGGACAGTGACTATACGAGAATCCTATGGAGCAAAATGTAGGCCAATCAAGAAGCTACACATGAACAAAATAAATATAATAGAGAAGAGAATGTTGCAATGGATCTGTGGTAAATTTAGAAAAGATAGAATAGGTTATAATAAGAGAGACTTGGTTGAGATGATTTGGATATATTCAACATACGCCAATAATGGTGCTGCTGATGATAAGTTTTTTTATGTAGATTGATGGCCCACTAAGGTGAAGGGGTAGGTTGAAAATGATATGGATAGAGGCGGCAAGGATAGATATGATAATTGGCTCAGGATAGATCAAAATGGAGAAACATAATTCATTTGTTCGAATCCAACATAGTTGGGACAAGATTTGAGGGTGATGATGATAATGAATCATAAAATAACACTAATTGAATATAACCCAAATGTAATATAAGCTAATCTTCCATGAACTCATCCTTTCCATATCCAACCTACTTTAGAATATTCTCTATTATCCACCAACTCTGTGATATGCCAAGGAGAAGGTCCAATGGGCTTAGGATCAAAATCCAACATCCACTACAAAAAGTTATCAAATCTTTTAATCGCTTTATGTAAGTTTACAATGCTAATTATTTTATTTCTTGAGTTATTTTTATGATCCTAGATAGATACAATAAGCATATGTAATTCTTAACACGACAACCTTTCAATAAAAACTCTTAACACAGAATGTATTATTTGTAATAATGGGCCGCATGGATGGGTGGGGGATGTGAGGAGGGGGCCATTAAATAGACCTATTAAGGTAGTGATCACAATGGAAATTAAATGTCAGTATTACCTTGTATCATGCAATATTAGTTGGAAAATGTCAGTTTTTTTCTTGGAAAATATTACTCTGCAAATCTCTAATAAGCAAAATAACATAGACGGATATAGGATCCATCGAATATTTTCACCTACGAGGAGACTGGATGCTGTATAAATGGGGTCCAGATCATGGGGCCCACTTGTATGCATTCTTAGGAATGAGATGGATAGAAAGGTCTTTTTATGGATAATGGCCATTCAAAAAAACAACCCCATTGGGTTATCCTAACCCTTGATTTTACAACTTACAAGTTTAACGGTCTTTTAACCAAATATATAGATTTGATGAACATAAAATTAAATAGGATGATTTTAAATCATGAGAGATAAGAGTGTAAAAGGAGTTGCAGTGATCAACGATGGACTGGACTGCGGAAAATCCTCCCAAGATCCAATGCAACCTAACTGCTATATGGTGTTCACAATAAATATTTAACGAGTATCATCAAATTATTGATTCATTAGCCAAAGAAGGGGCAGGGATTGGAGAAATTTTGATTTCTATCATTAAGTTCCTATACATTTTGTTTGTTTTTTTTTTTTTTTTTTTTTGTCAAATGGAAATCTATACATTTTGTTAGGGGATATTTACATCTTTTAGGGATTAAGGCAACTAATTCTGATGATGCCAAAAACAGGGATTCGGACACCACCGGTCAAGATGATTAACGCAAAGCAATAAATGAAGAGAGATGAGGGATTTATAGTGGTTCGGTCAAGCGTGACCTACGTCCACTTCAAAAGGGTGATCCTTGATTAATGTCGAGGGTTACAAATATGTGAAAGTAGAGAAAAACCATCCCCTCTCAAGTGATGAGAGGGCTCTATTTATAACTCTTTCCCACCAGGTGGGGATGCAATTGGTTCAACGTCTCTTTGGAGCGTCAGACGTGTCCTTGAGGATCGAGCCAGGTGGAAGGCAGGTGAGATCCTCTCCGCGAGACTGGGTAAATTCAGGTTAGGGGAGGACTTCGTCGCGATTACTTGGAGTCTGCGATGACGAGGCTTCGTTTAACGAAACCCGGATCTCAACGGGGCTGTCCTGGCCTGACCCACGATCCTAGACGGACCGGGTTACTTGAACCTGACTCATTATCGCGATCCGGATTGGGCTTGACTCATCATTTTCCCCCTCAATGCTCCGTTCCCAAATAATAATATATATTTTTATTTTTGAAAGGGGGCATTGATAAATTCCAATCTCGTCTCTTGACAAATTTTCTTCTTCCCGATCTTAACCGCTTGTCCCTGTAGATGTGTATTTCGGAGAGTCCTCCCGGCTTGGGTTACTCTTCTTTGAAAACTCTGGCTATAAAATAAGCCCTAGAGTCTGATTTCTTCAACAGAAAGAAACTTGGTTCTGTAGAAAAAACCATTGGGAGAGAAGAAGATGGTGGCAAGCAGCAGGGTAGGCACTGGCGTTGGCGTTTCCGGCGATCCCTCAATAGGTGAGGAGGAGGTGATGGGCACCGCGGACGTTGCGCTAGCTGCCTCGGGCGAGGGAGGCGCAGGCAGCGTTGTGGGCCCCCCTTGGGCGAGCAGCCATGGCGAGGGAAGCACGGTCACCGCGGGCGAGGGGGGAGAGGCTCCCATGGGCGGCGAGCCTCTGGCTGCGCTGGGCGTGGGCAGCACAGCAGGCGCGGGCGAGGGCGGCACAGCCGAGGCGGGCGAGGGCGGCGAGCCCTTGGCTGCGCTGGGCGTGGGCAGCACAGCAGAGGCGGTCGAGGTCGGCACAGCCGAGGCGGGCGAGGGCGGCGAGCCCTTGGCTGCGCTGGGCGAGGGCAGCACAGCCGCGGCGGGCGAGGGCGGCGAGCCCTTGGCTGCGCTGGGCGAGGGCAGCACAGCCGCGGCGGGCGAGGGCGGCGAGCCCTTGGCTGCGCTGGGCGTGGGCAGCACAGCAGAGGCGGTCGAGGTCCCCCCTTGGGCGAGGAGCAAGGGCGAGGCTGCCATGGGCGCGGGCGAGGTCCCCCCTTGGGCGAGGAGCAAGGGCGAGGCTGCCATGGGCGCGGGCGAGGTCCCCCCTTGGGCGAGGAGCAAGGGCGAGGTGATGCCCCCTTGGGCGAGCAGCCGAGGTGAGGTCCCCCCTTGGGCGAGCAGCCGAGGTGAGGTCCCCCCTTGGGCGAGCAGCCGAGGTGAGGTCCTCCCTTGGGCGAGCAGCCGAGGTGAGGTTCCCCCTTGGGCGAGCAGCCGAGGTGAGGTCCCCCCTTGGGCGAGCAGCCCCCGCGATGAGCCCAGGCAGGGGGATGGCTTGCTAGGTGGAGGACGGACGGGCGACCCCAACTTGGTGGGCGAGCCTGAGCTGGGCTTGCATGCTCACAGTACCTCTCGCTCAGGTGTCGCATCCGGCCAGGGGTCACGAGACCTTGCATCGGTCTCCGCAGCGAGAGAAAAATTACGTCCTCGTCCCAAGAAATACCAAGGGAAGGTCATCGTTGAGGACGACGGGTCCAAAGTAAGTACAATTTTCAGCTCCTTCATGACAGATGGTGACATCTCGCGAATCATTACTTCGTATCGTATTCCGCCCATGGTGATGTGTCGTCTTGCTGAAAAAGATGAGCCAGCTTGCGACAGCTCCTCAGGTGAGATCCTCGTTTATGAGGATATGCTCGAGGCCGGGCTGAGATTCCCAATGTCTTCTTCCATCTGCCAGATTCTTCACTATTTTTCCCTAACCCCAGGGCGTCTCGTGCCTAACGGCTGGAGGGCCTTGCTGGGTTTTCTTGCGTTGTGGAAGAAGGTGAATGGCGAGGATGCCTCTCCAGTTGAGTTTCACGCCGCTTACAACTTGATGGAGTCTCCTGCCCCAAATAGGGGATGGTATTATCTCACCTCCAGAGGATGTAAGCTTCTTACAGGGATGCGTTCCAAATGTCACCGCTGGAAATCTCGCTTCTTCTTCATAGGTGGCGAGTGGGCTTCACAAGCAGATCAGGCTTTGGTGCCCACACGATGGATTGGCGCCAAAAGACTGGGTACGTCTCCCTGTTCACTTCTCCATACTTATATAAATGTATATACATTGTTCCTCTATGCACACCGTTTCTCCGCAGATCCTCCCATACTCTCCAAGGACCAAGAGGTGAAGCTGCAAGCGGTGAGGGATCATCCAGAGAAAGACTTGGGAGCTCTTATTCCCAAAGAAAGTAGTAAGGCCAGTGGACCTTCTCCGGGCTCTTCTTCAGGACCGTCATCAAAGAGAAAGAGTAAGTTAAATCTACTCTGACCATAATCTTAACATTACCTGAGGTGTTGTTCCCATGTTTCACTTGTCAATACTTCTCTTAATAGGCACGGAGGTGTGCAGAGAGATGATTGGAGCCCGCTTTTCGACCCGCTTCTCGGATAGGGGAACCCCTCCTTCAAAGGTGGCGAGAACAGGCGACGTCTCACCAGGAACCTCTCGATTGGCTTCTCGCACTGAGCCCCGAGTGTCTCCTACTCGAGTGGTTTTACCTAAGATATCTCTTCAGGCAGGGATCTCCTCCGCTAAGACTGTTGTCTCGCAGCCTTCTTCTTCAGCCACACTTCCTGTCCCTCGGCTATGTCCTCCACAGCCGGGTACTTCTACAGGGGCACCCACACTTCCTGTCCCTCGGCTATGTCCTCCACAGCCGGGTACTTCTACAGGGGCACCCACCGGGACCGGTCCCCGGCGTCGTTCGTGGGAGATGCGGGATAGGCTAGGGAGATATGTGCTGGCGCATGAGGTCTCTCGGGTTAACGCCTTATGCACCGAGGGAGTCATTGACTCATTTGTAGAGGGTCTGACTCAGGTGAAGTTCATTATTTACTTTTCTCCTGATTGTTTCCCCTTCATTTCTTTATAACTGTCTCACTTCTCGTCTCTTATCTTTTCAGCTTTCCACAGCATCCATCTGCTTGTTGCAGCGTGCCCAGTCTTGTGGTCAGATGAGTCGGGAGAAGGAGGCTATGCGGCTTGAGCTCTCCACTGCTCAAGAGAAGATTATTGCCCTGGAAGCCGCTGGTAGGATTTCCGCAACCGATCTTGCTGCGTCCCGAGAGAGGGTAAGCAAGCTTGAGATCGGGCTTTCAGCAGCCAATAAGAGGGAAGTCGAGGTAGAAGATGAGCTTTCGAAGACTTGCGAGAAGGCTTCGCTCACCGAGGCTGAGCTTACGAAGTCCCGCGAGAGGGCTTCGCTCAGTGAGGCTGAGCTGATGAAGGCCCGTGAGAGGGCTTCGCTCAGTGAGGCTGAGCTGATGAAGGCCCGTGAGAGGGCTTCGCTCAGTGAGGCAGAGCTTGCTCGAACCCTTGAGAAGGTGAGGCTCAGGGAAGTTGCTGTAGATGCAGAGATGAGGACAGCGTCCGAGAGAGCTTCTCAAGCTGAGAGGGACCTGCAGATTGGCATCGCGGATGCCTTCATTGATGGCTACGAGGAGCTTCGAGAGAAGATTTCGGCCGCCTTTCCAGACATAGACATATCAGGCTTTGTGCCGATGGAGGCGCCTGATGATGGTGGTAGCAGCTCTGGTGATTATGAGGACGATGAGGAGGAGGATTATGAGGAAGGGGATGAAAGTAATTAGTGTATAGGGATTTCATGGGTAGGTAGCTTGACTTTTGTAAAGGCAGCATCAGCCTGATTTGTGCAACTTTTGGAATAAAAAGTGCAAACCTAGGTCCTTTAATAAAAACCCTAATTTACCCCCCCTGGACCTCCTCACTGGTAGTACTTCTTCAAGTGTTCTGCATTCCAGGGATGGGGTAAGACCTTTCCTTCAGAGTTCTGGATTCTGTAGGTGCCTGGTCTCACCACTTCTGTTATGAGATACGGACCTTCCCAATTTGGTCCGAGTTTTCCTTCCCGAGAGTCCTTCGTAGCGAGAATCACCTTCTTGAGGACTAGGTCTCCTGGTTGGAAGGAACGAGGCTTCACCCTCGAATTGTAGTACTTGGCCATGCGTCGTTTGTACTCCGCATTACGGACCACAGCCATTTCTCTTGCCTCCTCTATCAAATCGAGGTTGAGGCGGAGTCCTTCTTCATTGGTGGCAGGGTCGTATTGGTGGACCCTTAGGGAATGTACCCCTATCTCGACAGGGATTACCGCCTCAGTCCCAAAAGCAAGAGAGAAAGGGGTTTCTCCTGTAGGAGTCCGCGGAGTTGTCCTGTAGGCCCATAATACTCCTGGAAGCTCATCAACCCACAGACCTTTTGCTCTTTCGAGCCTTGTCTTAAGGTTGCGCAGGACTGTCCTCACCATCACTTCTGCTTGTCCATTTGCCTGGGGGTGTGCCGGGCTGGAGTGAGGTTGTTTTATGTGAAGGTCTGCGCAGAAGGAGTTGAAGAGCCTGTTGTCGAATTGCTTGCCATTGTCGCTAACAATGGCCTCAGGTATCCCGAAGCGACAGACCAGGTTTTTCCAGACGAAATCTTTCACCTTGTGGTCTGTTATCTTCGCTAGGGGTTCCGCCTCCGCCCATTTTGTAAAGTAGTCGATGGCGACCACTATGAATTTGCACTGGCCTGTACTCAAAGGCAGGGGGCCCAAAATGTCGATGCCCCATTTGGAGAAAGGCCACGGGCTGAGGATGGTGGTCAGCTCTTCTGGTGGCTGCCGCGTCACAGTGGCGAAGCGCTGGCATTTGTCACACTTCTTGGCGAGGTCCTTGGCATCTTTCCACAAATCCCCTCATGAATTTCTCTGAGGGCGTAGTCAGCCTCTGCTGGGGAAAGGCAGCGCAGCAACGGTAGGTTGTAACCCCTCTTGTAGAGAACATCCTGTAGGATTGTGAACTTAGAAGCTCTCATCCTCAGTCTCCTGGCCTCCAAATGGTCACCTGGCTCGGTGCCCTCTTGGAGGAAGGCTTTTATGGGGGTCATCCAATTTGGCTCATCGCCTTCTGATGCACAGTGGATGTTTCCGATTACCACACCTAACTTACTTTTCTCCAACTGGTGCCCGATGAGCGTCGGTTCTGCAGATGAGGCCTCCAATGATGAGGCGAGCCTGGCGAGTGCGTCGGCGGCAACATTTTCTCCCCTAGGAATATGAGAGAGCTGAAAATATTGGAAACTTTTGATTATTTCCTTTACCATGATGAGGTAATCTTGCATTCTTTCCTCCTTTGCTTCGAATTCGCCGTTTACTTGATTCACCACCAGTTGTGAATCGCTGTAAGCGAGAACGGATTTAGCATCCATCTCAATCGCCAATTTAAGACCAGAGAGGAGGGCCTCGTACTCGGCTTCATTGTTTGAGGCAATGAAGTGGAGCTTCACTGCATATTTGATGGGTGTACCATCAGGACTCATTAGGATTAAGCCAGCTCCGCTTCCTTCTGTGGTTGCTGAACCATCAACGTAGAGCTTCTAGGCTGGTAGTGGCGATACATTGGACTTCTCAGGAGGTACTTGGAGAGGCTCTTCGTTCACAGGTGGAGAGGCCTGCGAGTCCTGCGGGGGAGAAGCTTGGGCGCCCGGAGATGAAGTGGAGAACTGGGCGCCCGTTGAAGGAGAGGTGAGTTGGGCGCCCGTTGAGGGGAGCTGGGCGCCCGTTGGTGGAGAGGTGAGCTGGGCGCCCGTTGGTGGGAGCTGGGCGCCCGTTGGTGGAGAGGTGAGCTGGGCGCCCGTTGAGGGGAGCTGGGCGCCTGTTGTAAGTAGAGGAGGATCCTCAGTTTGCTCTTCAGCATATGTAAGCTCAGCTACAAAGTCTGCCAAAGCCTGTGCTTTGATGGCAGGCCTTGGTTGATAGTGAATGTCGAACTCACCAAGCTCCACCGACCACTTAGCCAATCTTCCAGCAACATCAGGTTTTGCCAAAACTCTTTTCAGAGGTTGATCCGTGATGACGGTGATTGTATGGCTCTGGAAGTAATGACGTAGACGCCTCGCAGTCGAAACGAGGGCGAGCGCCAGTTTTTCCAATTCTGAGTATCTGATCTCTGCCCCTCTGTATGCTCTGCTCACATAGTAGATTGGTTTTTGTACCCCACCATGGTCTGTAATGAGGACAGAGCTTACTGCTGAGGGAGAAGCAGAGAGGTACAAATACAGCACTTCCCCCGGTGAAGCATGTGAGAGGAGAGGAGGTGTGGCAAGGTATGCCTTAAGCTTTTGGAAGGCCTCCTCAGCCTCAGATCCCCATTCAAAAGTTTTCCTAAGAATTTTGAAGAAAGGCAGACACTTATCTGCAGATTTGGAGACGAACCTGTTGAGCGCTGCAATTCTCCCATTGAGGCGCTGCAGCTCCTTAGTTGATGATGGCGACCTCATATCCAGTATGGCCTTGATTTTGTCAGGGTTCGCCTCAATCCCCCTCTGATTGACCATGAATCCCAAGAACTTTCCTGATCCAACGCCAAAAGCACATTTATCGGGATTCAGCTTCATGTTGTAGGTCTTGAGAACACTGAAGGTCTCTTGAAGATGACCGATGTGACCTGCTGCAGCCAAGCTCTTTACTAGCATGTCGTCGACATATACTTCCATCGTTCGCCCGATCTGGGAATGGAACATCTTGTTCACCAGGCGCTGGTAAGTGGCCCCAGCATTCTTTAGTCCGAAGGGCATAACCCTGTAGCAGTAGGTGCCATTCGGAGTGATGAAGGATGTTTTTTCCTGGTTTGGAGGGTGCATGTTAATCTGGTTGTATCCAGAGTAAGCGTCCAGGAAGGAAAGAAGCTCGTGTCCCGCCGTGGCGTCGATAAGGAGGTCGATCCTGGGCAACGGGTAGCTATCCTTCGGGCATGCCTTGTTAAGCTCACTGAAGTCTACGCAGAGGCGCCATTTCCCATTTGCTTTGGCCACCATCACCACATTGGAGAGCCATTCAGGGTACGCGACTTCTCTGACTGCCCCGGTATCAATCAGCTTTCCTACTTCCTTTTCTATTGCTTGGGCCCTTTCAGTGGAGGCGCCCCTTAACCTTTGCCTTACAGGTTTGTGGAGAGGGCTGACATTGAGGCGATGGGTGGTGACGGCTGGGTCTATCCCTTCCAGATCAGCATGTGACCACGCGAATATGTCCATATTCTCCCTCAAAAAATCTGTCAATCGGCCAACCAGAGCTTTCGGGAGTGAAGAGCCAATATACACCTTCTTTTCCGGATGCTCCTCATGCAAGATTATAGGGGTGAGTTTTTCAACTGGCTCCCCTCTTTCTGTGGTTGCCTCATCTCTTGGGTCCAAGACTTCCACTTGCAGCGCCTCCTGCGTCATCTTGGCCTTCATCGAGGTGACGTAGCATTCTCTTGCTGCTACTTGATCTCCTCTTACCTCCCCTACTCCATTCGGGGTTGGGAAGCGGAGGATGAGATGATATGTAGAAGGGACGGCTCTCAAGGAGTTAAGCGTGGGCCGCCCCAGGATGATGTTGTACGCTGACGAGCAATCTATCACCAGGAAATTGACCATTGTGGTGGAGGTTCGGGGGGCTGTTCCGGCCGTGACTGGTAACGTAATGGCCCCCAAAGGATACACCTTTTCCCCTGAGAAACCGATTAGGGGAAACTTGACTGGTTGCAATCTCTCTCGACCTAACTTCAGCTTATCATAGGCTTCCACAAATAAAATATCTGCGGAACTTCCACTGTCAACCAAGATCCTATGCACCTGGAAATTGGCGACGGTCATAGAGAGCACCAGAGGGTCGTCATGAGGGTGCTGGATGTTCTCTAGATCTTTATCCGAGAAGGATATGATCTCATCAGTGCTGTGCCTCGACGCCTTTGACGGTCGTGGCTCATCTGGATGCCTCGCCTTTCTGGCGTAGGCTTTCATGGCGGAGAATGATTCCGCTGACCCTCCAGAGATAGTACGAATTTCTCCAATAGGGTGTTGATTTTCGACATTGTGAGGCTGTGGCGGCGCCTGCCCCCTACCAGCAACATACTGGCGCAGGTGTCCCCGCTGGATAAGATCTTCAATCTGCCTCTTGAGGTCGAAGCAATCGTCAGTGTCATGACCGTGATCGCGATGGAAGCGACAGTATTTGGTCATATTCCTGCGACTTGCTGGAGCTTTCATCTTTCCCGGCCATTTTACTGCGGGATCATCTTGAATTTCCAGTAGAATGTGCCCTACTGCAGCATTGAGAGCTGTGAAAGCTTGTTGATTTCTCTGCGGAGCAAGGAAGGGTCGATCTCTCGGGGGGGGCAGGACCGAGTCGGTCCCTGGCAGGTACCCTCTCGGTTCTGCTCCGCTTACTGCTGGGCTCCTTCTTGTCGTCTCTATCATGTTTTCCTTTATCTGCCACTCTGGAGGATTCGCCCCGCCTGGCCCTAGTAGCGTCCTCCGCATTCATATACTTCTGGGCTTTCGCCAACAGCTCCGTCATGTTCTTCGGTGGGCACTTCATTACCGAGAAGTAGAAACCCGATGAACGGAGGCCTCCCAAGAAAGCAGTCATGGTTACCTTGTCATCGGGTTCTTCCACCTGAAGTACCTCCTCGTTAAAACGAGTGAGGTATGCCCTGAGGCTCTCATTACTGTCCTGCTTTACAGTCAGCAGGTGTGTGGGTGGCTTTTGATGGCGGCGTCCTCCAATGAAGTGTGACACGAAGGACCTGCTTAGTTCTTCGAAGGTGGCGATAGAAGCTGGGGCGAGATTGGAAAACCACTGTCGGGCGGAGCCCTTCAGTGTAGTCGGGAATGCTCTGCACATGATCTCATCAGCGATATTGTGCAACTGCATCACAGTCTTGTAGGTTTCCAGGTGATCCAGTGGATCCTTCCTTCCATCGAAGGTCTCCATAGACGGCATTTTGAACCTAGGAGGAAGGGGGTAGTTTACCACATCAGACTTGAACGGGGTGTTCGTTCGTCTGACGAGATAATCTACCGTCTCTGGGGCCTGCGCCCTCACTGCATCGAAGACGTCCCCGATTTGATTCTGCATCTCCTTAAATTTTTCCTCCCATTGATTATAGGGTTCTATGGAAGGACCAGGGAGATTGCTTTCCTCCTCCACTGTATTATTCTCACTTTCCCCTTCTTGGAAGTGGGGACCATCAGCCGGAGGTTCTGCAAACTGGGCTCCACCCGGAGGTGGAGGCACCGCATAATAAGCATGACCTTGTGGACTAGCCAGGCTCGGGCCAGGTGGGGGGTCCAAAGGAGCTCCGGCAGAGGCATCCTGGGCGCGATGGAACTGAGTCATCGGGGGAACTCCTCGACCCTGGGCGCCATAGGGATGGGCGCCCAGGTGATAGAGATTGGGCTGGGCGCCCACAGGAAGTCCTCTTGCCTGGGCGCCCAGGGGATGGGCGCCCGGGTGAGTGAGATTGGGCTGGGCGCCCATTGGAAGACCTCTTGCCTGGGCGCCCAGGGGATGGGCGCCCGGATGAGGCGCTCCGTTTCGCGGAGCGGTCGGGCCCCGCGAGCGCGTCGCCTCCTGCTGCTGGATCCCACCGAATGGTGCTCCTCCTTGCCCTGCGAGCATAAGCTGGAGGATTTGCTGGTTTTGAGTCACCAGCTGCTGCATGGTCTCCATCATCTGCTGTGGAGAGGGAGTAGGAGCGGGGGTAATCGGGACAGGATTACCCGGTGGAGGACCGTTCTCTCCCTGTCTGGGAGAGTTAGGCTGAGCGTTAGGGCCCGGACCCGTGGTTAGGCCAGGGTTATCCTCTCGTCTTCCAGACCTCGTGCTGATCACCATGATTCTAACAAAGGGGTTTGAATTTTTTCGGTTCCCACAGACGGCGCCAAACTGATGATGCCAAAAACAGGGATTCGGACACCACCGGTCAAGATGATTAATGCAAAGCAATAAATGAAGAGAGATGAGGGATTTATAGTGGTTCGGTCAAGCGTGACCTACGTCCACTTCAAAAGGGTGATCCTTGATTAATGTCGAGGGTTACAAATATGTGAAAGTAGAGAAAAACCATCCCCTCTCAAGTGATGAGAGGGCTCTATTTATAACTCTTTCCCACCAGGTGGGGATGCAATTGGTTCAACGTCTCTTTGGAGCGTCAGACGTGTCCTTGAGGATCGAGCCAGGTGGAAGGCAGGTGAGATCCTCTCCGCGAGACTGGGTAAATTCAGGTTAGGGGAGGACTTCGTCGCGATTACTTGGAGTCTGCGATGACGAGGCTTCGTTTAACGAAACCCAGATCTCAACGGGGCTGTCCTGGCCTGACCCACGATCCTAGACGGACCGGGTTACTTGAACCTGACTCATTATCGCGATCCGGATTGGGCTTGACTCATCAAATTCCATATAGGCACACTTAAACTATAGAATTTTTGTTAAGCTTCAAATTCATATTAATAAACTCCCACTCTTTATAGAAAACATCGCTATCAACACATAATTTCCAATTAATTTTTTATCCTTAACAAGCTAAGATAAGGTTTATGAATCACAAACTAACAAGAGCATTAAAGGTAAAGCCTAGAATGGGATCGGTAGGGTAATTTGCACTGTTAATCTTGAGTTAAGTCAATGTAAACAAGGCAAGCAAAAAACAATCTTACCAAAAAATTTGTCAGAGTGCCAATATCCAAATATACAAGATTTTTTTCCAAAAACTGTGGGAAATAGTCTTATAATTTTTTTTCCAAGGGGGTCAATATGCAAAATTACTAAATTTTTTCAAAAGTTTAAGTTGCTCTGCCTCTCGAGTTCTGCCACAATCAAAGGTTTCTAAAACAATTATCCTTCTAATAATCCTTTTCACTTTGATTTACACAATAGCATAAAAAATCTATGCAATGTATGTAGCAGCAGCAACAACATATACAGCATATGGGGGTTCATCTATTCAAGTATTCAACCCAAACCGTCCTACACAAATGTACCCTGTGAATATGCATTCATTTAAACTTGATCCTGATCTTGCCATCAGCTACTGTTAGTTTGAGTCATAATAGAAATACTAAACTTTGAGACTTTAGCAGTTTCCTTTAATTTTTAAAAGGTAGAGGTAGACGCATTGGATATAGTCATTGGTAGTGCTAACATGACACTCTAAGAAAACTGAAGTCAGTCCTTTGATACAAGAGAACGAATGTGTATTAACTTGAAGCCTGCAACAGCACCCTTAGCAAAGTTCATTGAGACAATACATAAATGCATAGAAAACAATCACAAAATGGTTAATAGAATCACAAAATGGTTAGTATTAAACTGAAACTCACCTTCCAAATGTTGATTCTCTAAATGCGATGGATGAAGTTTGCTAATTTGATGATCTTAACCAAGAATATATATATGCATGCACTTGAAAACAGAAGGGCTAGTTAGTCACTAATGGGGATTGAGGAAGGCGAAGACTCTAATGCCCCAGAAGGCCCTTGTTAAACGAGAATATATAAGAGAAAGAGTCAAGAGAAAGTCAACTAAATCAAAAGCGAGAGCCATCATATCGACGAAGGTCGGTCACATTAAATAGCTGTAGGACCACCATATTCACTTGTGTGGTCCAGATTCGGTTACCAGTTTCCACCTCCAGTGACCTTTGTAAAACACATCATTATCACCATCTATGGAAAGGGATTCCCTTTGGACCACAGGGGGTGACAACTACGGACGAGAGAAAAATAAAAAAATTTTTATCTGTCCTCTCATCTCTCATATGTGGTGAATTGAAGTATGGTGAGGTGAAACATCAAATCAAAAGAGAATAAAATATAAGGTGTTATGATGATGTTTTATTTTTAGTTATTTGGTATGGAATTTTTTTAACTTTTTGTATAGAAAAGTGAAATTTTTTTGTCTTTTAGTGGAAAAAGGGGTTGTTTTATTGACTTTTTTGTGGAAAAAAGCGGTTTGATATGACCCATTATACTTTATTGTCTGGATTCACCTCACTTCACTTTAACAAAATAAAGTGCCAAACACCCTTATGTGTCACCTCCCGTTTGATCCAAATAGGATTTCCCACCATCTATGTCCCAAATAGTATAAATCAACCAACTTGCGTGCTCGAAATGGGAATGATGGCAACTATCACGGGGTACATGTTTGGCTCTGAAAATACACCTTGCGGCACTAAGAATCATTTCTTAGTCAGCCTACCAACAATGCAAAAATGCAAAGAAGACAAACAAATGGACAATGAATAACCAATATGATGGCAAATGTTATTTAGGGTAAAATTTGACTAAATCCCATACACGAGGTTCTTTCATTTATTTTAATCGATTTAAATATTTAAATTGCGGATCTCAATAAAGAGCCTCGTGAGTTTCTTATTGAGCCGCTGAGTTATATGGCATTTACTCATGTTTTATTGATCATCACCCTCGGCGAAATATTGATATTGAGGGGTTAGCTGCCAAACACTTGCCAATCTATTGTCACCTCAATGACGAGACGGCCCCCATCTCCATCGAATGATCAAGATTCAATTTCTGGTTAGGAACTTGGGTAGAGGTATGTGTTTGTGTGTGAGTTGTATTCAACAAAAGAAAACCAAAGAAAATGCCAAAGGAGACCAGATCACTTCAATGGTCTATTACACTTTACCTATACGTGGGATGTGTGTGTAAATCATCATGGGGCCCACCTATAATTGATCCGAAACATCAAAATTGAATGTTATCCCCTCGGGGTCGCAACTAATTTTATATGTGGGACAAATTGTATGCGGGTTTGTGGGACAAATTACAAGTTGACACTTGTCAAAAACTAGTTAGACCAATTTTAACTATGGCTAATTAGACCAATTTGTCCCACAATTTTTATATGTGGGACAAATTGTATGTGAATTTGTGGGACAAATAACAAGTTGAAACTTGTCAAAATTAGTTAGACCATTTTTAACTATGGTTAGTTAGACCAATTATAACTATGGTTAATTAGACCAATTCCACCCCAAACAGCCAACTTTCCAATAGTCGATTATGGAAAGACCTTTTATTTACTGCAAATCCAACTGACGGGATGTGTGGGGCCCACCTGAACCGCATGGGGTTTTTTTTGCTCTTTTTACTTGTTTCTTTCTTTAGCTGGAGCAAAAAAATGACAGGGACATATTCTTAGTTGAACTTTCCATCCACCTCTAATGCATTATTCTTTGGATATTTTAGTGTTGGGTATTTTTTTATTATTTTAATAACATATCAAAGATCTGCTATCTTTTTTTTTACTATTTTTTAATAGTGCACACATGAATGATTAAACATAGAGTTTTAGAACAAGGCATTGGATCATGTAACAGACTAGGCCAAAACTATAATGTAAAGGCCAAAGCATGGGTACACATCATTATAGTGGGCCATCATGTCTTCATCTTTGAAGTTAATTTTCAATGACTATAAAAAGTTGAATGCATGGATCTTTGGGTGAGGTCCATCATCATCATCTATGGGTCATGACCCATTTGCTTGATCATGATAGGATGGCAGGTTTTTCATTTTTAATTTTTTTCTTCCCCTCTGTTGGAATTCTCTATCCAACCAAAATTCTGTGCCACTAGATGAATGATCCAGATATTCTTAACTTGTCTTCCTACCAGGGGTACTTATGGGTACTTTAAGTTATAATCAACAAATGAGGAATTATTTATAAAGCGTCATCAATTACAGTTTGAGTGGTTAGTGGTTGAGACATTCCATTTGTTTGATCTGAATCATGACCATAAACTCTCCCCATTAAGAAAACCCAGCAACCAGATACATGCAAATGGGTAAGAATAGAAGCCGAATTGGTCTAACTAACCATAGTTAAAATTGGTCTAACTAGTTTTGACAAGTGTCAACTTGTTATTTCTCCCACAAACCCACATACAATTTGTGGGACAAATTGGTCTAACTAACCATAGTTAAAATTGGTCTAACTAGTTTTGACAAGTGTCAACTTGTTATTTCTCCCACAAACCCACATACAATTTGTCACACATATAAAATTCATTGCCTCAGGTAGCATATCCTTAAGTTTTGCTTCCAGAGGATTTTGTCCCACCATATGATTGAATGCATTATTGATAATGCATTATTCTACGCATTATTTACATTATGAATCATCTATTCAATCAATTTGATGGTGGGATCAAATCCTATTGAAGTAAAATTTAAAGAAATCCAAGTGGAGGGAATGGAATTCAATTTTAATTATTTAGATCATCAGCAGGTAGGCCCTCGGTGAGTTACATACATCCTACTCACGGAAGTAATAATAATTTCATTCAAAAGTCAAAACCAAATATCCTATATAACAAATTGCATAATTTCAAAATACTAAAGTAGCGTTAAACTTACAGAATACCCCCGTTCTTCTTTTTTCAAATTAGGGTGTAACGGTTTAATTAATCATGTATTTTGGAAAAATGGTTTACCCAATCATATTTTACGGTTCGGTTCGATTAATAACCATGAGTCGAGATTGAAAACCGAGACCGAACGTGATGCACGGTTTTTCGATTTTAATAACCGTAACCATAACTGAAATTGTGAAACACGATTATTAACCGTCGGTTCGGTCAGTTAGACAGTTTTTCGATTTTCCTGGATTTTTTTCACCCCTACTAATTGTAGGCAGAACTAAGATTTTTTCATAAAGGGGATCGTTGGTATTTTTTTTTCACTTATCATTTTAAACTAGATTTATTTGTTTTTTTTAGATTTTTTTACTAATAGCTAAAGAAAAGGTCCTAAATTTGACAATACCTCAATATTTTTAAAAATGTAATTTTAAAAGCTTAAGGATGGTTAAAATATAAAAATATTAGGACTCACCATAATATATCCAAGCCGCTCAAAGAATCCTTTACTCCTTGTTGTAGGAGTGAGAGTTAGGCCTACATCGGACTAATCACATGTAAACCAATCCACCCATAATCAATTAATGAAAATTTGTTGATTGGTTACCTGTGATCATTTAATAGGCCACAATACCTACGGTGGATGGTTGAAAATCCATTGATTATTTACTTGTGATCATTAATTGATGTGCCACGATACCTGACAGACTTAGATGGTTGAGAGCATTGCCATAAAAAGGTGAACAATCAAGTAACCATGATGCTTAGAACAAATATCCTCTTTTTAAGTGGACTTCTCCCAAATTTTCCTCTAATAGGAGTTGGTCCCTTTATAAAATTGAGTACAATGTATTTCTAAATGCAAATGTAGTGGGACCAACTCCCACTTGAATCGAAAGAATGGCCAATAGGCCAAAAGCTAATTAATTTTAAAGAAAGAATTATTTCAAAGATTGAGCACATCATACTTTAAAATGTAAATTCAGTGGGGCCAACTCCTATTTGAATCCAAAGATATAAGCCAGAATCCATCTAATTCTAAAGAAACTCTTATCTCAAAGTATCGTGAAGCACTAATCTCTATTTTGGAGAGATTGATTTGGAAAGAAAAGCTCTCCTTGAGCCTCTCCTAAAAACTTGGAGATGATTTACATATGAGAGTTGCTACGGCACACTACATTTCACTTTGCACGGACCAACTTTTCTTCTTAAAAAGATTTCTAAACTACCTTTCCTCTCTCTCCCTATCCTTGCTGGCTGGCCGCCCCCCTCCGCCGCGACCGACCCCTCTCCCCATCCTTGCTTGTCGCCGGCTGTCACCCTAGCCACCCTCTCCCTTTCTCTCTCCCTCTACGTCTTCCTCTCTTTCTCCATGTCTATCTCGCTTTCTCTCTCCCTTTGCGTCTTCCTCTCTTTCTCCCTGTCTATCTCCCTCTCCCTGCTAGTCGCCGGCCATCATGCCCAAATTTTTTTATTAACAAAGGAAAAGCAAACATGAGGAGGGTAAATGGGCCGGTCGTGCTGGCCCATGTGTTTTTTTTTTTTTTTGCAAAGAAATTGAAAAAGTACATCTTAGAGCGGTAGAAATTCATGAAAACATAGAACTAGGACAATTTCATTAATTCATATAAATAAAGTATCTTAAAAAAACAGACACACCTTTCATAATTTCCTTGAAAAAATCCACAACGTTGATCAATTTTTAGCTTTAAAATTAGATTTACAATAACGAAAAAAGGAAAATTTTTAAAAAATCATAAGTTTTTGGCTCATTTCAAAAAAGAAAAAAACATGAAGATCTAAATATTTCCAAAAAAGTAGAGAAATTTTCAACAATTCTTTCAATCAAGTCCTCTGAATAGAATTTTTGAGAAATTGAAAAAATGTCCTTCCATATATGACAGGTTTTTGTCTTTTCTTAACCTCTTTCCACCTTGGCCATTTTGAGTTTTGTGGTCATAACCATTAATGAAACTATTTTTTTAGTCATTTAGAATTCTCCATTCTCTAACCATCCATGCATAGAGGTAGTTGAAGTGGGCCCCCACTAGGTCATTTGGGTTGGACTTGAGCATTTCTCTTAAATGATTTATTAAAAGAAAATTTTGAAGAATGAGATGAGGGTATTTTTTTCATTTCTCAATGTTTTTTATAAAGAGGACTTGATTGAAAGAATTGTGGAAAGCTTTTATATATTTTTGAGATAATCATATCTTCATGTACTTTTTTGAAAACGAGCCAAAAGTTTTATACCATTTTGAAAATTTCCCCTTTTCATTGTTGTAAATTTAATCTTCAAGTTGGGAATTAATCAAAGTTGTTTTGATTTTGGATAAGTTTTCCCCTTTTGTTTTGACTTTAATAAATATGACTTGGATTCATTTTTAGAAAGCCCAAAACATTAGGACTTTTGTTTGACTAATCAATTAGGGAAATAAGGAATCTAACATCTAATAATATTTCTTTGATGGGAAGAAATTCCGCTACGGTTATCTAAAAAAATGGTTTTCTGGTCCTCTCACTTTACTTACATGATATTTGCATGATACCCGTTAACTCTCATGCATATTATAATAAGCAAAAAGGGAGATAAAAAAACCTTGTTTGATCAAGGTCGTTGATTGTAAGATGTGACATTTTAAAGATCAAATCCAAACCGCTTGTTATCAAGATTATGTAGCAAGGTATGCTTTTTGGTGTACTGGATCATCCAATGTTTTATGCATGTAAGTTTAGAATATATAGATTTGTTTTATGTTGGAAACCATGTTAGTTTCAACAAAAAAAAGCTTCAATGTGACCCCACTAGTGTCTTTTACACCACTTTTGGCAATTTTTTTTTTCAACCAAGTGTAATAATTTAAGAGAAGTAAACTTTTGTCTTAAACTCGTTTACTTTATTCAGGATTTGGCCGCATTTTCGTTATACTCCTCTCGTGTAAACAAAGCTGCCGTCGGAGTTTTACAGGGCAAATGACAGAGAATGAGAGCCGTGCTCTCACTGAGAATGCTGGGATCCAATGGTCTCCAGGGGGGCCGTGCCACGGCCCGAACTTAGTTACCGGCCGTGTGGACTTTCTCAATGAGAAATAATGTGTTACACATGAAATTAAATGCAATCTTCTTTTAGGACTCTTTGGTAGTTGCAGCAGGTTCCGGTTTTTGTTTAATCTTTTGTCACTTTCCAAGTGTAAATGATACACATACCTACCAAATTTCAGTGGGGCCATGGACTAGTACAATAAAAGATTACCGTGTCCTGGGAATACAGGGATAGGCTAGTGGTAAAGGCTGGTGCCCCCCAATAGGAATCGATTGGTGAGAGGTTTAACTCTCCAGCTAGTGAGCCAAGCAGTAAAAAAAAAAAAGAAAAAAAGATGAATTCGTCTTCTGCAAGTCAATTTTGTCGTGTTATCTGCAAGAGTCTCAATCCTTTCAAATTATAACTCCCAACTAGTGTTTTTTCTGTATTTCTGCCCCAAGGCTTAACACCCATGTGAAACACATGTGCAACCTTGGACCCTCTGTCACGGTCATGATCCAACCCAGACTCTGACACCTGCGCCTAAACAGCATGCTGGTCGGCAGTTGGTTCCCAACTACTCAATATTCCAGAGTGATGATAGATTAAATATCCCTGCAGTCCTTACAAATCAACCGTCTCAGTCAAAAATTGACTCCACATTCAACCCCAAGATTAGTTATAAATGCTCCGATTTTGAATTGATATTGGATCATCCAAAGAAGCCCATCAATGGGGTTGGTTGAGACATAATTTGGACACTATAAATGGTCTATAAATGCTCCGATTTAGAATTGATATTGGGTCATCCAAAGAAGCCCATTTAAACTTGAAAGGGCCAAACAGTCTTTGAAATACAAGCTGCATGTTTGTTGTCCCAAAGAAGCTAAAGCCAATCCACAAGTAGGGGTGGCAGTTTTTCTCCGCCCCGCCCCGGCTTGCCCGCTCCGCCCCGCGCGGGTTTTATCCCGCCCCGATTCTTAGGTGGGGCGGGGACAGGAAATAAAACTATGCCCCGAAGGCTGGGCGAGGGAATGAGTTTGCTCTTTTCCCCGCCCCGCCATTAAATAAGTTTATATATATGTATATATATTAATGTATAGAGGGTTATATATATAGGGGCCAGCTCTCCTAAGTTGAAGTTTAGAATAAGGTAAGCTGAAGTAAGTTCAATTGTGTGATGGGGCCTACCTAGAGACCCACATGAGGATGGGGGTGAGAGGAATTTCAAGGACTGCCTGGGATCCTCCTTCCTGTAAAAAATCAGCCACAACCGTGGTTTCTATCATCTCCATTTGGGCACCAAAAGTTTAATGGTCAATGGTCCATTCGGATCAGTACACAGTCGATCCAAGGGTCTAGTAAATTTGGATATGATCAAAAGTTAGTGGGCATGTGCAATATAGGGGGGTCATGTGTTTGGTCCATTTGGATGGACCAAGGATGAGCCCCAGAAGCGTTAGCTTACGGAATCTTATCATAAGCTTAAGCTTAGGAGAGCCTTCCCCATATATATATATATATGTATATATATATATGTATATATATATATATATATACATATATATATGAGCAAGGCTCCCCTAAGCTCAAGCTAAGGATAAGGTAAGCTCAAGTGTGTGGTTGGGCTCACTTGGGGACCCACATGGGGATGGGGGTGGGGGGATCTCAAGGACTTCTTAGGATCTTCCTCCCTGCAAAAAATCAGCTCCAACCGTAATTTCTATCACCTCCATATTGGCCTAAGAGTTTAATGGTCAACAATTCATTCGGATTAATATATAGTCAATCCAACGGTCTAGTAAATTTCGATCTTACCAAAAGTTGGTGGACATGTGCAATTTAAGGAGGTCATGTGTTTGGTCCATTTGGATGGACCAAAGGTGGGCCCCACAAGTACGAGCTTACGAAATTTTCTCCCTACGCTCGATCTTAGGGGAGCGTTGCTCTATATATATATAAATATATGAGGGATGCTCTCCTAAGCTGTAGTGTGCAAACCGCATATGTGTGATCCATTTTTGCACTACTGCAGCTTAGGATACCCTAAGTTGCAACTTAGGAGAGCCTGGGCCTATATATATATATATATACAAACATATATGTATATATGTGTATATATATGTATGGGCAAGGCTCCCATAAGCTTAAGCTTAGGATAAGATTCCGTAAGCTAACGCTTCTGGGGCCCATCCTTAGTCCATCCAAATGGACCAAACACACGACCCCCTTTAAATTACACATGCCCACCAATTTTTGGTCAGATCCAAATTTACTAGACCGTTGGATCGACTATGTACCAATCCGAATGGACCGTTGACCATTAGATTTTTGGTGCCCAGATGGAGATGATAGAAACCACGGTTTGGGCTGATTTTTTGCAGGAAGGAGGGTCCCAGGGAATCCTTGAAATCCCCCCCACCCCCATCCCCATATGGGTCCTCAAGTAGGCCCTACTACGTAATTTAGCTTACTTCAACTTACCTTATCATAAGCTTCAGCTTAGGATTGCTAACCCTTATATGTATATGTATGTGTATGTCTGTGTATATATATGTATATGTGTGTATATATATGTATGTGTATGTGTATATATATGTATATGTGTGTAACAATCTTGAATATATGAATATATTTAAATAAGGTAAAACATTACAAGAAATGAACTTTGGTCTAGTGGTAAGGCAAACCTCTAGTTACTCCCCCACCCAAATTCAAATCCTAAGTCTTGCACATTCAAAATTTTTATAATTGAGGGGCGGGGCGGGGAACGGGGCATATCAATTACCCCGAAGGGCGGGGCGGGGTAAAAAAGGGGCAGGGGCGGGGGCGGGGAACCCCAATTCCGCCCCTGATCCACCCCGTTGCCATCCCTATGGACCACAAGGGGCAGCAGCAAAGCAAGTCGCCAATGCCTAAGTCATTTTTTTTTTTTTTTGTAAGCAAAACAATACTAACAAAATCTTTCACGGGCTTGGACAGCTCCACTAACCAAATCCAGGAAACCCGAAAACCACAAAATATCACAATCCCTCAAACAACATAACATAGCAAGTTCAATGCTCAACCAAAAGCAGACGAAGTAAAAAAAAAAAAAGTGCCGAAATGAAACTTTATCAATTTGATAAAAAAAAATATATTCCATTCATCCTCCCTTATAATGATATAAATAGATGAAGCTTAAAAATACCTTAAAGCAGTAATGGAATCCTAGCCATACATCAAGATCTTAAGCATAATGAAAATCCTAAAAAAAAGGTCCTATTACATTGGGGAAGAAATGTGGGTTTTAAACACAATCATTTTGGGTAGTTTGAATTCGTCTAGGAGTTTTGAAGGAAAAAAAAAAGTCCTATTGAGAGAGTGTATGAAAGCTTTGGGAAGCTTGTAGTAGATCTCTTTAATAGGAATTGGTGGAATGAAGAATGTTCAAGGTGTCATCTCTTGCTAGTGTAAGTTTAGGATAAGGATGGGGTATTTGGGGAAGATTTAAATGGAATGACTAAAGGGTCCTTGGTTGCTAATAGAAATGAAGGATAATGACTATGGTAGTTTTGATATTCTTATTTAATGACTAAAGTATCCTCAAATGAGTGGTTGTAAATGAAGGAGCCTAAGGGCAATAAAGGTAGGCTATTTATAATGACAAAAGTGCCCATGTTTACTTGGTAGATAATAAAGGAGGCCAATGTTATTTAAGGTATTTGAATTTCCAAAAAGGAGGGAAAACATGTGGTTGGAAGGACTAGAGTACTGTCATATAATTAATGAAAAATGAGTTAGGCGATGGGTAATTGGGTCATTCTAAGATTAATTGCACAACTCTCTAAGGAAAACTCATCTATAATTAGGATTACAACTAAGGCCTCTAATTAGCTAATTAATTCTAGAAAAACCACTATTAATCTCACAAGGGCCTTAATCTTATAAACTACGCTTTGTTAATGTAAATTACTAACTATTTATGCTAATCCGCTATTAAATAGGACAACCTAGGGTTGACTTGGTCAAATTGGATCCCGCTAGGTATTTCTAGGGACGGGTCCTTACAGGAACAAATGAAAGGCTTTGAACGTCTCAGAGAATGAAAATAGTGACTCTGAGTCCCTTTCTGAATCTGCAATGTTTGTTGCTTTTATGACCTGTACTAACTCATCTTCTTTGCATGGGTCATCTTAGAAGATATTATTTAGGGAAAGAGTTTGATCTACTTAAAATTCTCATATAATCTAATAATGGGTGAAAATTTCATTACTCTCCCCAATGGGGCCCAAAAATGTTGATAACGAAGTTTAACATTTATTTTAATTTAATTCATAGGGAGATGCTCCTATGAAGGGCCCCCACCCAATCTCTCATTTTTTGGTGAGAGGTATCTCTCATGGGAGCATCTCCCATATTAATATTATGTTGATATTATTGAGAATAAATGTTTTTAATATTACTTCAGTATTACATATTCAAATTAATTAGACTCTTTTTTATAGAAATTAAACTTTTTCTATGATTTGTAGAATATATCTTAAAATTAAGTATATACTTTAGTTTGACATGGACCTTTTCGCTAAGCACGTGGAGGAGATGGTGGACCACATAGTGAGGCGTGCCCGTTTTCAAGTCATTGAATCTAGATTCTCCAGCCTAGGACCTGACCCACCTATTATAACTCAAATCATTCAAAATAAACTCTCTGTGAATATGTGAATATATAAGACATCCTCAAACTTCACCTCAATCGAAGCTTTCCATATAATGTTGGATTGGCTATTTACAAACCAAATAAATAGTGCATCCATGCCTGTGCTATTATTCCAACCTTGGCCAAATATTATTGCAATTAAAGAGCTGAATCAGCCATAAGAGGCAATATCCAAACCATTTGATGCGATTCAATTTCTTATTTATTTTTAATTTTTTTCAATTTAATCAAATTTATAGATGATCAAATTAAAGGTGGGTCCCACTTCAATTCAAGGTGCTAGGATTATATAAGGAAAACATTAGTTTAAAAGTTGTTGTTAGAGAGGTGAGAATTATGCGGGAGCTTCCTTAACCATGAGAGAGGTGGGTCCCATTTTTATATTTTTGTAGAAAAAATGTTGAGGTGGGTGGGGCTCATTTTTAGAGAGACTACTATTAAAGACATTTTGCCCAGAAGTTAAAAAGACATTGCAAATGACTCTTTAGTTGAAAAGGTAATATTAAGGACATTCTATTGGCACACAAAAAATATCTCTTCCAACGCATCCATTTTCTTTTAAAAGGAAACCCTATGCGATTACCTTTTTGCCCATCCTCCTCCATTTCTCTCCCCCACCTCCCCCTTCACTTCCTGCTCAGGCCTGGACCGGCGGCGGCCACTGGCTCTAGCCACGATCCCTTTCCTCCCCTTCCCTCCCCCACTGTTTTCTCTCCCTTGTCCCTCTCTCTCTCTCTCTCTCTCTCCCTTCCTTTACTTGGCCCTCGGCAGATCGGGGGAAGCCGAGCGATCATACCCTCCCTCTATCTCTCCCTCTCCCTTCCTTTACTTGGCCCCTGGCAGATCGGGAAGCCAGGCGATCTGTGATGATGAACTAGTAGTCACCTTGTCAGGCTGGTACAATGGCGGAAGCCGGAGCCTGAACAACATTAGGATCAATGCCAATGACAAATCATCATTACTGGCCAAGGTTGTAAGATCTCGGTCCCACTATTAATATATTTAATATATTTTAATTAGATATTATTATTATTTTAATTGAATGTATTTTAGTTATTTAAGTGGTTAGGATTAAGTGGGGCACACGTTAGATTAGATGCGTAGACTGGTGAGTTGGGTTAATGGGTAGATGACTTGGCCCGTAGTTTGACCTGACCCAATGACTTAAGCCCAATACTTTCTTAACCTAATCCATCTTATTACGAACGCACGTTCTTATCTCTCCCTCTGTAACTCCTCTCGTTCCCTGTTCGTCTTCTTCATCTTTCAACTTCTCAAGCCTCTGCAACTTTAGGATCCAGCCATCAGAATCAAGATCTGAAGATACCATCATTCTTGGTTCGACTTTCTTATCACAGGTAACACTCTCCTCAAACCATTAGGACTAGATCTATACTCTTAGGTTATCTTCTTATTCTTTCCAATGTTAGGTTTTGGGTAGGAGTACCATAGATCTGTTCATCTGAGCATTTCTATCCCATCTTTTATGTCAGATCGGTGTTAGGTTTGTGATCGAGCGCCCCGGTAATCTCGCTTTGGGTTTTGGTTAGGAAACCTACTGCACACTTCTTCAACTTCGGATCTAAGGCAAGTACATTATTATAATTTGTTATTGAATGCGTTGTTTGATCTTTGATTCCTATCTAATGCATATGGGTTTGTTTATTTGTCATTTTCTGAATGATAATGATAGATTAGGGATTTAAAAATGGATGTTTGGGTAATGAAAATGTAGATTCCATTTCCTTTCTAATGGATGTATTCGTGTGGATTTGGATGGAATGTACTCTCTTTTGAAAAAAGAGAGGAAAATGGATAAAAAGGGGAAAAAAAACCCAATTTCTGTGACTTTACGAACTCGGACAACATTCTGAACGTCAAACGTTCGAACGTTGCTTTGGAACGTTCGAACGAGTGAGTTCAGAATCGTCTGAGCCAAATGACAGAGACGTCGTACGTTCAAACGTTTCCTTCGTGCGTTCGAACATTCGAGTCTGCTCGCCCCTAAGCCAAAAACCCGAGGCATCAAACGTTCGAACGTGCCTCATGAACGTTCGAACGTCTGATTTCCCTCATGTCTGAGCCAAAAACCCGAGACCCTGAACGTTTGATCGTTGGTCTCGTACGTTCGAACGTTCAGTGTACTTGGGTAATTTATGTTTATTTTCCATTGTTTTGGCTCTGATTAATTTGGGGATTTATGATATCATGTATGGGACTTCATATGGATCTAATAACCTTAAATTATCTACCTGGACTTGACATAAGAACCGTCTTTGGGCATACGGTATCTTATGGACGTAGGATTCAATTATCTGTTATGATTTTAATGAACTCTAGCGAGAAAGGGTCAATACATCTCTATTGAAAATCCTTCATTGGATCTATGCATCTTGAATTTCGAGAGATGTAACGTCATTAACTTACTAGCGTTATTATTGTGTGTTGATGGGTATATGAATATACGTTTAACCTTAGGATTGATTTATAATATGTCTTAACCTTTGTATTTGCATGCATATGTTGGTTTAGGTTATGTATTCCTTTAGATGCATACCCTATTTTGTATTATGGATTATGAGTTGGCTTGGCAAATTAGATATATGTGATTTGACTATGATATGGATTGGCCATCCCTTCATTTTGACTTAGGACTCGGGTCGGAGCATTATTATTCGGGTCTATTATGCATATATGTTTTCCTTTATGTGGGTCATTTGTGAACGACTGCAGATCGTATGTGGACGGTTGATCACCGATGTGTCCGGATCACTTATAATCCGCTTTGAATGTGAACATGTTATCCTGATATGTGTTTATAAATCGGTTTATGACCACCGACATTGTGGACGGGCTTTCCCATTTATGTAGGGTTGACCACCCAAAACGGGGACACTTGTCTCTGTGTGAATTATATATTGCTCAATTTGGTGTCTTTTGGATTTTTGTCATACGTTCTTTCTTGTCTTTATCTTTATCATTGTTTCTTATAATCTTACTTGTTTTTACTCATTTTGATATCATATCTTAATTTCAAATTATGATCATGTTCTTGCTATTTACGTTACTATATTTGGTGCATATGTACCGAGTCCTACTTTACCGAGGAGACGGAGGAGGATCAAACGTTTCAAATGTTTGAGCCTGCATTAGAGAGAACGTCATCTTAGCAATTCTATAGATGAACTTTCTTTTAATGATAAACTTTTTTTAGTAATTATTTAATTTATTCTGCAACTTTAACTATGAATGTTTATTTGATTTTCGTGTTGGATCTTATTTATGATCATTGAATACCAATTGAATGAAGCTTCCGTTGCATTTAATAGAATTTTATTTGGACTCACCACAGTTTGTGAATTATGTGGGTCCACTTTTGGAAGTTTGTGTTGCATTAAACACATAAATTTAAATTTGATTTAATTTTTCATGTTTTTTCCAAATTCTTATTTTTGGGAACGTGACAAAGGTGGTCAATGAGTGCGATTCGGTTAATGAGTGCGATTCGGATCATGATGTCCGGCCCCGTGCCCCGACAACATAGTGGATGCATCTCCTGCAGTATGGAAGGCACGGACGATCCTCAAGTCCCATATTGGGGACTATGATATCACATGGTCTGATGCCTGATTTTCTCTCTTGTTTTATAAGAAACTAAAATATATAATTATAGTATGTAATAGAAAGCTATAGCATGTTACACTCTTACTTTCACTGATGACGTAGTAAAAAACTTTGTATAAGTTAGCTTGTCTTTGAGAAGTTATGATAAAGCACGTACAGTATTAATTGTATCAAATTATTGGGAATGTCATCTATTGTTGACAACCTGATTCAATGGGGTTATCTGATTGCTCATGAAAAAAATCAACAGTACAATTGCTAACATTGATAAAAATTGGATTGGCAGCGTCGTTATTTATTTGGAAGCTAAAAGTGGCATGAAAGAGTTTAGATTTATAAATTGATGACATAACGATAGGATGATGCCATCAATGGCAATATTAAATTAGCTATAATAATATATTAGCACAATAACCCGTACTACATGGCGCACATGGCTAGGGTCCCCGCTCCATCTTATTACTTTTGACATTTTTTCTGTTAGGCAATCACATATTGATATTTGTTAAAAATATCAAAGGGCATTTGATTGTGTAATTAAGGGTGCCCGTCAAATCCACAGCTTGTGAAATTCATGAGATCTATTGATGTTAGAAAAGCTTCGTATTAGTTAATCCAATCCTCATTATATTTGTGGAAGTGTATATATATATATTAATGATACATTTAACCAACTTGTACCGAAGATCTTATTTTCTACTGTTTCAGTTTCTATTGTCTGATGTGGTGACGTGTTTTTTACAATGGAATGTGTTTATACTGTGGAAAATGGGGACTACATAATGATCAGATTCTGTGTTCTTCTTCATTGATGAACAATTGGATATTTATAGAGTACAATTATAATATATTAAGCTAAAAGGTTTTGGATTTAATTTTTACTTTACTTTTTAATTTTGATCAGAAGTTATTTTCGGATTCTACAACTACTAATAAATTATTTTCAATTTCTACAAGTACTAACATATTTTGGTGTTCACTCACCCCAAGTGTAGAATTGCGATATAGAAATAAATCTAATGTAAATCGATTTAAATATTTAAATTGCGGATCTCAATAAAGAGCCTCGTGAGTTTCTTATTGAGCCGTTGAGTTCTATCATCTATGGCATTTAGTGACATTTACTCATGTTTTATTGATCATCTCCCTCGGCGAAATATTGATATTGAGGGTGTAGGTGCAGAAAATTATGACCCACAATAAGAGGGTGCCTTACAGGACTTATCCGAGAAGATGATGGTGTCTGGAACGTCTGGATGCCGTCCAAAAGCCTGAAAGAGAGTAGCAAACGGTCAGAGGACCCTGGCCTGAGCGGCGCAAGGCTCTCCGATGCCAAAGTCAGTATGGGAACTGGAACAATGGAAGGAGAGGGAGAAGAAAGACAGAGTAAGGGCTCTGTGAATGGAAAATGGGCGTCCCTTTGATGGTGGTATGAGCCTCTATTTATAGAGCGTGGAACGTATCTTTGGGAGATATTGTGGTGTGGGTCCCATGATTGGACTGGGAAGTCACGATCAGCCCACATTGCATTAATTGTGGTCCAATCCAGCCCACTATGCATTAAATGCCCGTCGGGTCAGCCCGCATCTCATTTAATGCACGTCTTGTTGGGCCAGGTCGTGTTGGGCGCCTTTGGCGGTAGGGGTACCAGCGGATCCGCCCTCGGGCCCTGCCCTGATGTGGCCTCAGCCGCTGGACGCCGCCCTGTCAGGGATCTGGTGAAGATTGTGAGTGGCTGGATGTCGCATCTGTCCCACTGGCTCGTGCCCCCATCCCTCCACGTGCCTGGTGACGTGGGGGATGAGGGGCGTGAGTGGAGACCCTTTCTGGTTTCGGCTTCCGTCCCGGCTTCTTCAGCCGAGGTGGAGCTTTCTGCTGAGATGGCATCCGGGGTGGCCTAACCGAGGTGGAGCTCCCTGCCGAGATGACACCCGAGGTGGGCCAGTTCGGCGTTAAGGGCCCGGAGCTGCCTGACTTCGGTCGGACCTCCTCTCCTGGTAGCCGGGGTGAGATTGGTGCCACGTGGATGGCGCGCGGATGGCACGTGAGAATGCTTAATCTCATCCGATGGTCGTGATTAGCTTAATCCTGTGGTTCTGGAAATCTCCCCACACAATTGCCCCCTAGCTTTTGACCTCTGAAGTGTGCTAGCCTTTAGGGGTTGAAAGCTAGAAGAATCCGTCCGGGGATGTGGCGATCGTCGTCTGGTGTTGCTTCAACTGCTCTGAAGCGATACATGCTCTGTCTTGCCAGTACTGGGAAACGAGTCGACGGCTACACGCGTCGCCTCTTCACTGATAGCGGTGTCTGCCGGGATCCCTGTGAACGATCCTGTTGCGAGCCGAGCTGCATCCGGTCCCGAGTCGTCTACTTCAAGTTCGGAACCGTCGAACCTAGCGGCCAAGTTTAGGCGGGGGTCTTCTTAGTCTGCGGGGTCTTCTTAGTCTGCGACGCCATCTTCTGCCAGCACCCGCGCTACTTCGAGCTCGGGAGGTGCTGGCGCCACTTCAGCTTCTGCTCCTGCTCCAGCTTCTGCTCCTGCTCCGAGTGCGGGAGTGCGGCGACGCTTCGCCGGAGCGCCCAAGGGAGGGGTCCCCGCCTAGAAAGAAGTCCAAGGCTGGGGAGAAGGACTCGGGGGCTGAACAGCCTCCGAAGAATGAGGCCCCTGCGCGGGCCCCCGGAGCCAAGACTCCTATTGAGAAGAGCGCGCATGTCAGCGAGCCGACCGGTGGAGCGGCCCGCGAGCTGACGATCTCGGTGGGGCAAGGGTCTGGATCGGCCTCCGGACCCCGGAGTGCCCCAGCGCCATGGAGGCCGAGGATGAAGACTCAGCCCGGTGAGCCTCTGAAAGTCGAGGACCGGCTGTTGGGGAATGCCGAGGTGATCGGAGCTTTCGCCAAGGTCTGTGCTCTGCCAAGAGACATGGAGACGCACGAGATGGTCTCGGCGATCCAGGCTAATCTTCTGGTAAGTGTTTGCGTTTCTTCATTCTTCAAGTGTCTTGGTCGAACCTGACCCTCTGTTTCCATTTGCAGAACGTGCAGAGGCTCCTGACCGTGGTGGGAAGGAGCGATAAGAACGCGACGCGGGTCACTCAGCTGGAGTCTGAGAGGGACAAGCTGAAGAGGGAGTTGGAAGAGTCGCGGAAATGAATAGAGGGGATGAAGAAGGCCAGCGCTGAAGAGGCTGCTCGGCTGGCATCGGCTTTGGCTGATGTCGCCGAACTTACGACGAAGAAGGCTATGTCTGGGCGAGGAACAAGAAGACCGCCGAACTGGAGTATGAGCTGGCCAGATTGAAGGCTGAATCTACTGCTGAGGGGACGAGGCTGCGTGGGGAAGTGCTGGCTGGGCGCGCCGAGACGACAAGGTTGAAGACGGCGAACGCCGAGCTGGAGAAGGAAAAGGCCTCTCTTCAGGCCAGGGCTCGGTCCGCCTTCCAGGATGGGGTGGATCGAGCCACTGAGCCGTACGAGAGGCAGGTGAAGGAGGTCACCGCCATCCTGTTCGAGGAAGGATGCCTGGCCACACTGAGGTGCGGGGCTCCTGAGCCGAGCTCCGCTTCTGCAGCCGAAAGTGCCCCAGTTGGAGCTCCTGCAGTGGTTCCTGCTCCGGAAGATGCTCCAGCTGCCCCGTGCCTCGGGGTGAGGCCTCTTCTGCCCCCGGAGCAAATGAGGCTCTGGTCGAAGAATCTCCTGCCAGCAACGCTCACAGCAAGGTCGCGGTTTCGGCCGAATCCATTGGTCCAGCAGATACGGTGATCGACCTAGTGGAGTGGCCGAAGCCACAGTAGCCGGGCTGCTCTTTATTTGTCTTTTTTCCTTGCACTGTTCTGGAACACCTGTGTTTTTATGCTGCTTTTCTGTGTTTGAGTGATGGCACAGCTCTTTTCTTTTTTGAAGACTTGACTTTGGCCGAAATGGCTGGCCTTGCGCCGAAATGGCTGGCCTTGCGCCGAGGTGGATCCATACCTTGGCCGAATTGCCTTGCGCCGGGTAGATCCATCGTTCCGCTGGACTCGGCTAGGCGAGAGTGAGTGAGGCTATGGCCTTCTGAGGGGTGTATGAACCCGGACTTCAGGAATCTGACCTTGGCCGAAATGGCTGACCTTGGCCGAACTGCCTTGCGCCGAGGTATGAGGGGTCTATGAACCCGGACTTCAAGAAACGGCTGAGTGCAGGGACTCCAGACCATTCCCAGGGCGGTAGACCCTTGCAGAGTGGGATGAAACCCCGATTTTAGGAATTCGGCCGAGTGTCCGAACTCGAGGCCTTTTCCAGGGCTGTTAACCCTTGAGTGTGTTCCAAACACGGGGACTTTAGGAAAGGCTGAGTGTAAGAACTCCAGGCCATTTCCAGGGCGTATGTACCCAAAGTGTGTCCAAGACACGGGGGCTTTAGGAAAGGCTGAGTGTAGGAACTCCAGGCCATTTCCAGGGCGTAGAGCCTTGATTGTGTCCAAGACACGGGGAAGACACGGGGGCTTTAGGAAAGGCTGAGTGTAGGAACTCCAGGCCATTTCCAGGGCGTAGAGCCTTGATTGTGTCCAAGACACGGGGGCTTTAGGAAAGGCTGAGTGTAAGAACTCCAGGCCATTTCCAGGGCGTAGAGCCATGATTGTGTCCAAGACACGGGGGCTTTAGGAAAGGCTGAGTGTAAGAACTCCAGGCCATTTCCAGGGCGTAGAGCCTTGATTGTGTCCAAGACACGGGGGCTTTAGGAAAGGCTGAGTGTAAGAACTCCAGGCCATTTCCAGGGCGTAGAGCCATGATTGTGTCCAAGACACGGGGCTTTAGGAAAGGCTGAGTGTAAGAACTCCAGGCCATTTCCAGGGCGTAGAGCCTTGATTGTGTCCAAGACACGGGGCTTTAGGAAAGGCTGAGTGTAAGAACTCTTCTATGCCGTTTCCAGGGCGTAGAGCCTGTGCTGCCGGAGTCGACCAGAAAGGTGACAGATTGATGACGGGGCGAACGCCATTTCCATTGATTCAGAGATTCATTACATCTTTTAGAAATTGAATTTCTTGGGATACAGATGGATACAGAGGACGCCAGATGGATCACGTAATGATCTTCTCCGAATCCTCGTTGTCTGGAATCTGGGCTGCGCTCTGGTGAACTCGGCCCTCGCTGCCGCCAGCATCTACTGCCTCAACGAACTCTGGAATGTGGCCCTCTTCGGCCAGCTTCTCCAGATACCACTGCAGAGAGTTGCAGTCTTCGGTCCTGTGCCCATTGCCCCTATGGAAGGAGCAGTAGAGCTTGCTTCAGGCGCCTGAGGTGGGCTCATTCTGCATGGGCGGAGGGTACTTGAAGAACGGCTTGGACCTGATCTTAGTCAGGATGCGGTAGATTGGCTCCTTGAAGACGACGTTGACGCTCTGACCGGCGCTGGAGGAAGGTCTGGGCTTCCAGGTGCCCCCAGACCTGGACGACGAAGGCTTCGCCGAACTGGAGACCCAGGCTTGCTCGGGCTCCTGCTTCTGGGAGGGCCTCCCGCCTCTTTGCCGAGGCTGGCCATTCTTCTGTTCGGGCTCTGGGTGCCCGTCCTGATCCTTAGCTCGGATCTCGTCCTCCTCCCGGGCGATGAAGCGCTTTACCCGGGACATCAATTCTGACATGGATTCTGGGGTGTCCCCGGCCAAGTCCTTTCGTAAGTCGGTGCCAGGGATCAGGGCATGCTGGAAGGCGTAGATGGCTATCCCCTCCCTCGCGCCCTCGATCTGGCTGTAGACCGCCCAGAATCGGTGGGTGAACTTGGCGAGAGTTTCGCCCTGCTTCATTCTCAGGGCGATGAGGTCCCCTTCCTTCTTGGGGACGACGGTGTAGGCCTGGAACTTCTTCAGGAAGGAGAGCTGGAGCTCCTTCCAACTGGAGACCGACTGCTCCGGGAGAGAGCAAAACCACTTCAGGGGGAGGTCACCCAAGCTGGAGGAGAAGATTTTGCAGTTTAGGTGACCCTCGTTTCCCCAGATGGACATCTTCTGGGAGAAGTGTCGGAGGTGTGCGGATGGGTCGGACAGTCCGTCATAGGGGACGAACCGCGGGACGGAGAACTTCTTGGGCAAGGGGGTGTGCTCGATCTCTTTGGTGAAGGGAGAGCCCCCGAGATCAGTGTGGCCACAGAGCTGCTTCTTGTCCCGCATCTCCAAGTTGCGCTGGAGAGCCAATCTGACACGTTTGTCAAATCGCTCTTGCTCGTCGTCCTTTTCTGGAGTCTGAGCTCGGGTCTTCCGCTTGGGATGGTTTGGGCTACGACGGCTATGAGTTCGGCCGTCGCGGCTGTGGTGACTTCGGCTGTTGCTCGAGCCTTCGTCACGGATCTGGCTCCGTTTCTGGTCCAGATGATGTCTGAGTTCCTCACGAGGAGGCTGGGCTGCCCTGCTGGGAGCGTCCTTCTTTTTCCCTTGAGGCTCAGAGACCTCCCTCAAGGAGGCAGTTTGCACTGCCTTCAGCTGTTGCTGGAGCTCGCGAATCATCCGTTCTTGCTTCTGGAGTTGCTTCTGGAGGAGGGCAGCTTCAGGAACCTCTCCTGGGGGTTGAGCGTGGCGCGTTTCTCCTACGGCCACGACTTTGTCCTTCCGGGGACGCTCATGCTAACGATCTCTGCGTCCGGGTGGCGCGACTTCTTCTGGTGAGATCGAGGCCTCGAGTCCCTCTTGGAGTGGGAACTCGATAAAGAGCTGAGAGCCTATGCGGCCCTCGCCTGCAGTTGCGCCATGCACCGTACGGGAGCGTCCTTGGGGAGGGACGTCCGTTGGCGGTGGTGGCAGCTCGAGCGCTGCTCTTGAGGATCCTACGCCCTTCTTAGCTTTCGGAGGCATGGCTTCTGAGAAGATGAGGTTAAGAAAGATTGTTTGGGAAGATTTGGAGAAGGTTGGGAAGGCTGGGATATTGCTTTCCCACAGACGGCGCCAATTGTAGGTGCAGAAAATTATGACCCACAATAAGAGGGTGCCTTACAGGACTTATCCGAGAAGATGATGGTGTCTGGAACGTCTGGATGCCGTCCGAAAGCCTGAAAGAGAGTAGCAAACGGTCAGAGGACCCTGGCCTGAGCGGCGCAAGGCTCTCCGATGCCAAAGTCAGTATGGGAACTGGAACAATGGAAGGAGAGGGAGAAGAAAGACAGAGTAAGGGCTCTGTGAATGGAAAATGGGCGTCCCTTTGATGGTGGTATGAGCCTCTATTTATAGAGCGTGGAACGTATCTTTGGGAGATATTGTGGTGTGGGTCCCATGATTGGACTGGGAAGTCACGATCAGCCCACATTGCATTAATTGTGGTCCAATCCAGCCCACTATGCATTAAATGCCCGTCGGGTCAGCCCGCATCTCATTTAATGCACGTCTTGTTGGGCCAGGTCGTGTTGGGCGCCTTTGGCGGTAGGGGGTACCAGCGGATCCGCCCTCGGGCCCTGCCCTGATGTGGCCTCAGCCGCTGGACGCCGCCCTGTCAGGGATCTGGTGAAGATTGTGAGTGGCTGGATGTCGCATCTGTCCCACTGGCTCGTGCCCCCATCCCTCCACGTGCCTGGTGACGTGGGGGATGAGGGGCGTGAGTGGAGACCCTTTCTGGTTTCGGCTTCCGTCTCGGCTTCTTCAGCCGAGGTGGGGCTTTCTGCTGAGATGGCATCCGGGGTGGCCTAACCGAGGTGGAGCTCCCTGCCGAGATGACACCCGAGGTGGGCCAGTTCGGCGTTAAGGGCCCGGAGCTGCCTGACTTCGGTCGGACCTCCTCTCCTGGTAGCCGGGGTGAGATTGGTGCCACGTGGATGGCGCGCGGATGGCACGTGAGAATGCTTAATCTCATCCGATGGTCGTGATTAGCTTAATCCTGTGGTTCTGGAAATCTCCCCACACAGAGGGGTTAGCTGCCAAACACTTGCCAATCTATTGTCACCTCAATGACGAGACGCGGGGGATTGGCACCTCAATGACGAGACGCGCCACCCCCCGCGTGCGCTCCACGGAACGATCAAGATCCAATTTCTGGTTAGGAACTTGGTAGAGCTATGTGTTTGTGTGTGAGTTGTATTCAACAAAGGAAAACCAAAGAAAATGCCAAAGGTAGCCAGATCACTTCAATGGTCGATTACACTTTTCCTATCCGTGGGATGTGTGTAAATCATCTTGGGGCCCACCTACAATTGATCTGAAACATCAAAATTGAATGTCATCCCCTCGGATAGCATATCCTTAAGTTTTGCTTACAGAGGATTTGGTCCCACCATATGATTGAATGCATTATTGATAATGCATTATTTACATTATGAATATCATCTATTCGATCTATTTGATGGTGGAATCAAATCCTATTGAATGAAAATTTAAAGATATCTTAGTGGAGGGAATGAAATTCAATTTTAATTATTTAGATCATCAGTAGCATAGCAGGTAGGCCTTCGATGAGTTACATACATCCTACTCACGTAAATAATAATAATTTGATTCAAATAAGAGTGACAAGTATCTGATGATGATAGATCGTAAAGGGATCTCGATTGCATGCCGAGCACTTGCTGATGATCCTTTGATCGATCGTAAAGGGATCTGGACAGCTGATGATAGTCCAGCCCACTTAGGGATCTGGACTCGTGCGGAACACTTGCTCGTGATCGTTTGATAGCAGTGGCAGAGCCATGATTTTCCTCCAGGAGGGGCAAGCAATATAGCTGAATAATTGCAAGGGGTGTAACGGTTCGGTTAACCGTGTGTTTTGGGAAAACCGTTAACCGAACCGTATTTTTACGATTTTCAGTTTTTAAAAACCGCAGCCGTACCCTAAAAAATCGTTAAAAAATTGAATTGCGATTAACCGTATCAGACGGCTCAGTTACGATTAATTGTCACTTAAAGTATATATTTTTCTTGTCAGAATGCACAATACATGTTCAAAAGTCAAATACAAATATCCTATATAACAAATTACATAATTCCAAAATACTAACATAGTATTAAACTTATACAATACCTCCGTTCTTCTTCTTTTTTTTTTTTTAAATTAGGGTGTAACAGTTTAATTAATCGTATATTTTGGAAAAATGATTAACCAATCATATTTTACGGTTTGGTTCGGTTAATAATCGTGAGTCGAGATTAAAAATTGAAATCAAACGTGAAGCACGGTTTTTCGGTTTTAATAACCGTAACCATAACTGAAATTGTGAAACACGGTTATTAACTATCGGTTGGGTCAATTAGACGGTTTTTCGATTTTTTTTTCCAACCCTACTAATTGCCGGCGGAACTAAGATTTTTTCATAAAGGGGATCATTGATATATTTTTTTCACTTATCTTTTTTAACTAAATTTATTTATTCTTTTGTAGATTTTTTCACTAATAGCTAAAGAAAAGGTCCTAAATTTGACAATACCTCAATATTTTAAAAAATATAATTTTAAAATCTTTAAGGATGGTTAAAATACAAAAATATTAGGACTCACCATAATGAATCCAAGCTGCTCGAAGAATCCTTCACTCCTTACTGTAGGAGAGAGAGCTAGGCCTACATCGGACTAATCACATGTAAACCAATCCACTCATAATCAATTAATGAAAATTTGTCGATTGGTTACATGTGTTCATTTAATAGGCCACAATACCTATGGTGGATGGTTGAAAATCCATTGATTATTTACTTGTGATCATTTGATGTTCCACGATACCTGTGGCGGACTTAGATGGTTGAGAGCATTGCCATAAAAAGGTGAAAAATAAAGTAACCATGATGCTCAGAACAAATATCCTCTTTTTAAGTGGACTTCTCCCAAATTTTACTCTAATAGGAGTTGATCCCTTTATAAAATTGAGTACAACGTATTTCTAAATGCAAATGTAGTGGGACCAACTCCCACTTGAGTCCAAAGAATGGCCAATAGGCCAAAATCTAATTAATTTTTAAGAAAGGCTTATTTCAAAGATTGCACACATCATACTTGAAAATAAGCCAAAATCCATCTAATTCTAAGGAAACTCTTATTCAAAATATCGTGAAGCACTAATCTATATTTTGGAGAGATTGATTTTGGAAAGAAAAGCTCTCCTTTAGCCTCTCCTAAAAACTTGGAGATGATTTACTTACGAGAGATGCTACCTGCACACTACATTTCACTTTGCACACACCAACTTTTCTTTTTAAAAAGATTTCCTAAACTACCCCCCTCTCCTTCCCTCTCTCTCCTCTCCCTGCTGGCCGGCCGCCCCCCTCTGCCCGCGACCGACCCCTCTCCTTTTCCTGCTCGTCGCCAGCCGCCGCCCGCGCCACCCTCTCCCTCTTCCTGTCCTTCTCACTTTCTTTCTCCCTCTCCATCTTCCTCTCTCCCCGTCTATCTCCCTCTCCCTGCTCGTCGCCGGCCGCTGTTCACGCCATCCTCTCCCTCTCCCTCTTTCCCTCTCCTTCTCCCTCCTTCAATTTTAGAAAACCCAATACATTAGGACTTTTGTTTGACTAATCAATTAGGGAATTAAGGAATCTAACACATATTTCTTTGATGGAAAGAAATCTCTCTAGGGTTATCTATAAAAATGGTTTTTGGTCCTCTCACTTTACTGACGTGAAATTTGCATAGTACCCGTTAACTCGCATGCATATTAGTATAAGCAAGAAGGGAGATTAAAAAAAAAAACCTTGTTTGATCAAGGTCGTTGATTGTAAGATGGGACAGTTTATAGATCAGATCCAAACTGCACGTTATCAAGATTATGTAACAAGATATGCTTTTAGGTTTACTGGATCATTCATTGTTTTATGCGCGTAAGTTTAGAATATGTAGATTTGATTTATGTTGGAAACCATATTAGTTTCAACAAAATAAGCCTCAATGTTACCACACCAGTGTCTTTTACACCACTTTTGGATTTTTTTCTGTTTTTCAACCAAGTGTAATAGTTTAAGAGAAGTAAACTTTTGTCTTAAACTCGTTTACTTTATTCAGGATTTGGCCGCATTTTCTTTATACTCCTCTCGTGTAAACAAAGCTGCTGTCGGAGTTTTACAGGGCAAATGACAAATAATGTGTCACACATGGAATTAAATGCAATCATCTTTTAGGACTCTTTGGTAGTTGCAGCAGGTTCCGGTTTTTGTTTAATCTTTTGTCACTTTCGAAGTGTAAATGATACGCCTCCCGTCCCTCGTGCCCTCCCACTACGAATCCATGCGTGAGAGGTTTTAACCCTCTTCAACTTGAGCACGGAGTAGAGCAGTGAAAAAGGAAAAGAAAAAAAAAAAGAAGAGAAAATTACCGTACGAACGGCTCCAGACCCGACAATTACTTCATACCAGTTGAAACATTATAATTTACCAAATGAAAGATCGTACACAGAAGGACGCCCAAAATGGAACTGAAATACCATTTTTCCTGCGATATCCTAGGTTTGTCAGATATCGAAGGATTTGATATCCCAGGCGCTTAGAATATCGCACAGTTCGATATCGCACAGTTACCTACTCCCATTCTCCCACCCAAAGCTTTCATCTTCCCACTCGACTTTTCCAGCAATGAAAAAACTCTGCTCCTCCCTGTTTTTTTACAGTCTTTCGTCCCCGTATCTTTCATTAAGTCTCATCTCTCTCAAACTATCTTGTCTCTCCAACCCTCTTTTTCTCCTGGTTTTATCTTGTGATAAACCTCACAAACCCCATGGATTCAAAAGAGCCATGGTTTCAACTTCAACTCCAGCTTCTGCCCCATCGCAGCTACCGATTCCATCACAAGTATATATATATATATATAAATTAAACATGAGGAAGGACCCACACCGAAAAAGAGAGGGTGTGGAAATTTATTCTCGCTGTAGCGAGACCTGATATCGCTATAGCGAGAATGGTCTCGCGTCTCCTTATAAAAAAAGTGGTTCATGGGGACTGGTGGTTCATGTAGGTATGGCCATCATTCTGTTGAAGAAAGTGGTTCTCTGATCACATAAAATTTAGATACTTGAATGCGTTCAAGTCTCACCAAGAAAAGAATAGATCTTTCTCCGACCCATTTGACCATTTTTATCACTCTCTCTGTAATTTCCTGGATGCACGCCCCATTCTTCTACTGGTAACAACTCCCATATCCTGTCTTTCCTATTATACCTTACTCTTTCTTATGTTCTTGCCATCTTCTTGATTTTTGATTGCGGAACCATACAAGACTAGAGTATTATAGGTGATGCTTCTCTTTTGTATGTCAGACCTTCTTGGACACACTCCTGATTTACTTCTCCTTCTCTGTGACTAAAATGTTTCATCTAGCTTTCTCTATTCTACAGGACTTGTGACTTGTTTAAGGGAACCACCATTTTAGATCTCAAATACTTCTTTGTCTGCAAATACAAGGGTTAGATTGGAGATGGTCACTCATGCTTTAGAGCTGATTTAGGGGATACAATATTTATTTGCATTAAGCCTTTCTTGTTTTGACCTGATTTTCTTTTTCTTTCTCTCTTTCTTTCTTTTTCTTTTTTTTTCTTTTTTTTTTCTTTGTGTGTGTGTGTGTGTGTGGTTTCAAATTTTTGGCATAAGCACCTTCTCCTACCGGTGAATGTGGTTTTGTTTAGGAAACAATTCTCCATCTTGGGAGTCAGACTTGCAATCAATCCCTTTTCGTCTTAGGCGCACAACTGCGCACTCTCCGAAACGGAAAGATAAAGACCACTTTTAAAAGTACCAGCCAACTCCTCATCGGAGGCTTCGTCGGTGTACTCTGGGACCCTTCTCATCTGAGAGGGATTCTCAACGCTCTGCCTCTTCAATCCTAGTGATTCGGATGTTGGGATCATTGAGAGTACCTTCCGACCAAGCTTTTATGGCCGTGATCATCCTTTCCTATTTTCTTATTTTCCTCGCTATATCCTCTATCTTCCTATTTTCCTCGCTATATTCTTGCTATAGTGATAATATGTCTCGCTATAGCGAGACCAGTCACTAGAAGCTTGCTATAGCGAAAATATGTCTCGCTATAGCGAGACCACTCTCTGGAAAAGGGGGTGTATGTGAACGAGAAGAGGGTGGGGGGGGGGGGGTCTGTGAACGAGGTGTTGAGCAATTTTTTTTAATTTTTTTTTAAAAATGTCTTTAACAAACATATAAGAAAAAAAGCATCGTGCAGTTCAATGGAATTTGGTTTCACATGGTTTCACTCTTCCTATTATGAGAATTCTCTATTATTTCTTCCCATCATTGAAAGCGATAAATCTGGTATAAGGCTCAACTTCCATTGAATTGAATTAAATTTTGGCCAGTGCCTTAAAAGTGGGTCTCATTTCTATAAAGCACAAGTGATGGATGGGCTTTGATTTCGAAATTCGTCTCAATGCTCTCCATCTTTGCAAGTGAATTTAAAAGCATTTGTTGGTTAATCTTTTAGTAAATCTCCATCTTGGCAAGTGCAAGTTTTGGCATCACCCGATAATCGTTCAATTAACATGACACATACTAATAAAGGCATGGATGGAGATTTAACATGACACAAACTAATTGTCCAATTAACATGACACATACTAATTGTCCAAAATATATGGACACAACCAACACTCTATACATTCATTTATAATATTGGAATATCCATTTACAAAAAGGCAATATTTCAACAGTTTCGAAGCACATTTGCAAAATCCAACATCCAACACCAATTCCCAGCATCCAACATAAAATCAAATAACTTAGAGACATAGGAGTCGAGCCGAAAATCCAATAAAACTAAGCAAATTACATTAATAACAACCTCCAACATTGTTAGAATTTTAGTTGGCTAATTCTTCTATCTTGAACAAAACTCAGAGTCCTAATCGAGTTGTATTTTCTATTTATTTTAGAATGGGACTGTGAAGATAGCATTTGGTTTGTGAAGACCTCTTCGGAAGATGTTAATACACTTAAAAGTGTTTCAAAGTCAATAAAATATATCAAGACAGACTTTCCCGGACGAAATCCTCGTACAAAAGATAAGTTGACAGAACCCAGTCTCGCTATAGCGAGACAGCGAGCTTCAGTTCTGTCAATGACAGAATGCAGTTTCGCTATAGCGAGACTGAAGCTCGCTATAGCGAGCTGGGAATTTCTGTCCCAAACGGGACTCTACTATTTTCATCTTTCAAACTTCTTTCTAGAGTCCTGTTTCATCACAAAAAGGATTTTGCACGAACCATGGGCTATTTATTAACCCCTTGCATCTACAAACAAGATACAGAAGATTTATTATTCACTTGAGTTCTTGAGATTGACTTCTGGAGAGTTTTGTGGGCTTAATTATGCAAGGGAGATTGTGCTGAAGAATCATTCTCTTTCCCTGTGATCAAGCACCTTGAAGGGGCATTCAAGGTAGGTTTCAAGCTAGCACGTGGAAGGTGAACGGCGGGTCATCAGCAAGTTCTTCACAGTCCTTTTATGTTGAGTTGCAACTGGGACAAAGGTCTAGTGAGTTCACTTGTAATCTTCAAATTATAGTGCTTTGCTTTAGGTGGTCTCTACCCCCTGTGGATTTTTCCCGAGTTGGGTTTTCCACGTAAAAACTTGTGTCTCGTGCTATTTTGTGGTGATTGATAATTATCTTGTATTAATGTAATTAGTTAATTATCTGTGTTAGGAATTCACAAGATAATCTGAGAAAGGACCTTAGCCTGTGTTAAGGCTTAAAAAGAAGGTTAAGTAAAACCTTCACGTGGTATCAGAGCAAGTTGCACAACTCTAAAGTGCGATCCTCTCAGATTTGATCTATAGAATTCACTAGGGAAGGCACATCTACCACCAAGCCTCCATTACTTGAAGGTAGTAGCAATTATGCTTACTGGAAAGTAAGGATGACTGCGTTTTTACGTTCTCTTGATCATAATGTTTGGCAAACAGTGGTGAATGGCTACAAATCACCAACAATTGTTGTTGAAGGGAGAACTGTTCCCAAACCAGTAGCTGACTGGACCCAAGGAGAAAAGAATCAGACTCATTGGAATGATAGGGCTATGAATGCTATGTACAATGGCGTTTCTCATTCAGAATTTCGAAGAATTTCAACTTGTACCACTGCTAAAGAGGCATGGGATCTTTTAAGAACAGTGCATGAAGGCACTGATATTGTCAGGCAAACCAAAATTCAGAATCTGACATCTGCCTTTGAGACTATACGTATGAAAGACGATGAAACTTTTGATGAATTTAATGCCAAACTTGGGCATATTGTAAATTCAAGTTTCAATCTGGGAGAACCTTTTCCAGATTCGAAAGTGGTAAAGAAAATTCTTCGATCTCTGCCTGAAAGATTTCAGTCCAAAGTGATTGCCATTGAGGAACACACTAATCTCAATGAACTTCCTGTTGAGGAACTTGTTGGAAATTTACAGACTTTTGAAGCAAATCACTGCTCTAGTAAAAAATCCAAAGGTATTGCTCTCATGTCTTCTAAAGCTAATAATGATGATGAATCTGATAATGATTTTGATGATGAACTTGAGGCTTTGTTTGTTAAACGTTTTAAGAGATATCTGAATAAAAACAAACCAAATCTCAAAAAGGAATTCCCAAAGAACAAAGGATTCAATAAAACAAAAGGACTGCCCAAGTATGATAAAAATTCATCCCAACCCGCTAATAAACCCATTCAATGCTTTGAATGTCAAGGATTTGGTCATCCAGCATCTAAATGTGCTAACAGGCTGGAGAAAAACAAAGGAAAAGCCTTAAATGTTTCTTGGGAAGAAGAAGAATCTGAGAATGAGATTAGTGACTCTGAGTCACAATCTGAGTCTGCTAAATTTGTTGCTTTTATATCTAGTACTAACTCATCTTTTGAGCAGGGGTCTTCTGACAAGGATTCCAAGTCAGATGACGAGACAAATATTGATGATCTTTCTGATGAAGACCAGGATATTGAAGTAATGTATAAGAAACTTCTCAAAGACTCATTACGTTTATCTCGTATAAACGATAAGCTCTCTCAAAAACTGAAAGATTCAGAATCTCATAATGCAATCATTGCTGCTGAACTAAGTGATGCTCGCCTCAAGGTAACCCAGTTAGAAACTCAACGTGTGATTTTATCTGACAAAGTTATTGCTGTAGGAAAAGAAAAGGATTCTTCAACTACACAATATGAGACTGTCAAAAAGAAACTGGATTTCTTGCAAACTGAGTACAACTTGCTGGAGACTGAGAAAAATAATGTCTGTGGAAAACTTCGGATGGCTCTACAAGAGTTAACCTCAGCCAAATCCTCGCTTGATCGAATGAACAAAGGATCCATGACTCTTGATGAGATTCTGATGCAACAAAGAAGTGATAAACATAAGTCAGGACTTGGATTTATCTCTGACTCTTCTTCTTCTAAGCAATCAGGTAAATCTGTTTTTGTTAAAGGACCAGTATTGCAATCCAGCATGCGTGCTACCCTAAATACTCACCTTGCGAACCCAAGAGCAATAAAATATGTGTCACAACCCATATTTGTTCCAATCTGCCATTTTAGTGGAATAAAAGGGCACATAAGACCACATTGTTTTCAATTTAAATATCAAAAATATAATCAGCGTAGGATGAGGAACAATACACCTCAAAATATCAAGACTAAATCTATCTGGGTTATTAAGTCTGATCTACGCTGCAATGTGGTCCTGACTGCTCTCAAAGCCACAGATTCGCAAGTTTGGTACTTGGATAGCGGATGTTCTAGACACATGACTGGAAATAGATCCTTGTTTACCTCATTGGAAAGCTGTAATGGAGGTAGAGTAAAATTTGGGGATGGAAGCAAAACAAATATAATCGGAAAAGGTACAGTTTCGATTCCAGGTATGTCTTCTTTATCAAATGTTTTCTTTGTTAAAGGTCTGAAAGCTAATTTGTTAAGCATCAGCCAATTATGTGACACACAACATGAAGTTCATTTCTCTCTTAATGATTGTTTCATTGTTGATAAAAAGGGAAATAATGTTCTCCATGGCGTGCGTACTTCTGACAATTGTTATGTTGTTTCCATAGAGGATACCATATCATGTCATGCAGCTATAATCAATGACATCGATTTGTGGCATCAACGTCTAGGCCATGTTAATCATAAGGACCTAGATAACTTGGCAAAACATGAGACAGTTATAGGGCTGCCCAAACGTTTAAAAGCCCCCATAATTGTGTGTGGTCCTTGTCAGATTGGAAAGCAAATCAGGTCCTCACATAAAAAGGTTGATGCCTTAACCACCACCAGGCCACTTGAATTACTTCATATGGATCTTATGGGGCCTACAAAGACTGAAAGCATTGGCGGTAAGAAATATATATTTCTAACCGTTGATGATTTTTCGCGACTTACATGGGTTCGTTTCCTAAAAGAAAAGTCCGAAACCTTTGAAGTTTTTCTTGACTTATGGACTTTGCTCATTAATGATAAAGGAAAAACCTTTGGTGGTGTAGTTCGTATTCGTTCAGACCATGGGACTGAATTTCAAAACTCTTATTTTGAATCTTTTTGTTCAAAGAATGGTATTAAACATGAATTTTCTGCGCCTAAAACACCACAACAAAATGGTGTTGTTGAGAGAAAAAATCGTGTTGTCCAAGAGATGGCACGCGTGATGTTACACAGTAAAAAAATTCCTCAACGTTTCTGGGCTGAAGCGGTAAACACTGCAGTTCATATTATCAATAGAGTTTACCTACGGCCTGGAACAAGATCGACCCCATATGAGATTTGGAGTAACTGCAAACCAGCTGTTAAGTATTTTCGAACCTTTGGGAGTAAGTGCTACATCCTAAAGGTGCTACATCCTAAAGGATTGGGAACACTTAAGCAAATTTGACTCAAAGAGTGACGAAGGAATTTTTCTTGGTTACTCAATGTCGAGTAAGGCCTATCGGGTTTATAATCTCAGGAACACTACTGTTATGGAGTCAATTAATGTGGTCGTTGATGATGCAGGAACTTCAGATTACTTTTCTGATGATGACGATGTACTAACTAGTTCCCCTACTATACCACAGGATAATAACACAAGTTCAAGCAAGCCTGAAGATCCAAGTACATCATCAACGCATAATGATTCCAAAGATAAGAAAATTGATCCATCAAGATCAACTTCTGATCTTATGGACATCATTCAGCATTTTGAAGAAAAAAGTGCATCCAAGAGTTTGCGTCCTGTACCTAAGGTAATGAAAAGCCACCCTATTTCTCAAGTGCTTGGAGATGCAACTGAGTCTTTAAAGACTAGAAAACAGGTACGCGAGGAGGTAAGTAATTTTTGCTACATTTCTTCAATTGAACCAAAAAATATAAAAGAAGCCATTCTTGATGATTGCTGGATTAATGCGATGCACGAGGAACTTGAACAATTTGAAAGAAACTGTGTATGGGAATTGGTTCCTAGACCGAGCCACACCAATGTCATCGGCACCAAGTGGATTTATAAGAATAAGACCGATGAATTGGGTCAGGTCATACGGAACAAGGCTAGACTGGTTGCCCAGGGGTATACTCAAATTGATGGCATTGATTTTGATGAAACGTTTGCCCCTATTGCTCGATTGGAATCTATTCGTCTGTTAATTGCTATCGCGTGTTTTCTTCATATCAAACTTTATCAAATGGATGTTAAGAGCGCAATTTTGAATGGATACTTGAATGAGGAAGCATATGTGGAACAGCCCAAAGGATTTCAAGATCCTCATTACCCGGATCATGTGTTTAAACTCAAGAAAGCTCTCTATGGGTTAAAACAGGCTCCAAGAGCATGGTATGAAAGGCTAACTGTCTTTTTGTTGGAAAACGATTTCAAAAGAGGAAGTGTAGACAAGACTTTATTCATCAAAGAAGAACCTCCTCACATGTTAATTGCTCAAATTTATGTGGATGATATTGTCTTTGGATCTACCTCATCAGTGCTGGTTGAAAATTTTTCTGATAGTATGTCTAGTGAATTTGAAATGAGCATGGTTGGAGAACTCTCCTTCTTTCTAGGTTTGCAGATCAAGCAGTGTCACAATGGAATATTTGTATCACAATCAAAATATGCTCGTAATATTTTGACAAAATTTGGGATGACATCTGCTAAACATTCAAGAACACCAGTGAGCTCAAACGTCAAATTGAGCATTGATGCGTCTGGCAAAGATGTGGATGAAACACTCTACAGAAGCATGATTGGGAGTCTTCTCTATCTCACTGCTAGTCGACCTGACATCGCTTACAGTGTGGGAGTCTGTGCTCGTTATCAGTCAAAACCAAAGGAATCACACATTCACTCTGTCAAAAGAATCATGAAATATGTAAGTGGAACTGTTGACTTTGGCATCTGGCTAACCAAAGACACGAATACAAATATTGTTGGATATTCAGATGCTGATTGGGCAGGAAGTGTCGATGATCGAAAAAGCACGTCTGGTGGGTGCTTCTTTATTGGAAATAACTTGGTTGCTTGGCACAGTAAAAAGCAGACTTCAATTTCCCTCTCCACCGCTGAAGCCGAATACATTGCTGCTGGTAGTTGTTGTACTCAACTTCTTTGGATGAAACAAATGTTGGCTGACTATGGCATTTCTCAGGACACTATGTCTATGTATTGTGATAATCAAAGTGCAATTGACATATCCAAAAATCCTGTACAACATTCCCGAACCAAGCACATTGATATTAGGCATCACTTTATCCGTGAGTTAGTCGAAGAGAAGATCATTGTCCTTGATAAAGTTTCTACCGAAAATCAACTAGCTGATATTTTTACCAAACCTCTGGACCCAAATCGATTCGAATCCCTTCGCAAGTCTCTGGGGATTTCCTCCTGTCTTTAATTTTTTTTGCACATGCACAATGCTCACTCCATTCTATGATTTTTATTGCATATGATTTTGATTAATGATATTGCACAATTTATTGGAATTTTTTTTTCACTATGGTTGTTCCCCTCCAAAAAAAAAAAAAAAATCATATGCATCACATTTTTTTCTTGAATCAGAGGATTAGGGCTACCTACAGACATGTGTGAAAGCTTCCAATTTGATTGGTAAGTTTCGTTGGAGAAGGCTACCATGGCTGCTAGTGTGAAAGTCACCCAGGACGATTCATAGAAAACTTTACAATATAAAAAACAAAAAAAAAGGGGAGAAAATTGCAATATATATATGTGACCAGAGGATCAGGGCTACCTACGGTCATGAGTGATAGCTTCCACTCGATTGGTAAGTTTCGATGGAGAAGCCTACCATATCCGATAGTGTGAAAGCCACCTATGACGGCGAAAAAAAAAAAAAAAAGGGGGAGCATATCATATTTCACACACTATCACAATTCTTCCAAATGTGCATCTCTTGATCTTATCAGTGGCTATTAGTTATAGATGGAACACACCTTCTTAAACAAACAACCAAACAAAAAAAAAAGGGGGGGGGGGGGGGGGGGGAATCCACACTGCCTGCGCACCCCTGTCTCTCGTTCCAGTATGTAGTCTCGCTATAGCGAGACTACAGATTTAGTTTAAAACCGAGGCAGCTCTGTTTCTTTTTCTTGTTTCCTCCTCTATTCCCTTATTTCTAAAGTTAGGGATTCTTTGATCCATTCCTTCCTTCTCTATCACAACTACATTGTTCCTTGTGCTCTTTCCATTTTTTTCAATCTGTGCTTCTTCTTCTTCTCCAAGGTATGTTCCTTCTCTCTTTCTCTTCTCACAGATTGTTTTCAACAATACCTAGATTGGTGTGTTTGGTACTGGATTGCTTGTTATTGACACTTTGTTTTCCAATATGAGCATTGAAGAACATTCCTTTATAGATGAAGTTATCAATCTTCTAGTTTCATGAGTTTTTGATGGAATCCCTCTACAAATTGGATCTTTTTGCATAAATTGGATTGCAATTCTTTTTGAAGATTATTGTGTTTCTTTGATGGATTTCATCTTATTTTTATCCTTGTGATACTCTTGCACATTGGGTTCTTTTGGAAGGTTGTCCAACTTTGTTGGAAATTACACTATGGTTTTGTGCACACAAAGTGTTTGGGATATTGCCTCAATGAACATTAACACTGTTGTATGTGATTTCTTGCATTTTCTTGGCATCAGCATGGCTCCCAAATCTTCTAAGGGAAAGCGTCCCGCCAGTTCTTCATCTCAGTTTGATGTTGATCGGTTTCGGGATGCTGAGAGTTCCACTCGGTTTGACTCCACCTTCAAAGACCGAACGGTGATTTTTGAAAGAATTATTGATCAAAATTCTCTACCCTCGTCAAACTTTACACAATGGCTTTATCAAAACCGTCTAATGCTTCTCATGAATTTGGATAATGAATGTTTTGAGGATTGGGTACGAGAATTTTACTGCAATATGTTTGAAGTAAAAGAAGATGGCTTCCGCACATTTGTTCGAGGCAAAACTATCTCTGTTGATGCAAAAACAATCGCCACTTTGCTACATCTTCGGCGACCTGATCAACCTCTTTATCCTTTTCCTGATCTGGACGATCAAGTTCATCACTTAGATGAGGTCGCTACCGTTCTTTGTGGCCAACCAACTGCATGGCATCCTCCAGTGCTGAAAATTTCGAGGTTGCAATTAGATTACTGCCTGCTTAACACATTTGTCGTCAATAATGTTGAGCCTCGAGGACATTCCTCTGATCTACTTCCAGCCCAGGCTCTCCTTCTCTACTTCTTGGGTACAGGCACTTTGGTCGATATTCCGCGTACAATTATTGACTGCATGTTGAAAATCTTCGATGAACCTCGGAAGCTTCAACTTCCATTTGGCGCAATGATTAGCAAATTGCTTATTGATGCTGGTTGCCATGTCTACCCACATGAACTACCTGTTCCAAAGAGGCAAAAGATTGATGGCAGGACAAGAAGCATGTCAGACACTCATGTTCGAAATCGCATTCAGGGGGAGCAAGCTCAAGTTCAAATTGACGATGACGATGAAAACACAGTTGAAACTCGTCTCCTCGCTTTAGAACATGCAGTATATGATCAATCTGTTCAGATTGAACACCTGGATGGCAGGATATCGTCTGGCTTTACTGATCTTCGTAATCACATAACAGACATGTTCAATCAGCTTCGCCATCAGTGATCTGTCTCAGTGCTGATATTTATCTTCTAGTTGCATTTTGTTTTATGTCTCTTTACTAACTTCTTTCTCCCTTATTTTCTGTTATGCTGCTTTGTCAACCCATCAACAAAAAGGGGGAGTACCTTATGTTTTAGACTTAGACAGACTGTTTAAGCAAACTGATTAATTCTAGTTCTATGATATTATGCTTGTTCTTTCCCTTGGCTTATTTTCAGGATTGCATCTCAGGCAGATTAATCTTCGTTGGAAATTGGTCTCAGTTGTTTAAAAAGTCTTTTTAAAGTTTATCTTGTACTGGGATAGTAGATCTACTTTGTATAAAGAGTTTTGTTCATGAATTGCCAAAGGGGGAAATTGTTAGAATTTTAGTTGGCTAATTCTTCTATCTTGAACAAAACTCAGAGTCCTAATCGAGTTGTATTTTCTATTTATTTTAGAATGGGACTGTGAAGATAGCATTTGGTTTGTGAAGACCTCTTCGGAAGATGTTAATACACTTAAAAGTGTTTCAAAGTCAATAAAATACATCAAGAGAGACTTTCCCGGATGAAATCCTCGTACAAAAGGTAAGTTGACAGAACCCAGTCTCGCTATAGCGAGCTTCAGTTCTGTCAATGACAGAATGCAGTCTCGCTATAGCGAGCTGGGAATTTCTGTCCCAAACGGGACTCTACTATTTTCATCTTTCAAACTTCTTTCTAGAGTCCTGTTTCATCACAAAAAGGATTTTGCACGAACCATGGGCTATTTATTAACCCCTTGCATCTACAAACAAGATACAGAAGATTTATTATTCACTTGAGTTCTTGAGATTGACTTCTGGAGAGTTTTGTGGGCTTAATTATGCAAGGGAGATTGTGCTGAAGAATCATTCTCTTTCCCTGTGATCAAGCACCTTGAAGGGGCATTCAAGGTAGGTTTCAAGCTAGCACGTGGAAGGTGAACGGCGGGTCGTCGGCAAGTTCTTCACAGTCCTTTTAGGTTGAGTTGCAACTGGGACAAAGATCTAGTGAGTTCACTTGTAATCTTCAAATTATAGTGCTTTGCTTTAGGTGGTCTCTACCACCCGTGGTTTTTTCCCGAGTTGGGTTTTCCACGTAAAAACTTGTGTCTCGTGCTATTTTGTGGTGATTGATAATTATCTTGTATTAAGGTAATTAGTTAATTATCTGTGTTAGGAATTCACAAGATAATCTGAGAAAGGACCTTAGCCTGTGTTAAGGCTTAAAAAGAAGGTTAAGTAAAACCTTCAAACATCAAATCCCATAAAAAAAAATGGATAGAACTAACCAACCTCTAACAACCACCAACATTACAAAACTCAATTGCCGTTAATTCCTTGAAATGGGCAGCATCCAAAACCAACATTCAACTTCTCGGTAATCAGTGGTTAGACCGTATATCTTCAGAACAGGAGAATCCCATACAATGGGTGTGCCACATAGAACGGTAGCCACCTCATTGCATAAACCTTGTACTTGTGAGACCGCTGTGCACAACTATTCTCTCAAAGATGGCTGTGCGATTGATGAATCTTGATTCAAAATGTTCAGCACACTCAGCACCCTTAAAGCGTTCAGCATTGAAACGAGAGGAAGACTCAGCTAGTCGCTTCCCTTTTCCCTTTTTAGGAGCCATGCTGTACCATGGAAAGTCACATACACAAATAAACAAGTCACAGACACAAATAAACAAACATATAAGGTGCAATCAGTTAGTTTAGGCAATCCAACAAATACTTCGTGTGACTTATGGTTTCCATCTTAATAATCAAATAAAAAAAAAGGTTTATCAATACCACATTTATGGGCTATCTTTTTAAGGCATTTATAAATTTTATGGTCCCACATACCTGCTGTGATGAATAAGATGTATAAAGTACGGATGAAAAAGAAGGAATGGTAATATCCAATCGGAACGGAGATGGAAACGGAGGCCTTCAGCAAAAACGGAGATGAAAATGGACATCCTCAGTGAAATGGAGAAGATGAAAACGGACTTTTTGTGGGCAAAACTGTGGCAAGTGATGGGATGAAAGTAGGTAATTGTACGATATCCTACATGTCTAGGATATCGAACTATGCGATATCGCAGGATTCCTACCGCCATAGGATATCGCAGGAAAAATGGTATTTTAGTTCAATTTTAAATGCTTTTTTATGTACAATCTTTCATTCGTTAAATAACATTCTTTTATTTTTTTTTTATACCGTCCGTACTTTAATTTTAAAAAAAAAATCACCTCATCCTCCACAACTACAAGTCAATTTTGTAGTGTTATCTTCAAGAGTCTCAATCCTTCCAAATTATGACTCCCAACTAATTTTACTGTATTTCTGCCACAAGGCTTAACACCCATGTGAAAACATGTACGACCTTGAACCCCACTGTCAGGGTCATGATCCAACCCAGGACTCCGACACCTGTGCCTCAACAGCACGCTGGCCGGCAGTTGGTTCCGAATTCCCAACTACTATATATTTCAGAGTGATGATCCATTAAATATCCCTGCAGTCGTTACAAGTCAATCGTCTAAGTCAAAAAGTGACTCCACATTGAACGTACATACCGAATCAATATATCGAAGGGCCCATCAATGGGGTTGGTTGAGACATTATTTGGACAGTATAAATGGTCTATAAATGCTCCGATTTAGAATTGATATTGGGTCATCCAAAGAAGCCCATTTAAACTTAAAAGGGCCAAACAGTCTTTGAAATACGAACTGCATGTTTGTTGGCCCAAAGAAGCTAGAGCCAATCCACAAGGGGCAGCAGCAAAGTAAGTCGCCAACGCCTAAGTCCTTTTTTTTTTGTTTTTTGGGTATGCAAAACAAAACTGACAAAATCTTACACGGGCTTGGACAGCTCCACTAACCAAATCCAGGAAGCCCGAAAACCACAAAATATCACAATCCCTCAAATAACATAACATAGCAAGTTCATGCGCAGCAACAGGACGTTTTTTTTCTTCAAAACTCCTAGACGAATTCAAACTACATCTATTTTCATTATGCTTAAGATCTTGATGTATGGCTAGGATTCCATTACTGCTTTAAGGTATTTTTAAGCTTCAACTATTTATATCATTATAAGGGAGGATGAAGAGAATATTTTTTCTTATCAAATTGATAAAGTTGCATGTCGGTACTTTTTTTTTATTTTTTATTTTTGACTTGGTCTGCTTTTGGTTGAGCATCTATCATTAGATTGAAGTTCTCTACGGTGGATTTTATGAAGAACGGTAAGTGAATTCCTAATTTCTCTTTGATAGACGTTTGAGTCTTTTTTATTAAAGATAAATAGGTTGGCTTCATAAATCAACTTGGTAATGATCAGGTTTTGGCTTCCTTGACTATGTACAAGCTCTAGAACTTCTAAATTGGTATTAGAGCGAAAGTTTTTTTTTTTTTTTTTTTTTTTTTTTTTTTTTTGGAGAGAAAGCCAAAACAACTATTTAAAAAAAGATCTTAAAGGACTCTCACCTTCGGCAATGCCATCGGCAAGAGACCTAAAAGAATTACATGCAAGATTCGCCGAAAGCGGTTCAAACAAAATACAAGGAGGCTCATCATGCCACCGAGTCTCGGAATTAAAATCATTAGCCTTATTAGCTAAAACATGAGCACATCTATTGCCATCTCTACCCACCCAAGAGAAAGATACAGAAACACAGGTCGATACTACAACAAGATTATCTTCCACCAACATGCCACGAACCGAAAGGTCCACATAGCCTGAATTCAAATCCTTCATAAGAGCTTGATTATCTCCCTCAAGAGTAAAGTGCAAAATACTCAACTCTTTAGCAAAGAACACCGCCTCCCTTGCTGCTAAAGCTTCAGCTTGGCTAACGTCACACACCCCAAGAGAAAAAGGTTTAGTGCACCCACCAACAAAAAGCCCCTTATCATCTCTGATAATGACTCCTACACCCACCGCTTATGAATCTGGCCGATGCGCAGCATCAAAATTTACTTTGAAACCCAAATTCATAGGAGGTAACCAAACAACTTGGTTTGTAGGAGATAGAGCAATCGGCTTTGGCGAAGGTTGAACCAAGTTTACATCTACATACACTTTACCCAAGTTACTAGAGAAGAGCAGCACATCCTCAAACAACCACACTTTACCATTGAAAAGCGCATCGTTCCTTGCTATCCACAGGCCCCACAGTAAAAGGACAAACATTTGCTTGGCCTCTACATCACCTCCTCCCTCCTTAAAAGCATTAAACATTTCCATAACCCACGGCAGCAATTGTAAATCCTGATGCACATCGATATGAAGACTATGGTAAGAACCAAACCAGACTGCTTGAGCGAAAGCACAATCCCCCAATGCATGGGTGGAAGAATTCGGCATACCACACCTTCTGCAACTCACATCTATATGGATACGTCTTCTACTAAGATTCACACTAGAAGGGATAAGCCCATGCTTGCCTGCCAAGCAAACATACGGGCCTTTGGCGGAACATCAAACTTCCAAATGTCAGACCAAAACTGCTCACCATACGCATTAGACGGGCCCGCAAGAAGACCACTATCTGCTAGAGCACGACCCACATGGTACCCTGACTTCACTGAATATTGACCATCCTTAGAGAAATGCCATAATAGCCTGTCTTCTTGACGTCTAATGCTCAGAGGAATCGATAAAATAAGCTTAGCTTCATCTGGCCAAAAGATGGAATGTAGGAGATCGTGCCTCCAAATTCCCAGGGTAGGATCAATAAGGTCTACCACTTTCCTAACCATACACCCCATAGGCTTGGGGGTAATAATCTTGAATCGCGGAGGACGAGGCACCCATGCATCTTCCCAAAGTGGCCATCTCCAATTCCCCACCTGACACCCTTGGATAAAAACTCCCTCCCTCTACAAAGGCTTTGCCAGATAAAAGAGCTCTTCTTCTTAAAGATCTTATTAGACCCATGCAAAAAATCATTCACCTCACAATATTTGGAGAAAAATACCTTTGCCACCATGGAATCAGGGTTCAAGCATAGTGTCCATGCTTGTTTTGCCAAAAGCAATAGATTGAAGATTTCCAAATTTCGAAACCCTAATTCCCCAATCTCTTTTGCTTTTGCTCAACTCATCCCACGAGCACCAGTGAATGCTTGTACCATGATCATCATGTCCCCACCAGAATTTAGCCATCATCTGTTGAAGCTCAGTGCAGATACTCTTCGTAAGTTTGAACACCTGCATAAAGTATGAAGGAAGAGCTTGCACCACAGCTTTAATAAGGATTTCCTTTCCAGCTTTAGACAAAAAATGGCCCTTCCAATCAATCAGTTTCTGCTCAACTCCTTGCTTCAGGAAACCAAATCATGCCTTTCTTTGACGTCCATGCCAAAGGGGCAGCCCCAAATATCGATCCATATTAGTAGTAACACGGTATCCCAAGCGATTTGCCAGCAGGACTTGCCGACCCTGCTAGATGCAGCGACTAAAGAAGACCGTAGATTTCATGGTATTTACTTTCTGACCTGAAGCCCTCTCATAGACTTCTAGAATATTCTTAACTGTGTCGTAGTTCCCTTCTGATGCTTTATAGAAAAACATACAGTCATCAGCAAATAATTAGTGAGAAATCTTCGAACCCTGAGGGCAAGTGGAGATACCAAAGGAACTAGCTGATCGTTCAGCTTGATGCAAGAGATTCGAGAGTCCTTCACTACACAAAATAAACAAATAGGGCGAAAGAGGATCTCCCTGACGAAGGTCTCTAGAGGGCTTAATAAGACCATATCTCACTCCATTAAGCTGAACAGAATAGGAGACTAAAGAAACACATCGATCCCATGATCCAGCTAATCCACTTCCTATCAGAACCGAGTTTACTCATAACATTTTCCAGGAAAAGCCATTCCACTCTGTCATAAGCTTTGCTCATATCTAGCTTCAAGGCCAGGTTTTGATTACCTTTAGCTATGGAATTCTTCAAATGGTGGATTACCTCCCCTGCAACCATAAAATTATTCACAATCTGTCTACCCTTTAAAAAAGCACTCTGATTTTCTGATATGATCAATGGTAAAATAAACTTCAACCGATTTGACAGGATCTTTGCTATAGCTTTATAAACAACATTACACAGGCTAATCGGGCGAAGATGAGTCATATCCGTTGGGTTTTTGTTCTTAGGAATAAGACAGATTAAGGTAAAATTAACACTATCAAGGCCAAACCCATTTTCAAAATAAGACTTGCAAGCCCGACATAAATCTATGCCTACTATATGCTAATATTTATGGAAAAAGTAAGAATCCATACCATCTGGCCCAAGAGATTTAAAAGGACCGATACTGAAGACTGCTTCCTTGACTTCATCATCGAAGACCGGTCCCGTTAAGATCTGATTCATAGAAGAGTCCACTCTAGGTGGCATATCTACCAGGCATTGCTCAATATCCACGACCCCTTGGGATGCAAAAATCTCCTCAAAGTAATTCACAGCCACTTTTGCAACCTTTTCCTCCCCGACAACCCAAAGTCCATGTTTGTTTTTCAACTTGAGAATTCTGTTCTTCCATTTCCTATTCGTTGCTTTATGATGAAAGTAAGCTGTATTTTTATCCCCATCTTTTAGCCATGCTGCCTTACCCCGTTGTTTCTACATAGTCTCCTCCCGACTGAGAATTTCATCTAGCTGATTCTGGGCAGAAATAAGTTGATCCTTAGAATTAGTATCCTTACTTTCCACATTGAGAATAGCGATATCCTCCGCTAACTTTTTCTTATGTCGCTGCACACTCCCAAAATTCCTTTGATTCCACCCATGCAGTAGTTCCTTTGAGGCCTTTATTTTAGTTGTCACGTTTAACAGAACATCTCTAGAAGAGAATGAATTCCATGCATTTCCAATGATATCGCCACACTGTTCCTCTCTGGCCCACATATATTCTCAAAACGGAAACCGCCTCTTGGGCTTAGCATTCGGAGAATCAAAAGTCACACATATAGCATGATGATCCGAGCAATGTGAGGCAATATGGGTTACCCTATAAAGGGGAAATAAAGTGACCCAATCCACTGTAGAGATAGCCCTATCCAACCGAGCTTTAATCAAGTCTTGTCCATACTGCATATTACTCCACGTAAAGGCATCCCCCTCAAAACCTAAGTCCTTCATATTATCACAAGAAAGAAAATTCTGAAACGCCACCATCTGCCAAGCATCTCTATCTCGGCCCAATTGCTTCTCTTCAGGAATTAAAATTTCATTAAAGTCCCCAATCATAAGCCACGCTTGTGGAGGACCCACTAAAGACTTAAAATATTTCCACACCGTCACTCTGTTAGCTACATTTGGGGCTCCATAAACACCGGTAAGACAAAAAGAACCCAGATCCTCAGACATAATTTGGACATCAATATCATTTTTTGAGAAAGACGAGAGAAAAACATCCATTCCATCCTTCCACAAAAGAGCCAAGCCACCACTCGTTCCTATCGGATCAACCGAAATTAAATTCGTGAAACCCAACTTCCTTTTAATGCCTTCCATACGGGATTTATTCAGCTTCGTTTCACACAAAAACACAAACTCAGGATCTTGTTTTTGCACTAGTAGATGCAATCCACGAACTGCACGCGGGTTTCCAAGCCCTCGGCAATTCTAACTAAGACAGCTCATTGCTCGTGGTCGGGCTGCAACCCTACAGCCTCGTCCAATTTAATTTTCTTTTCACTTGAGCCACCTTGTTTCTCTGGCCCAGAAGCCAAAGCCCGCTTGTGTGGAGCCCCATTTACAACATCCATATTCTTCCTTTCCATTGCTTGACGTTTTGATCTCTTCCACTGACGTAGAACCCCACCTGTAGGACTGGTAGGGACCGTCCCCATTGAATCCAACCCCAACGTAGCCGAGTCAGGGTACAAGTCCACCTACATGGGCCATTCCCATTCCAGATCTGGTCTAGTAATATCTAGATAAGACTTTCCATCCACGTGTAGAATTTCCTTTCTCAAGCCCTCACCAGTCAGCAGGGAAACTACAGCTGGCCTGTTGTTTATGGTAATTTCTAAGATTTTTTTTGTTTAAAAACAATTCCAGTGAAACATCCACCAGAGAGTCCATAACAGGCGACTGATTTTCCGCTCCATGCCGCATATTCCTCTCATCATCACAAGTTTCCATTTCCCGCACCGGCAGCCCAGCCACCGGAATCCGGCAATCTACCCAGTCAGACGGTAGAAAAGGCATGTGCGAAGCTGGCTTGTTTGCAAGAACAGCCGAATCAGGCCGTTTTTCCTCTTCGAGCACGGCCTCTTTTCCGGCAGCCACAGTCTGATGAGTAAATCCCATCGCCCTCTTCTCCAACAAACCATCCTCCAGTGCCTGAACCCCCTCAGCAAAAACCGACGCAGAGCTTCTCTTCTCCGTAGAGGACTCTGCTCTTCCAGCCTCAAAACCCGAAGCTCCTCCATACCCAGAAGGAGATCCATTCATCAGCATCCTCGCCATTCTGCTTGACTGGTTCTTCTCTCCATCTAGTTTTTTTTATTAAAATCAAACCACAGCCACGGGCCGTAAGGCATTTGCTTTGGTCGGCTGATACTTCCGTCGGCCAACTTTGGGCATTCTTTATCTGTGTGTCCCAGGCAACCGCAAAAGTAACAGAAGTAAGGTAGTCGTTCATACCTGACTAAAGCCCAATCTTTTTTCTCCGGATCATCTAAGAGTAAGAACAGCTGTCGCAGAGGATTCTCAGTCCGTAAACGTACCCGAATTCTCAAGGACGAACCCCATAAAACATCATCATCGTCCCCATTAAGTTCTAAAGTTGAACCCATCTGATCTCCAAAAACCTTAGCCCTGGAATGCGTCATTTGGTCTAAAGGAAGGTCTAGGATATGAATCCAGATATTTATATAATGAAAATCCAATTTAGATGGTTGAATTGATCCATCGTGCTCCTGCAGCATGAGAAGATGGCCATCAAAAGCACAGGGTCCTTGCCTCAAGATTCGATGGCGTTCCAACTTGTGTTAAAAAACAAACAGAAACAAATTAGCACCCAGAATGGTGATATTCAGTCCCTTTGTATTCGACCAAATCTTCAGAAAAGTAGATTTGAAAGCTTCCCCATTGATCTTCCTATCAGCATACACCTTGCCAATCAAGCCACAAACACCTTTCTTTTTCAATGCCGAGTCTCCATTTCCCTGAAAACACACTCGGGATCTATTCAGCAGGTGTCAAAGAGAGTTCTCCACAGAGAATAGAGACCTCGTCTGCCATTGAAGAAACACCAGCAGGATCACGAAAAAAAGAAGAGAAAAGACAGAGAAAAAAAAATCAGAGGAAATAAGGAAAAAAGGAAGAGAAAAGGAAGAGAGAAGTAATAGGGAAATTGATGGGTAAAACCTCAACCAGTACAGATTACCGGAGAGGGGAGGCTTGCAGAGCAAGGAAAACTGCAATTGGAAGATCCGGATCAGAACATAGAGCGAAATGTTTTTGATTATTTAATTCATTCTCATTCTTCGTTATGGTATTGCCTTCCTGTAAGGTTCCAGAAATTATTTTAAAAATGAAAGTGATGAACCATGTGAACCATAAGATTTGGAAATTCAGACCAAACCTGGGATCTGCATATGCAAGTAGAGACCTTGACTTGGCGTTTGGAACAAATCAAATATCCGAGATCAATTATTTGATGAGTCTGCCTATGACGGTGACAAGACTTTTTGGTTTATGGTGTTATACTAGATAATGATGGTTATTTGAGGATCCAATTTATAATTTGTTGAGTCGGATGAAGATCATGATGATGAACTTAACACAACAAACCAGCTAGGATGTAGATGAAGATGAAGATGCTACCATGACCATATCTTCACTACACCAAAAATAAGAAATTGGAATTGTTTAAAACTATTCCTAACAGAAATAGAAACGGTTTTAAACCACTTCAAAAAAGGATGTTCCTAAGCAATTGGAATGGTCAAGAACCATTTCAATTTTAATAACCGGAACGATTTGAATTCGTTCCCAAATTCCTAAAACCGTTCCAAATTTTAATGACTGGAACGATTTTTAAACTGTTCCAAAACTCCTGGAATTGCTCCAAATTTTAATAGCTGGAACGGTTTTCTAGTTTGTTCCAGGCCCATTTCAAAACTGTTTTAATTTTGAACCATTCCGATTTTATTATTATCTTTTAAAAAAATGATGCCGTCGAAAAATTTTTATTTTTCACTAAATGCATTTCTTAAAAAAATTCACCATAAAAATTGAAATCCATAAATTTTAGCGTTCGCATCTATGCACATTCATCATACACATCATCAAATGTCATAATTTACAATTGGAATCAAAATGTTAGATTGAATTCGAATGTACAATTTACAATATTTGGAAACCCACACATATATAACATAGTCACAACCCACAACCTTCTGAGAAAATTCATCCACTTCATCTCTAAAAGAAATAAAAAAGTAAAGAGTTCTAGTCCCCGCACTTTGTGCATTCCGTGATGTTGCACTTGTGGGCTGGTGGTCTTCCTCTACTTGAACTTGAGGCACTGAAATGACATGTTCTTGGCCACTATATATGATCAATAGACTGCTCCATTAGTAAAGGATGCCTGTCATAAATAATACAATTGCACTATGATAAAAAGGAAAAAGAAAAGATTACCGACTGTAAAAAAGAAGAAGAAAAGATTATTGAGCATGATTACAATCTTCTTATTACTCTTATCAAATTTATGAAAGATGTGTTGGAAAAATGGCTAAGAGAACCCACCTTTAGGCTATCTTTGGGCCAAACTAAAAGTGGGACCCACTTATAGTTTTAGGTGAGAATATATGGGAATGTAATCTACTCCATGAGTAGATTAATGACATGTATTGGGTTGCTCTAATCCATTAAGGAGTGAATGAGAAATTGCCTCCTAAACACCACTACTTGAACATGTTAAACATGGAAACGAAGTGATGAACTTGCTTCCCACATCGCTTGGGAGCAAAAGACTCTTTGGGTATAAATATACATACATTGGTTGTATAAGATGAGCCCCAAGGGGCATCCCACTTTTGTGGAGGAGGGAGGACATAGATCCTTGTTGGGTCACCACCAAACAACACACACGCGCGCGCCCCGCCCCGAGCCGGGCCGGGGCCTGGGCTTGGGCTTGGGCTTCACACGCGGGTTGGGCCTGGCTCGGCCCATTACCATTTATTATTTTTGGAGAAACATACTGTTCCCAGCCTTTTTCATCATTCTTTTTCACTGCAATTGTTGCATCAAATCCGAGTCTGCATTGTCAGTCAAGAGAGAGTCCTGCTGTTGCACTCTGGTTCAAACAGTCACACAGTTTTGTAGTGCTGCTATCCTGGGAGACAGAAGCCACTGAAGCCTGTTAGCACCATTGCAGGGGCGAAATTTGTCTTAAGGACATAGTGTTAAACACTAGCCTTGATCTGTATTCTTAGTTCTGTAAGTTCTTCAAGAGAGAAACTGTTATTCTGCCTTCAAACAGTAAGTCAATTTTTAGTATGTGATTACTTTCTGTAACTCTGTTTTTATACTTAGTTTGATTCACTGTTGAGAGGATCTGTAATCCTAATACTGAATGTTATCACTGTGTACTCGGACTAACAATCTTAAGACAAATTTCCTTCTCAATTCTGAGTACACCATCAGTTTAATTCAGTATTACTGGTTTCGGTTTCTGTCAGTTTTCTACTGGTTTCTACTTCTTCTTTGTCTGAAACCAGTATTGTGAAACTGAGGCTCTCTCTTCATGCAAAACTTAGCAGAACTCTAGTCTGTTCTGTGCCTTTACTAAAAGTAATCAGTAAGTCTGACTTACTGTTTACAGTGTTCTGTATTTTTTTTTCTTTCTGAACGTAATCAGTAAGTCTGAGTTACTGTTTACAGTTCTATTACTTTCAATTCCTGCATAATTCTCTGTGCTGTATTTTAAGTAAAGTCTGTTCTGTTATACAGTTATGGGTATTGAGAAGAATACTCCAGTTACAACCCCTGGCCCTGTTTTGGTGAACCATGGGGAGAAACCTGAGAAGTTCAATGGTACAGAGTTTAAGAGATGGCAACAGAAAATGTTGTTTTATCTCACTACCCTGAACTTGGCTAGGTTCCTCCATGAAGAAGCTCCTGCTTTAACAGAAGGTGAGACAGACAAGCAAGTTGTTGCTGCTGTGGATGCCTGGAAGCATGCTGACTTCCTCTGTCGAAACTATATACTCAATGGACTAGACAACACATTATATAATGTGTATTGTTCATTGAAGACTGCTAAGGAATTATGGGATTCACTTGACAAAAAGTACAAGACTGAAGATGCCGGAATGAAGAAGTTCGTTGTTGGCAGATTCCTTGACTACAAGATGAGTGATTCCAAGGCAGTAATCAATCAAGTTCAGGAACTTCAAGTCATTCTCCATGAAATTCATGCAGAAGGAATGTCTCTTAGTGAGTCTTTCCAAGTGGCAGCAATCATTGAAAAATTGCCACCACTTTGGAAGGATTTTAAGAACTACCTTAAGCATAAGCGAAAGGAGATGAGACTTGAAGACCTGATTGTCAGATTGAGGATAGAGGAAGACAATCGTGCATCTGAGAAAAAGGCAGGAAAAACCTTCACTGAAGCTAAGGCTAATGTGGTGGAACATGGGCAGAACCCCAAGAAGAGGAAGAACCCTTCCAATGGTCAAAAACAAGGTCCCAAGGACAACAAGAAGTTCAAAGGGAATTGCTATGTGTGCGACAAACCATGCCACCGTGCTAAGGACTGTCGTAAACGCAAGGACCAAGGAAATACAAGTAAGAAACCAGCGCAGGCCAACATGACAGAAATGGACAATCTCTCCACTGATGTTTCAGACATCAATCTTTCTACTGTGGTCTCAGAAGTCAATCTGGTTGGCAACACCAGAGAATGGTGGGTGGACACTGGGGCCACTCGACATGTCTGCTCCAATAAAGACATGTTCTCCACTTATAATGCAACAAATGGAGAACAACTCTTTATGGGTAACTCTGCCTCTTCGAAGGTTGAAGGCCAAGGACAGGTAGTACTGAAAATGACTTCTGGAAAGGAACTCACCCTCAACAATGTGCTGCATGTACCTGATATTCGTAAGAATCTGGTATCAGGCTCACTACTGAGTAAGAAGGGTTTTAAACTTGTATTTGAGTCGGATAAGTTTATCCTCACCAAATCTGGGATGTACGTGGGAAAGGGATATTTGAGCGATGGGCTCTTTAAAATGAATGTAATGACCATTGTACCTAATAAGAAAAACTCTTCTGCTTATATGCTTGAGTCTTCTAATGTGTGGCATGGTAGATTAGGTCATGTTAACTATGATGCATTGCGTAGATTAGTTAATATGGAATGTTTGCCTAAATGCAGTTTTGATTCAAATATCAAATGTGAAACATGTGTCGAAGCTAAACTCACTAGAACTTCTTTTCATTCAATTGAACGAACTTCTGAACCTCTTCAGTTAATTCATTCTGATATATGTGACCTCAAGTTTGTTCAAACTAAAGGTGGTAAGAAATATTTTCTTACATTCATTGATGATTGCACAAGATACTGTTATGTTTACTTACTGAGAAGTAAAGATGAGGCCTTGGAAATGTTTAAACATTACAAGAATGAGGTTGAGAATCAACTTGAGAAGAAAATCAAGGTGATAAGAAGCGATAGAGGAGGTGAATACGAATCACCTTTTGGTGAATTTTGTTCACAGCATGGTATTATACACCAAACTACCGCTCCTTATTCACCTCAGCAAAATGGTGTTGCTGAAAGGAAAAACAGAACTTTAAAAGAAATGATGAATGCTATGTTAATAAGTTCTGGATTACCTCAAACTTTGTGGGGGGATGCTATACTCTCCGCAAATTATATTCTTAACCGAATACCTCAAAAGAAAACCAATAAGACCCCTTACGAGTTGTGGAAAGGCAGAATGCCTACTTACAAATACTTGAAAGTGTGGGGGTGTTTGGCTAAAGTGGCGGTTCCTACACCTAAAAAGGTTAAAATAGGACCAAAGACAGTTGACTGTGTTTTCATTGGGTATGCTCATAATAGCAGTGCGTATCGATTTATAATTCACAAATCTGAGATTCCTGATATGCATCCTAACACTATTATTGAGTCAAGGAATGCATCGTTCTTTGAACATGTATTTCCTAATAAACCCTCACAGGAATCGAGTTCTCTTAAACGAACCCAAGATACTGCTAATAGCAGTCATCCAAACCAACAAGAGATTGATGAACCTAGACGGAGTAAGAGGGCTAGAACATCAAAAACGTTTGGTTCAGATTTTCTAACATTTCTGTTAGAAGATGAGCCTCAAAGCTTTAAAGCAGCGGTGTCTTGTCCTGAGGCACCATATTGGAAAGAGGCAATAAACAGTGAAATTGAATCCATTTTGCAAAATCATACGTGGGAACTAGTGGATCTTCCACAAGGTTGCAAAACTCTTGGGTGCAAGTGGATATTCAAGAGAAAGATGAAAGCAGATGGATCAATTGAAAAATACAAAGCCAGGCTTGTTGTTAAAGGGTACAGACAAAAAGAAGGCTTGGATTATTTCGACACTTATTCACCAGTTACGAGGATAACATCCATTCGAATGTTAATTGCAATTGCTGCGATACACAATTTCGAGATACATCAAATGGATGTAAAGACCGCTTTCTTAAATGGTGAATTAGATGAGGAAATATATATGGAACAACCCGAAGGGTTTAATGCTCCAGGACAAACCAAGAAAGTTTGTCGACTTATCAAATCTCTATATGGATTAAAACAAGCACCTAAGCAATGGCATGAAAAATTTGACAGTTTGATGATGTCAAATGGGTTTAAGATCAATGAATGTGACAAGTGTGTATATATCAAGAGCACTAACAATGGCTGTGTCATTATTTGCTTATATGTTGATGATTTGCTGATTATGGGTAGTAATGATGGAATCATTCAAACTACCAAGAGAATGTTAAACAATAAGTTTGATATGAAAGATATGGGTGTTGCTGATGTCATACTAGGAATTAAAATTTCTAAATCATCGGATGGACTGATATTATCTCAATCGCACTATATTGAGAAAATACTCCAGAAATATAATCAAGATAATAGCAGTCCAGCGAGAACACCTATAGATATTAGCATCCATCTATCAAGAAATACTGGAAAAGGCATATCCCAACGCGAATATGCGCAAATAATTGGGAGCCTAATGTATGTCATGAATTGCACTCGTCCTGACATTGCATATGCTGTTAGTAAATTGAGTAGATACACAAGTAACCCAGGATCAGACCATTGGAATGCCATAGTCAGGGTTTTAAGATATTTAAAATACACCCAAAACTATGGATTGCATTACTCGAGATACCCAGCAGTACTTGAAGGCTACTGTGATGCCAACTGGATATCAGATACCACTGATTCAAAATCCACAAGTGGATATCTATTCACGCTTGGTGGTGCAGCGGTATCATGGAAATCTTCTAAACAAACTTGCATTGCTAGATCCACTATGGAATCTGAGTTTATTGCACTGGATAAAGCTGGCGAAGAAGCTGAATGGCTTCGTCAATTCCTAGAAGATATTCCAATGTGGTCAAAACCTGTGCCTCCTATCTGCATTCACTGCGATAGTCAATCAGCAATTGGAAGGGCGTAGAATCACATATATAACGGTAAGTCTCGACATATTCGTCGGAGACATAATACCGTGAGACAACTGCTCTCTAATGGCATTATGACTATTGAGTACATAAAGTCCATGGATAACATTGCGGATCCCTTTACCAAAGGTTTAGCGAGAGAGCCAGTAAATCGTTCATCGAGGGGAATTGGCTTAAAGCCTATGAATGAAAAGTCGCCATAATGGCCACCCAACCTAGTTGACTGGAGATCCCAAGATCTAGGTTCAAAGGGACAACCGAATTGTGTGTGACTTAACGATATCACTATGGAGATAATATCTTCTGCTCATTCCTATAATAATAATAGTGATACCTGTAGCGGAAATTAGGGTAAGCAAGGCTTTTAATGATTCTTATATCTTGACTAATCAAGTGGGGTATAGCAGGATACTCTTAATAAGAATCACCTATGTGAGTGTGAACTGGGCCGTTTCTATGAGAATAATAAGGCTAAATTCTCTAAAGCACTCATGAAAACCAGGCATTGTTCAGGGCCAAAATGAACACAATCATTAGAACCAACTGTGTCCGGGAAGATTCTGTGTGAACTCTATTGTCTCGGTTTACGTAAAAGGTTGAGTAGTTCAAGACATCACGTTCACTGTTCAACCAGTAAATTCGATAGTACTTCACAAGGGAAGGTTCAAGGCCACAAGCTACCTTTCTCTATACAGAGACTTTCCAATTGTACTCTCTCTGTGTGTCTGCATTTCATTTCATTGCTTTCAGTCAATTTCATTCCTGTGGGGGATTGTTGGAAAAATGGCTAAGAGAACCCACCTTTAGGCTATCTTTGGGCCAAACTAAAAGTGGGACCCACTTATAGTTTTAGGTGAGAATACATGGGAATGTAATCTACTCCATGAGTAGATTAATGACATGTATTGGGTTGCTCTAATCCATTAAGGAGTGAATGAGAAATTACCTCCTAAACACCACTACTTGAACATGTTAAACATGAAAAGGAAGTGGTGAACTTGCTTCCCACATCGCTTGGGAGCAAAAGACTCTTTGGGTATAAATATACATACATTGGTTGTATAAGATGAGCCCCAAGGGGCATTCCACTTTTGTGGAGGAGGGAGGACATAGATCCTTGTTGGGTCACCACCAAACAACACGCGCGCGCGCGCGCCCCGCCCCGCCCCGCCCCGAGCCGGGCTCGGGCTCGGGCCTGGGGCTGGGCTTCACACGCGGGTTGGGCCTGGCTCGGCCCATTACCATTTATTATTTTTGGAGAAATTTTATTTAATTAAAATTTCTTTTCCAAAGGGTGTGTCCAAGAGGTGTGTCACCATTCGCAGTTGAAAGGGTGTGTCCAAACCCAACCAACAGTTGTGTCCAAAGAAGAAGCACCTGTTCAGTGAACAGTCACTGTTCTGAACAGGTGCAACCCCATCTGAACTGACCTGTAGAAGGCTATATATGCATACTGTTCCCAGCCTTTTTCATCATTCTTTTTCACTGCAATTGTTGCATCAAATCCGAGTCTGCATTGTCAGTCAAGAGAGAGTCCTGCTGTTGCACTCTGGTTCAAACAGTCACACAGTTTTGCAGTGCTGCTACTGTGTGTTGATCATTGTATCCTGGGAGACAGAAGCCACTGAAGCCTGTTAGTACCATTGCAGGGGCGAAATTTGTCTTAAGGACATAATGTTAAACACTAGCCTTGATCTGTATTCTTAGTTCTGTAAGTTCTTCAAGAGAGAAACTGTTATTCTGCCGTCAAACAGTAAGTCAATTTTTAGTATGTGATTACTTTCTGTAACTCTGTTTTTATACTTAGTTTGATTCACTGTTGAGAGGATCTGTAATCCTAATACTGAATGTTATCACTGTGTACTCGGACTAACAAGATGAACACACTGTGAATACCACCAGTCAACAGAGTTAATTAGGCTGGTCAATTTGAATAGCACTTAATAGATTAATGAGCACTATAGGTTGATACAACAAGTTTTCATGTGAAGTAGGTTTATTGACCAGTAGCAGTCACCTAGTTTAGAATTAATACAGTTTTCAATGGCAAAGAATGCTCTAACAAGCAACTTGTACTAATTTCAAATACCTTACCCAAGGACATGAGTGATTTTCATTGATTTGCTCCATATGATCTACCCATTTTTGAACTGAAACTCATATTTTGACCCAATAAGTCAGTTGGTATAAAAAAGTAGGACAAAAAAGAAAAAGTTTAATAGTAAGAGGAAAATCCGCATTCTTGCTAATAATCTACAGTCTCTGTTTCCGATGCAAATTTAGTTTCGAACTCAGATTAATCATTCCACATCCATCCAAATTCCTTACCTTCTATGAGGAAGTGAAATTAATTTTTGATGAATATCATATCTATGAGGAAGAGACTCGAGTTGTCAATAAAGAGTAGATTGGGATATGAGATGGTACAGTAGATTCAAGGAATGATGTATTGAAGGGTGAGATATGGTAGATTGAATGTTGAAGGACAGTATGTGATGGATTTTGCGGATGATGAAAAGTATGATTTGCAAGTAGTAGATACACTCACAACATATATTATATAGATCCCTTTTGGCAAGGTTTCCAAATGCAAGATCAACCACAGATTGACTTCTGAGGTCAAATGGATTGCATAGGTTTATCTTCTAAACAAAGTCTTGATAAATCTCAATATTTTCAAGAGAAAACTACCAAAAAAGGACCCTAGATGGCCACTAACCAAAAGAGGTACCCATAGTTTTTATGCAACAGAACCGGTATTCCCACCAGAATATTCATTTTTTTTGCCTTTTTTCAACAAGCGACGACGTCGTCGCTTAATATTGAGAGTTAGTGTCGATGTCGTCGCTAATTCGTCAAATCTGTCTCTTCTCCGACCTTTATCATCTGCGATTGTTGGTTTTCTGTACCAAAATGAACCAGAATAGAACTCTCCCCTAACATTGAATATTCCTTGTGGAGGTTGTTGATCTCCATTAACGAGGTAGGCACAACAAAGTTTGACCTTCTTTCATGCGTTATCTACCATATATAGAGCCTGAGTTTCATGTTTACTTTTCGAGAAAAGTTCATTATGATTTTGATATATAGTTTATTCATTTGATTATTGTTGTTGTATGATTATTTTTGGGTGGCTAAATCATCAAGGTAAGGACCTTTTGAGGAAGGAGGAAAGGAAACCGCCGGAGAAGGGGGAAAATGATGGGAGGAAGAAGGGGAAAATGGGGTTCTGTTGTGATTTATATGGGTTTGAGTTCAACGATGTTGTCACACATTTAAATATTTAATAAAAATAATGAAAGTGGTCACTGGGAACCACTTTCGTGCCATATTAACTAGTGGAACGTTTTTCGGTCAGTGGCCATCTAGGGAACCACTTCTGTGCCATATTGACTAGTGGCATGTTCTTCGGTCAATGGCCATATTGACTAGTTTTCTCTATTTTCAGTTACAGCCAAAACATCAAAAGCGGATGCGTAAGAGGGAGAGAAAGTGGCCAAAGGTGATTGTCGACTCGAGGTTGGATCTTTTTCAAGTGGGAGAGTCTGACTACTTAGATCCAAGGGATCATATGATGGATCAACTCCTGTAGAGTCTTAGTTGACTAATTCATCTAGTTTGAACACGATTCAAGTCCATATTGAGTTGTAAGTAGTGTTATATTAGATGTGGACTGTGATGACACTTCAAGGCGGAGACTGGAGAGTCTTGGACGTTTCACACACTTCAAGTGCAAGCCAGAACAGAGCCCAGGCCAGATAACGTGTTCGTTATAGCGAGCCTGTCCCCTGCGCCAGCGCGGAGATTTTTTTCGATTTCTCCAACTCCTTTTTTAAGAGCTCTACATAGATTAGAAAGCTTTATGCACGAACCTTGAACTATTTATACAACTCCTTGCATCCCCAAAGATACATCTTGTGCTCTTTACTCATCCGTAGCATCAAGTATTCACCTAGAGAGACTTTGTGGCTAATCTTTGCAAGTAGAACTGCGCTGAAGACAGAGATTATTTCTTCTTCTCTCAAGCACCTTGAAGAGGCGTTCAAGGCGGGTTCTTGTCAAGCACGTGGAAGGTGAGCTGTGGGTAGTCGGTAAGTTCATCACAATCCTTTAGGTTGAGTTTTAACTGGATCAAAGGCTCTGTGAGTTTCTTGTAATCTTCGCTTATTTAGTTCTTGATTTTTCTGGTGGTCTTTACCACCTATGGTTTTTTCCCGAGTAGGGTTTTCCACGTTAAAAATCGTGTGCCTCCTATCTTTCTGTGATTGATTGATTTTCCTTATTTTAGGTTGATCCACTGGTTTAATAAATTGGAATTGAACTTCATATTAAAACTTGAGTTGGGAACTTATCCTGTGTTAAGGCTTAAATGGAGGGTGAGTAATTCAGCCCCTTCACGTGGTATCAGAACAAATTGCACAATTTCATTGTGTGATTGTACTATGGAATTCAATAGGGAAGGCACATCAACCACCAAGCTACCTTTGCTCGATGGTAGTGGCAATTACGCTTATTGGAAGGAATGATTGCATTTTTGAGTTCTATTCAATATGATCCTTGGGAAATTATTGAGAATGGATATACTCCACCCACTGTAGTTGTTGATGGGGGGACTCACAAACCTACCCAAGGCTGATTGGACCCAAGGTGATAAGAACCAAGCCCATTGGAATGACAAAGCTATCAACGCCATATATAATGGTGTTACAAATTCAGAATCATGCAGAATTTCCACCTGTAAAATTGTGAAAGAGGCGTGGGTCTTTTGAGAACGGTGCATGAAGGCACTAATATTGTTAAGCAGACCAAGATTCAAAATTTAACTACTGCTTTTGAGACTAATCGTATGAAAGATAGTGAGACATTTGATGAGTTCAATTCCAAACTCAGCGATATTGTTAATTCGAGTTTTAATTTGGGTGAATTCATGCCTGACCATAAAGTTGTCAAGAAAGTCCTCAGGCCTTTACCCGAGAGATTTCATTCGAAAGTGGTTGGTATTGAGGAACATACAAAATTTGAATGAACTTACGGTTGAGGAACCAGTTGGAAATCTTCAAACTTTTGAAGCCAATCAATGTTCGAATAAGAAATCCAAATGTATAGCTCTCATGTCTTCTAAGTTTGGTAAAGATGGTTCTAATGATGATTCTGATGATGTTGAACTTGAGGCACTATTTGTCAAAAATTTAAACAGTCTCTCAAAAAGAACAAAGGGAACCTCAAGAAGGAAATTTCGACGAATAAGAATTACAACAAGCCCAAAGTTGTGTCCAAGAATGAGAAAAACCTTGCTAAAAATGCTGCAAAACCAATTCAGTGCTTTGAATGTCAAGGCTTTCAACACCCTGCATCTAAGTGTGCAAACTGGTTGGAAAGGAACAAAGGAAAGGCTTTGAGCGTTTCATGGGAAGAAGACGATTCAGAGAATGAAATTAGTGACTCTGAGTCCCCTTCGAGCCCCCTTCTGAATCTGTGAAGTTTGTTGCTTTTATGACCCGTTCTAATTCATCTTTTGTGCATGGGTCATCTTAGAAGATATTCTTTAGGGAAAGAGTTTGATCTACTTAAAATTCTCATAAACTCTAATAGTGGGTGACAATTTCATTACCCTCCTCAATGGGGCCCACTTATAAAAAATGTTGATAATGAAGTTTAACATTTATTTTAATTAACTCATAATATTAATATTATGTTGATATTATTGAGAATTAATGTTTTTTCCGACCGTTTTGAACTCACATATACTGATACTTATATTAATTTTAATATTCCTTCATTATTACATATTCAAATTAATTAGACTTTTTTTTAGAAATTAAACTTTTTCTATGATTTGTAGAATATATCTTAAAATTAAGCATATACTTTCGTTTGACATGGACCTTTTTCACTAAGCCTGTGGAGGAGAGGGTGGACCACACAGTGAGGCGTGCCCATCTTCAAGTCATTGAATCTAGATTCTCCACCCTAGGGCCTAGCCCACCTTTATAATTCAAATCATTCAAAATAAACTCTCTATGAATATATAAGAGATCCTCAAATTTTACCTCAATCCGAGCTTTACATACTGTTGGATTGGCTATTTAAAAAGAAAATAAATAGTGCATCCATGCATGTGCTATTATTCCTACCTTGGCCAAATATTATTCCAATTAAAAAGCTGAATCATCCATAAGAGGCAAGATGCAAACCATTGGATGCGATTCGATTTCTTATTTATTTTTAATTTTCTTAATTTAATCAAATTTATAGATGATCAAATTAAAGGGGGGTCCGAATTCAATTCAAGGTGCTAGGATTATGTAAGGAAAATGTTAGTTTAAAGGTTGCTATTAGAGAGGTGAGAATTATGGGGGAGCTTCCGTAAGCATGAGAGAGGAGGGTCCCATTTTTATATTTACGTGGAAAAAATGTTGAGGTTGGGCGGGGGCTCATTTTTAGAGAGACTACTATTAAAGACATTTTTCCTAGAAGTTAAAAAGACATTGCAAATGACTTTTTAGTTGACAGGGTACTATTAAGGACATTCTATTGGCACACAAAAATATCTCTTCCCACACATCCATTAAAAAAAAAAAAAACCCCATGCGATTACCTTTTTGCCCACCCTAGCTACTCCCTTTCTCTCCCCCACCTCCCATTTCACATTCGGCTCCGGCCATGATCTGTAAGACCCCGACCCCGCTTGGACGTGATTAACATCTAATTAATATTGATTAGGTGTATAATACATGTTTTGGATGGCTTTGTGATGGATTAGGTAGATTAGTGGGATTCTAGCCATGTTAGGTAGCACTTTGACCCTTTGATTAATTTTAGGTCGCACTTGTGACTTCAATTTCGACAAGTTTTCATGTGCATCGCATAGCGCATGATGTCATCATCGATTTTCGTGTTAGGACCCAACCCATTCGGACCTATCTTGAACCATATCCAAGCCCATTTCAACACAAGAGCCCTTTTCCCAAATTTTCCTAAACTAGTGGACTTGCATGCAAAAACACATAAAATACCCTTTTAAACTCACTCCCCACCGTCTCCACTCTCATTTCTCTCTTCCATTCCAACAGATAGCTCCCTTCTTTATCTTTCTTCTTCTTCATTTTCTATCTTTGATTTTATCTCCAGTAGGGAGTTGCATGTGAGTTTTGGGAAGCTCATCTTCTTCCTTAATCTCTTCTCTACCCTCTTCGTTGGGAAAGCTCTCACCCAATTACCTTCTCTTTGCTTCCAATCATACTCTTGAAGATTATGCATGTGGGTTTTGAAGAGCATTTGTACGTTTTGATCGTCAGGTTTCGGCCACCCGGTGGTTAGCCTCCATAACCCACGGTCAGCTTTCCAGAATGTAGAAGTGAAAAACAGGCTTAAATGGCAGTTAACGACCTCTTTGGAGGTTAGCCCACAGTTAGCCCCCAACGCCATTTTGTGGAAACTTCGGATGGCCATTACTTTTGATCCGCATGCGCATGTCAGATTTTAGAGTTCCATATAACATTGGAAAGCTCTTGGAATGTAGAAATCAATGGTCCACACATCCTAATGATCATATATTGGGAGTAGAAGTTGACATGTGGACTATTGAACCAGGCCCTATCTCTTTTGGGAAAAGAGACTTTAAACCTAGTTTGGACCCTAGATTGGAACCCATGGACTAAACCTTTCATAATCAATTCCTGAGGATGATTGTGACACAAAACACTAAACCAATAAGGTTGTTAGGATGTGAAAGGGTTGACCTTGTAGGTCCCTAGACATAGAACCCCTAACTGGTTAACTAAGTTCGATGGAAATTGTGACACATGAGAAGTCTTAGGCTAGCTGAGATCATCTCATGTGCCTATCCGTCGTCTAGCACTTTACCATGGGTGTTGGTTTAGGGATTTCGGTGTACCACGCATACACACAAAGTGACACCAATAAAATGTAGCACGTGCATTGAGTTACCTAAAACTACGTCGAAATGGGCGATTAGAGACGACGGGTAATTAGATTAGGTTTGGCTAGTAAATCTCCTTGATTTTATTAATCAAATTGCATTTGCATATTGCTAATGGTTTTATTGTTGCCCTCAAAGATCTTAAGAATTGTTTTAATGTATCTATTCGCATTACTTCTCCATTATTATTGCTATTGTCTTACAAAGGTATCCTACCTTGATGTGATAAGCGGACTGGGAAAGTATGTGACTAGATTGATTGGAAATTATTAGAATGAATGAATAGAATGAAATCGCAAAGATTCGAAATGAATTGAATGTAAAAGTCTTACTCAAGTCCTATTGATTGAATCGAATGAGTCAGCACTACTGAGCTTCGACCGGACGATACTCGACGGGGTTGAATCTTGGTTTAGAATTGAACGTCACTGCGCGGTAGACAGTCTGAAGCACCGGGACTCCAGAACTCGGGTAACTAGGAGGACCTTTGGCCGGGCCCTTAGTGACATCCCAACGATTCCCTCTCTCTAAAAGAGATGGATGAGCTTACGTGGTAGCCAACTAGAATGTAAGTATTTGATTTATGATTCGATAAACTAAGTATTTGATTTATGATTCGATAAATCATAATTTACTCTCAATGCACAATGTGCATAGTTTCCGATCATTTCACATCTTTTAATCTTCTATCAATAATTTAAATTTGAAATAACATGTTTTAATCTTAATTCCTCATACATTGTTGAATCGTCGTATTCATGGTGCTACACTTGGTGTCACAAAGATCTAGGTTACCGAAGAGAATAACTAATAACCATTCAGATTATAGAGTTGATCGGTAAGGATGATGGTTAGCTTTGACCGCCGGAGTACTCACAAGACTAGTAGTTATGGCTTGAGACTAGATAGTTCATGTTTCACTTAGCTTAAGTATGCATTTGATGATTTAAATTATTAGCTTTGTTTAAGATAATTTGTACTGTAATGGATTGGTAAAAATTAATGGACTGTTCATGACTTTGATATTGATATTGTACATGCTTCCGCAAATAAATGTTCATTGACAGGTGTCAGTGAGTAATACTCACATGTGCAAAGTGGAATTTTCTCCTTCCTAAATTTGGACTTCGTCCGAAACAAATGCGAGTTCATAGAAGTACGCGTGTCACACCTCGGGAACCATCCTAATCGGGGAATTATTGGGTTCGGGATGTGACACAATCCCTCTCCTCCCCTTCTCTCCCTCCCTCCCCCACTGTTTTCTCTCTCTACTCTCCCTGTCTCTCTCTCCCTCTCCCTCTCCGTTCCTTTCCTTGACCGGCGGTAGATCGAGCAGCCGGGTGATCTGTGATGATGAACTAGTAGTCGCTTTGTCAACAGGATGGAACAATGGCGGAAGCCGGTGCCTGAACAACATTAGGATCAATGCCAATGGCAAATCAGTACTGGCCAAGGTGGTCGATGAGTGCGATTCGGCTAATGGGTGCTCCCAACAACATAGTGGATGCATCTCCTGCAGTATGGAAGGCACTGACGATCCCCAAGTCCCAGATTGGGGACTATGATATCATATGGTCTGATGCATAATTTTCTCTCTGGTTTTATGAGAAACTAGGATATATAATTAGTGTGTAATAAAAAGCTATAGCATGTTACACTCTTACTTTCACTAATGATGTAGTAAAAAACTTTGTATATGCTAGCTTGTCTTTGAGAAGTTATGATAAAGCACAGTATTAATTCTATCAAATTATTGGGAATGTCATCTAATGTTGACAACCTGATTCGATGGAGTTATTTGATAGCTCATGAAAAAAAAAATCAATAGTTGCCACGACCTGAGCCCAAGATTATGATAAACATCGAGTTAACCCCGAGTCGCGTTGCATACTTACTCCCATGAATTTCAATCATTTAAAACTCACAAGGGATATCATACATACATTATGCGGAAACATTTACTCATAAACAAATGTACATTGTTCATATTTAAAATAAAACTTATTTTATAATTTATACAACCCTTCACTTGCATATTTACATACAATGCAAGGATTCAAAAGTATGAAACGTTTTTCCCAAATCAACTCTCATCAAATTGACTTCCACTCTACGAGTCCTCCGGGAGGAACCTAACTGGTCTCCTCCTTTGTCTTTGTGGTCTCAGGACAGATAGAGGTAGCTGGGCCTGTAATGCCATCAATAACACAATGTGAATTTCACACTTCAACAAAGTATAAACAATTCCATGATTACATATGCTAACCATATTTTTATACATCTATTCCAATGTCAGATTAAATTAATAACAGTAACAGTAACATTAACATTAACAGTATGAGTCTTTTATTAAAAATTTGGCTACTACAATAATATTTCTTTCACATCGCATCTTCCTAATAAAAGGAAGGAATCGCATCTCCTTAAACAAAAGGAAGGAAAGAATCGCATCTCCCTGAACAGGAAGGAACCGCATCTTCCTAGACAAAGGAAGGAAAAAGTGGAAATTATCAGTGACCGGGCCAGGGACTACTGACATTACCACGGAGTTCTGGAACACTCCCAAATAAACTGCTGCAGCCAGTAACAGCTCAATGAGCTTATATAAATCATCATGCAGTGCCAGACTCAATGTATAATACAATTTCATTTCATTTAATTCCATTTAATTATATTGAACGGAACATAATTTAGTGCATAATCTCAATTAAATAATACCAACCAAATGGGTGTAATCTTCAGTTCTTTAATGTACTTGTGTTATTCTCGATAAACATTACAATTTATGTACATTAAAGTCTCCTTGATTAACAGCTATGGAGGTATAAACAATATAGACAACTTAACTAAATTATGAAGATTGAATTTAGAATTTACCCATAAAAATATCACTTTGTCGATTCGCTCGTCGGCTCAAACCTGTCGGTCAACCGATACATACTTGTCGGCTGAACGACATGTGTCGGTCAGGGTTGGTCTCAAAACCAGAAACACAAACTTTTTCTCTCTTATAACGTCGGTCAGCTTATCAGTCCCTTGTCGGCTGACCGACACTTTTGGTAAGGTCTCGGTTCGAAAACTAGAGACACGGTTTTTCCCCATTTTATAGCGTCGGTTCGGTCGTCGGTCAGCTTGTTGGCTGACCGACACTGCTCCGAAATCTCTGCAGAATCCGTGTAAAAATTCTGCTTCTCTTCAAACCAATTCCAACCCTGCACAAAATTATGGAACCTCCTGTTCCCTTCCTTAAACACCATTTCAACACAATTTCAACACTTCTATTCCATTCCATTTATTCAAATTCAAAGTAATTCTATTTCCATCATAAAATGATTAACTTGAACAACATGAAATCGAAACTACAACAATTAACATATTAAACATAAAGAACCATTTATACTTGCATTTTTCCTTGATTCTACTACAAAACCTTTTTGTTTGTCCAATTGCTCCTAAACCTTGAATCTTTGGACAAAGAAATCTTCCACGGAGCCTTCAAGAAAAGATGAATAAAGTCTTTCTAAACCCACTTGCACAGATTTCTTCCACAATTCGACAAAGAGAAAACAAGATGAAGAAAACTATGGTTAAGACTTAGCTGATTCCAGCAACATTCACCAGCTGAAATGAATTGAGTTCAGCTGCTATGTGCTGTAACTTTTGCATGAAAGACATGTGGTTGCCATTTTACCACTTAAATCCATTTGCAAAGCTTAATTACATTTTGAGTCATTTCAAGGCCCACTTGACTCACCTTATATCACATGATGATGAGTATATTACGAAATTTAATGTACTCGTCGAGATACACACAATGGTATCAAATTTTGCTACATTCGATGAAATACACATAAATCTGTAATTACGAAAAAGTCCTCAAAATCACTTGTTTAAGTCTTAAACCCAGCTTAATTCACTCATTGTGTTATAAATCACCTCACTAAACTTTAGTCATTCTTTCAAGATTAATTTAACTCATTTTCATCATTAATCTCATTTAAATCAACTAATCATGCTTAATCCATATTAATCGAGATTACTAAGAGTTAATCTTGATTAACTCGGGACGAGGTGTAACAATAGTACATTTGCTAACATTGATAAAAAATTGGATTGGCAGCGTCCTTATTTATTTGGAGGCTGAAAGTGGCATGACGGAGTTTAGATTTATAAATTGATGAGACAAGGATAAGATGATGCTATCAATGACAATAATTAAATTAGCTATAATAATATACTAGCACAATAACCCGTACGTACTAAGCACAGGCATGGCGCACATGGCTAGAGTCCACGCTCCATCTTACTACTTTTGACATTTTCTGTTGTAAGACAATCACACATTGATACCAAACCAAGCCTTTTCCCACTAGGTGGGGTTGGCTATATAGATTTGACGACGCCAATCAAATCTGTTTAGGGCCATGTCCTCCGTTAGATCCATGTAGGTAAGGTCATGTTTAATAGTTTCTTTCCAACTTCTCTTGGGTCTCCCTCTCCCTCTCCTATTCCTAGCAATCTCCATGCTTTCACACCTTTTAACAGGTGTCTCCGTTGGACGCCTTCTAACATGGCCGAACCATCTCAGTCGATTTTCTCTTATTTTATCTCCAATCGGTGCTATTCCTACTTTGCCCCTAATCTCATCATTCCTAATCCTATCTCTCCTTGTGATCCCGCACATCCATCTTAGCGTTCTCATCTCCGCAACTTCCATCTTCTTGACATGATTATGCTTTACTGCCCAACACTCTGATCCATATATATAACAACGCTGGTGGTACCGCCACCTTATAATACTTTCCTTTAACCTTGAGGGGGACTTTCCGATCACACAAGACCCCAGAAGCACTCCTCCATTTGGTCCACCCAGCCTGAATCCTATGACTTACATCAATATCAATCCCTCCATCCTGTTGCACCATAGATTCAAGGTACCTAAAGTTTTCTTTCTCTACAATCTTTTGTGTGCCCAAACTTACTTCTATGCTACCAGGTGTCCTACTTTGACTAAACTTGCATTCCATATATTCTGTTTTGCATCGACTTAGCCTAAACCCTATTGTCTCTAATGTTTTCCGCCATAATTCTAGTTTAGCATTCACTCCTTCTCTCGTCTCATCCACTAAAACAATGTCATCTGCAAATAGCATATACCACGGCACCTCATCCTGGATATGTCTTGTAATCTCATCCATAACTAGGGCAAACAAGTATGGGCTTTACGCTGAGCCTTGGTGTAGACCAATCGTGATAGGAAATTCCTTAGTTTCGCCGTCAGTCGTCCTTATAGATGTCACGACTCTATCATACATATCCTTTATCGCCTTAATATATGCGACACACACTCTTTTCTTTTCCAGAACTCTCCAAAGAATCTCCCTAGGAACCCGGTCATAGGCCTTCTCCAAGTCAATGAACACCATATGTAAATCTCTCTGACCTTCTCTATACTGTTCCATTAACCTCCTCAGGAGAAAGATAGCCTCCATAGTTGATCTCCCAGGCATGAAACCAAATTGATTCTCTGAAATGTTTGTTGTTCTTCTTAGTCTTCTCTCAATAACTCTCTCCCATAATTTCATCGTATGGCTCATCAATTTAATCCCGCGGTAGTTCGCACTGTTCTGAATATCTCCTTTGTTCTTGTATATGGGTATAAGAATACTTTTCCTCTATGCATTAGGCATCTTCCTGCTCTTTAGCACTACATTAAAAAGCTTTGTCAACCAACTAATGCCATCCTCCCCCAAGCACCTCCAGACCTCAATAGGGATACCATCTGGCCCAACCGCTTTTCCATTCTTCATTCTTTTCAATACTTCTTTAACTTCTTCCCTACTGATTCTCCTATAGAACATATGATTCGTTTCTTCTCTAGAAATGGTAAGCTGCCCCAATTGTATGTCACTACTACTGCTTTCGTTAAATAACTTGTAGAAGTAGCTCTTCCAACGCTCCTTTATCTCTTCTTCCTTTACTAATACCTTTTCATCCTCATCCTTAATGCATTTAACTTGGTTTAAGTCCTTCGTCCACCGATCTCTTATTTTAGCAAGCTTGAATATCTCTCTTTCGCCTTCCTTAGTGTCAAGTCGCCTATATAGCTCCTCAAATGCCTTTGCCTTGGCCTCACTAACTGCCTTTTTTGTTTCTCTTTTTGCTTCTATATACCTCTCCAAGTTCGCTTCATTTCGATCATTTTGCCAAGTTTTAAAGCACTCTCTTTTAACTCTTATCTTGTCTTGGACGGCTTCGCTCCACCACCATGTCTCTTTCTGTACCGGAGCACCCCCTTTGGATTCTCCTAAGACTTCTTTCCCTACCCTCCTAATACACTCTGCTACCTTATCCCACATATTATTTGCACTCTCATCTATCATCCAAACGTCTTCCTCTAGTACTCTTTCCCTTAAAGCTAGTTGCTTATCACCTTTCAGGTTCCACCATTTAGTCCTTGAGCATCTATACAACTTCCTTTTTTTGGTCCACCTTTGTAGCTGTACATCTATGATCAACAACCCATGTTGGGAAGTCAAGCTCTCCCCCGGTATAACCTTGCAATCTTTACAACCTAAGCGGTCTCTTTTCCTAGTTAAGAAGAAGTCAATTTGTGTCCTCGATGAGCCACTCTTATAAGTCACCAAATGCTCCTCTCTCTTCCTAAAAAAGGTGTTAGTTACCATGAGATCGTAAGCCACTAAAAACTCCAAGATATCATTCCCTTCTTCATTTCTATTACCGTACCCATGTCCCCCGGTGTACTCCTATGTATCCATCTACGTCGCGTCCTACATGACCGTTCAAATCTCCTCCTATGAAAGCCATCTCTCCTTGGGGTATCTCTAGTAACACTCCTTCCAAGTCTTCCCAAAACTTCTCCTTATGTCCATCTCCTAAGCCCACCTGGGGGGCATAAGCACTAATTACGTTCACTATCTCTTCTCCTCACACTAACTTAATTGCAATAATCCTACCTCCATAGCGCTTTACATTAACTACATCTTCCTTTAAGTCCTTGTTTACCACTATGCCGACCCCATTCCTCGATCTATTAAGTCCCGTATACCATAACTTATACCCAGTCCTCTCAATCTCTTTAGCTTTGTGTCCCACCCATCTTGTCTCTTGCAAGCAAGCGATTGCGATTCGTCTCCTTTCCATTGTATCCACCACTTCCATAAGTTTTCCAGTTAGGCTCCCAATGTTCCAAGTACCCAATCTCAGCCTTCTATTTGATATTTGTTAAAAATATCAAGGGGCATTTGATTGCGTAATTAAGGTGCCCATCAAACCCACAGCTTGTGAAATTAATGAGATCTATTGATGTTAGAAATGCTTCGCATTAGTTAATCCAATCCTCATTATATTTGTGAAAGTGTAGATATTAATGGTACGTTTAATCAGCTTTTACCGAAGATCTTATTTTCTGCGGTTTCAGTTGATATTGTCTGATGTGGTGAAGTGTTTTCCACAATGGAATGTGTTTCTACTGTAGAAAATGGGGACTATATATTGATCAGATTCTGTGTTCTTCATTGATGAACAATTGGATATTTATAGAGTACAATAAAGATATTATGTTAAGAGTTTGAAGCCTAAGAAAGCAGCTTCCGGCTTCTTTCTTCTTCTTCCTAAAAAAAAACACGAATCCCAAACCCTTATCTTGCCAATTTTTTCTAAACTCTCTCTCTGGGCCCATCAAAAATTTGGAAAACCCCATAGTGTTATGAAAATTTTCAGTTTTTTACATTGCCCCACCCCCCACCGGCCCAAAAAAAAAAAAAAAAACCCATAGTGCAGATCGTTGCATACTTCTTTATTGTCCAATTTGTAAGAAGGATCAGTTCAAGGTTTTGAAAATCAAAATTGTGTTGCTTATCGTTGAGGGGTCAAATAGAATGATATCTCTAATCATATGAGTCCTTTTTTTTTAAATATAGAAATGTTTTGGGAAAAATTAAATAAGAAAAGGGTTCAATACTCATATTCTGTTCTTTTTCCATCTGTACCATTAATGTAATGCAAATAACAAATAACATGATGATAATATCATGGGGAGAAACCTGATTGCCATTTAACTTGTGAAGTGGTTTTCCCCCATATCATTCGGCAAATTATTTAGTGGATGTGTTGGCTAATCAAGGGTTAGATAGGGTTGCTCCTTCTGTGGATCTTTGATGTAATTGTAATTCCTATTGCTTGTTGTTCTTGTTTGCTTTGGTATTAGTCTTTTATATTATACCAAGTGTTGGTTGCTAGTTTGTATTGTTTTACTTTTTTAATATAATGTTCTGTTGCCGATAAAAATAATGTGTAGGAGTATGAATAGTAACCCATGTATCATTCCTTGTGTATCAGTATAAATAGACTACAGACCGTATACCAGCATTCATCGACATCTATAAGTGTACAGTACAGCCTGTACAGAGTAAATACAATTCATAGATCTTCATCAAAATTGCTATTGTTCTGATGGAGACAAAACTTTGTGCAAAATACCACTGCCATTCCTATTTTGATTAGTAATGTATCATGTAGGAAAAGTATCACATTAATTAAATAGATGAGAAAGGAAGAATGTTGATTCTCTCACACTAGGTCCAGGGATTACCAAATTGAAAACAGAGCTTCCTCTCAAGTTAAAAAATACAAAAAGCTGTGTGGAAGAAGGCCTCCACTACACTTCCTTTTAAAGGCAATACAGTTATAAAGAAACACAGAAACTATATATATATATATATATATTGAATAGACTCTTGGTTTCGAGCAGAATCACCAATATTCTAAGGGCACGTTTGGTAAATGTAGAAGAATCCTCTATTTAGAGGATTCTCTCCATCTCCAAAGAAAGCCACAATTCTCTAGTAGGATTCCCAAAGAGAGTTCCATGTTTGGATGGAGGGAGGATTCCTACAAATTGTAGAATATATAATCCAATGGTTATAAATATGTTTTATAAAATTTTTCAAAATCAATGAAAAATCAAGACCTCAACTTTCACCTCAAAGTACTTCGTGGTCATCTAGAAATTATGAACGGTTCTGATCGTGCAAAGGGGGCCCACAAGAATAAGAATTTAATATTTTAGTACCTGGACCTTTTTGCAAATATCTCAAGATCTAAGAATGATCAACGGTTGAAATTTGGTCAACTAGCCGTGTTTGACCTCCTAGAAATAACTACTGGTTCAGATCATGATTGTGGTACCCACATGAACCAAAAAATCGAAAAAAAACGGACTGGATTTAATCCCATTTTTTGGCCCACAGCATATCAGAAATTGCCATCGAACGGTGTAGACGTTTATGCAAATATCTCAAGATCTAAGAATGATCAACGGTTGAAATGTGGTGAGCTGGCCGTTTTGGACCTTCTTAACAGTTTTATCGGTTCGGATCTTGATTGTGGGGTCCATAGAGACCCAAAAAATGCAAAAACCGCTCTGCCCAATATTAACGCCTCACTGCACTGTAGCTCCGCAAATCCTTGCGCGCGCGGAAAGAGAAAATCCGAAGGGGGAGGGTCCGATTCCAGAAATAATCAAAAGAGAAGAAGTCTCCTCTCCTTCCTCTCTAAATCCATCCAGATCCAAACACGAAAATCCGCGTGATCGCGGATTTTGGGCGAGGAATCCACGGCGATGACCGTTGCCAAACGTGCTGTAATAGATTCGAATCGTATGACAATTTGCTTCGGTATGGAATAATTTATAATAAACTCCTGTTCCGATGGCGATGCAACTCGTTTATTTATACAGATTCTATACAGATTGATTGATTTATCAAAATGTCTACTTGGACGGATCCTTGGGATCGGTCCAAGGACCGGTCCCAAGGATCCGTCCAACTAGCAGGACTCTTGATTTATATTGTGACTTGTACCATCTTGAAATCAGTGTGTTAGGTGAGTATTTCTATCCGATTGCTTTGATCTATTGAGTATGGCCAAAACACATAATGATGGACTGAGTTAGTGACCCCTGATCACTTTTTGGATGCTAAACGTTGACAGTCGAGATGCTTGGGTCCGCCTCTGTGGAGCATGTGTAGCTACTAGAGAAATCTTTTCATTGGAATTTGGAACTGTCAAACTAAAAGAAAGAAACCTCATCTAGCTGATTTTATATTGTCATATGTTAGATATATATTTATGGTCCTTATTTCCCGAGTGTTAACCCATTTGATTCCAAATTTAATTTGCCACATAAAATCGCTTTAGTTTTAAAGTGCCCTGTTAGAATTTTAAAGTTGCCAGGCCTCAAAAGGTCACATCAGTCAACAACAGCTGTTGTCAAGACTCATATTTAAAAGAGGAGATGGAATGGTAACAGAATAGCTGAAGAAAAACAGAGTTTCGTTAGAACTCGTGTTCCCGTCCAGAGACACCTCTCGCTATAGCGAGGGTGCACATCGCTATAGCGACGGTGACGCGCAGAGCCCAGTTGGATCCGAACTTTGAGAGAAAGTTTGAGAAAACTCTCTTTTCTAAGAGGATTATAATTAGGAGTCTTAAGCACGAATTAAGGGCTATATATTGGGTGTTTCTCACAACCCAAAAGGACAGAAATCATCTCTCAAGTTCTTAATTAGTGATTTAATTGAAAGAAATTTTCTCTAGAGATTTTTGAAGAGTTGTGCTGCCAAGTACTCTAGAGAGCAAGTTTCTTCTGCATCCCTTATAGAAGATCATCTTCTTGCGTAGAAAATTTGAGGAGTCAAGCGCTGGATCTGTTGCAATCAACGGTGTGATGTCGTTGAAGCGTGATGCGACACAAGGTAACTTCAGTCTTTAAATAGGAGATATGTAGGGAAGAAATCTGAGTTTCTTGTAATTGCGAGATTCATAGTGTTTGATTAGATCCAGTACGGATCGGTGGTTTTTTACCCGGTTTAGGTTTTCCACCATAAATTTGGTGACCTTGTGATGTGTGCTTGTGATTTTATTTCCGCTGTGTAGAATTTTTTTTTCCACACTAGTGGGTTGATTTATTGAGTGGACCAATCTAGAGATCTCGAACCCTAAACCCTCAATTGGTATCAAAGCGGGTTACACTAATTTGCTGTGTTTGATCTAAAGAGATTTCTAGAATGGTGTTCAATCGAGAAGGGACATCAGCTTCTAAGCCCCCTTTGCTGGATGGTTCTAATAATGCATATTGGAAGCAAATGATGATTGGGTTTCTTAAGTCCATTGATGATGATGTTTGGGATATTGATGAGGAGGGCTACTCCAGACCAACAATTGTGGTTAGTGGACAAACTGTTCCCAAACCTAAAGCTGAATGGACAAAGGATGAGAAGCATGTCTCCAATTGTAATAACAAGGCAGTAAATAGTATATACAATGAAGTTTTTGCTGAAGAGTTCCCCAGGATTTCCACTTGCAAAACTGCAAAAGAAGCATGGGAAGTCTTACAGATAGTATATGAGGGTACAGACATGGTGAAGCAATCTAAATTGCAAAAGCTGACTAAAGAATTTGAAACCATCGTGATGGAAGAAGATGAGACCTTTGATCAATTTTATGTAAAACGGAATGATATTGTCAATTCTGTTTTTAATCTGGGTGAAGAAATTCAAGAAAACAAGATTGTCAAGAAAATTCTACGGTCTCTACCTTCGAGGTTCGATTCTAAAGTGGATGCTATTGAAGAAAACAAGAATCTTGATACCCTCAAGGTAAACCAGTTGGTTGGAAATCTTCAAGCCTTTGAAGCAAACCGTTTGGATAAAGGAAAATCAAAAAAGAAAGGTATTGCTTTGAAATCTATATCAGAATCAAGAAAGAAGCCTGAAAAGAAAAATGCATCTGATTTTGAATCTGAGGCTGAAGATGATTTGGCTGAAATGTTCAATTGCTTCAAGGAGTACATGAAGTCAAAACAAGTCAAGTGGAAGAGTTCTAAATTTGGGAAGATGGATTCTGCGAAAGGAACTAAGTATTTTAAGTGCCACGGCTATGGTCACTATGCTAGTGAGTGTGCCAACAAGAAAAAGGGTGCATTAAAAAAGGCTCTCAACACAACTTGGGAGGAACAGTCATCAGAAGAAGAACAAGATCCTTTAATTGAAACTTCTGAAACTGTGAATGGCAGGTTTGTGGCTTTCATAACTAAGTCTCTGTCTGACAATGATACTGATGAAGATCATGATGATGAGATGTCAGATCAAGAGAAAGATTATGAAGAGTTGTATAATAAAACATATGTTGATTGTGTTAAGATGTCCAAGTATGGCTACAAGATCTCTATCAAGTTTAAAGCTGTTCAAGAAGAAAATTCTGCATTGAAAATTGAATTAGAGTAAGCACTTGAAAAGGTTCATCTCTTGGAAAGTCAGAAGATCTGCACGGTTGAAACTTTAACCACTGAGAGTCAAAAACTTGAAAAGGCTGAACAAGAGATTGGAAATATGAAGACGGAGTTGCAGACTGTTAAATCTGAAAAAGAAGAATTGCAAGGAAGACTGAAGATCACTCTGTCTGAGTTAGAAATCAAACAAGCTTCACTAAACAAGATGAACACTGGTTCGAAGACTCTTACAAATATCTTGTGTAGTCAGAAGTCTCAGTTTGACAGAAGCGGTCTCGGTTATGATCATGGTGCATACACTTCAAATGCTAAAGGTAAAACAATTTTTGTTTCTAGTGTTGTACATGCTCCTCCAGATATTGTACTTTCAAATAATGTGTCGAGTAGTTTCAAGAAAAAGAATGTGTCACACGCTGCACGCACATCCACTTGTCCCCATTGTGGAAAGAAAGGACACATTCGTCCTCATTGCAAGAAGCTGCAAAGTCTACCCAAGACCAAGCAATGGCGGAAGAATTTTTCTCTACCCAAGACAACTCATATTTGGGTTAGAAAATCTGATTTGCCTAAGGAGCTTGCTCACACTGTGTTGAAAGTTTCAACTACAAAAGTGTGGGTGGCTAAGCATAAAAAGCCCTGATCAAGGAGGTCAAGTCCCCACCCCCAGTGCTGATACGAAGATCATAATGAGGGGGAGTCAAAATTGAGGGGGAGTTACTACATCCAGATTGACGGAAGCTGCATGATTATTTTTGTTTGTCAATTATGGACAAATTCAGGGGGAGAAGAATGAAACCCAGAGGAGTTCTACAAATTAAGGCAATTCAAGTTCTACAGTGTTGATTTTCTTTGTTTTAAAAAATTCAATGTATTTTGGGTTTTTCTTTTGGGTAGATCATTTTGTATTATTCTAGGAGGATTTGTCCAAGAATTGCCAAAAGGGGGATATTGTTAGATTTTTAAAGTTGCCAGGTCTCAAAAGGTCACATCGGTCAACAACAGCCATTGTCAAGACTCATATTTAAAAGAGGAGATGGAATGGTAACAGCATAGCTGAAGAAAAACAGAGTTTGTTAGAACTCGTGTTCCCGTCCAGAGACACCTCTCGCTATAGCGAGGGTGCACCTCACTATAGCGAGGGTGACGCGCAGAGCCTAGTTGGATCCGGACTCTGAGAGAAAGTTTGAGAAAAATCTATTTTCTAAGAGGATTATAATTAGGAGTCTTAAGCACGAATTAAGGGCTATATATTGGGTGTTTCTCACAACCCAAAAGGACAGAAATCATCTCTCAAGTTCTGAATTAGGGATTTAATAGAGAAAAATTTTCTCTAGAGATTTTTGAAGAGTTGTGCTGCCAAGTACTCTAGAGAGAAACTTTCTTTTGCATCCCTTGTAGAAGATCATCTTCTTGCGTAGAAGATTTGAGGAGTCAAGCGCTGGATCTGTTGCAATCAACGGTGTGATGTCGTTGAAGCATAATGCGACACAAGGTAACTTCAGTCTTTAGATAGGGGATATCTAGGGAAGAAATCTGAGTTTCTTGTAATTGCGAGATTCATAGTGTTTGATTAGATCCAGTACGGATCGGTGATTTTTTTCCCGGTTTGGGTTTTCCACCTTAAATTTGGTGTCCTTGTGATGTGTGCTTGTGATTTTATTTCCGCTTCGTAGATTATTATTATTATTATTATTTTTTGCACACTAGTGGGTTGATTTATTGAGTGGACCAATCTAGAGATCTCGAACCCTAAGCCCTCATGCCCTCATTATTTGAAATGGTGAAATGGTTAAGATTCAAACATGGACCTTTACTGTATAATTTATCTAAGAGACACTTGAAATACTTAGAGACCAGCTTTTTGTTTCGATGGTTAAAACTACTTACATTCCAATTTATTACTTTACTGACTCAAGTATTGTAAACCCATATAGCATAATAGTTTTAATCCTCTACTTGTTTTTTTATAATTTTTTTTTCTTTTACAGTTCCAATCCAATTATGGAAAACCATTGCTGGCAGCTAAAGATTCAAAATGTTCTGCTAAGGATGCGGAAGCAGGGGCTCTTGCTATGGAAGCACTGCACAAGCAGGTGAGCTTGCTCCAATACCTTGCCTGAATTGCTGCAAAAAAAGACATTATGTTTGAATACTGTGATGTAAAACATTGATAACAGCTGTTTTGCCCACATTTTTAACTCAATTCTTTTATCTAACGGGTCATGCCATTCCTCCTTCGTCACACTAAAGATGAGGTTTTGTCTGACTTGCCAGCGAAAATAATTCAGGACAAATACTATGATTTAAGCCTTGTCCAATTAAAACTTTATGAGCAGTTCTCTAGTTCAAATGCTAGAAAAGAAATATCATCTTTGATAAATGTAGATGTGATGCCAAATGCAGGAGAAGAAGCTAGTTCTTCTCCAAAAGCATCTGTAAATGTCTTTCAGGTATTTTTGTTTTGACTATCTTAATGGATCTTTCATTTATCTGCTTTTTCTAATGTTTGATGTGTTTATTTTCTTATTGCATTTTACAGGCACTTCAATACTTGCTAAAGCTTTGGGGTCACCCGTTACTTGCCTCGGTGAAAGGCCACCCTTTTCTATTTCAAAATCTCTTTTTTTAACCATCCTCTCCTTTCCATCCATGTAAGCCATACGATGTCACCATCTTCATCAAAGTTGCACGATCAAAGCTTCTGGAAGAAATCATGATAGATCTGATCTAGTGGGCCACCGGCACCGACAGACAACAGTTGTGGATTCACGAACAGACAATGATCAACAAGAAGATATGATGATTTATTTTGCAAGATATTTATATTTTTATCCAGGATCATGTGATTTAGGGGGGATGTTGAAGAAACCGTATTGTTAGGATTGCTAGGATTGTTAGGATATTAGTGATTAGTGGATTATCCTTATCCTTAAGATAAGGTTCGTTTGTATTTGCCTTATAAATGTACATCTTTTCATCTAGAAACTCATGGTGAAATTATCGGAAGAAAGTGAATGGTATTAGAGCTTGGGCCCGGTGATGATCTTGCGATCAAGCTGGGTATGATCCCGCTTCCGCAATGATCACCGTCAAGTTTCCTGTTTCAATAAAAATTTCATTTTTTTACCATCCTCTCCTATTCATCCATGTAAGTCTTACGATGTCATCATCTTCATCAAAATTGCACGATTGAAGCTTCTAGAAGAAATCGCGACAAATTTGATTTAGTGGGCCACCGGCACCGACAGACTCAGAAAAAGAGCGGGGTGCGACAGTTGTGGATTCACGGACAGACGACAATCACGAAGAAGACATGATGATTGATTTTGCAAGATATTTATATTATTTCAGATCAAAAGGGTTTTTTATTTTTAACGTCAACAATCACAGATCCTATCTAGGATCATGTGGTTAAGGGGGTATGTTGAAGAAACCGTACACTACTAAAAATTTGTCTTATGGCACAGCAAAAAGCGGGTGGCTGCTTGCAGCTTTCGCAAATAGATGCATTAGCGACTGCCATAGGCGGTCGCTAAAGCCCTTTTAACAAAACACCCGCCAAAACTCCATTTTCCTTCAGTTTTCCCTTCCCCCCCCCTTTTTTCACCTGCTCCCGCGCTTTGCCCTCCATCTCCCGCTTCCTCTCATTTCGTTTCCTCTCCCTCTCATTTTCACAGGAAGAAGGAGAAGGAGAGACTCAGTCAGTGCTCTGCGACACCCAGCCATGGCTCTATTGGTGGAGAAAACCCCAACCGGCAGCGAATACAAGGTGAAGGACATGTCCCAGGCCGACTTTGGCAGCCTCGAGCTCGATCTCGCCGAGGTCATGATGCGGCCTCATGGCATGCCGCGCCGAGTTCGGCCCCTCCCAGCCCTTCAAGGGCGCCCGCATCTCTGGCTCCCTCCATATGACCATCCAAACCGCCGTCCTCATCGAAACACTCACCGCCCTCGGCGTCGAGGTCCGCTGGTGCTCCTGCAACATCTTCTCCACTCAGGACCACGCAGCTGCCGCCGTCTTCGCTTGGAAGGGCGAAACCCTCCAGGAGTACTGATGGTGCAACGAGCGCTGCCTCGACTGGGGCCCCGGCGGCGGTCCTGATCTCATCGTCGATGATGGAGGCAACACCACGCTTCTCATCCATGAGGGAGTCAAGGCTGAGGAGGAGTTCGAGAAGACCGGAAAGGTGCCGGATCCAGCGTCCACTGACAATGCCGAGTTCCAGCTCGTGCTTGCGCTGATCAGGGACGGGTTGAAGGCGGATCCAAAGCGGTTTCATCGGATGAAGGAGAGATTGGTTGGAGTTTCGGAGGAGACGACGACCGGCGTCAAGAGGCTGTATCAGATGGAGGCGTCTGGGACGATGCTTTTTCCCGCCATTAATGTCAATGACTCTGTCACCAAGAGCAAGGTAGTACAGATCTTCATTCAGATCTACGTTTTTTTTTTTTTTTTTGTATGTAAGGGTTTTTATTTCTGATTTGGAACTTTAGATCTAGGTTTTTTTTTTATTCAGATCTAGGGTTTTAGTGCAATTGATAGAGCTAACTTACTGGTTTGGAACTTCTAGATCTAGGTTTTTGATTCAGATCTATGGTTTTAGTGCAATTGATAGAGATAACTTGTTTGTTAGTAGTGCTTCTAACTTGAATAATGTAGTTCTGGTGTTTAGCCATGATTTTTTTGTTCAGATGGAGCTTACTTGTTTGTTGATACTCTTCTTTCTCAGTATATTTGATTTGAATATTTTGATCTAGGGTTTTAGTGAGGACTTTGGGTCTGATGAAGGGTTTAATGAGGTTTTTGATTCAGATGAAAGGGTTTCATTGCATTTCAGATAGAGTTTCCTTGTTCACTATGGTATTATTTGTGATAAGCGTCTCATAAATCGCCGTGCCGCCCACACCCTCCTCGATAAGACCAGGAAGAAGGTGGTCTTCCTCCACTACTTTATCTGGTTCGACCCCAACTCATTAATAGTTTCATTTGCTTACTGTTCTTTGATTAACTGCATTTCTATTTTAATTTCAAGTACCCACTGGTTTTTAGGTTTATTGTCTATTGGGAATTGCTTTTGTGGGTGGGTTTTCAATTTGGGGTTGTCCTGCTTTTACTACAATTGGAATTGATTTGCCATTGCACACTTGGATGTATTCTGATTTCTGAGTTGAATTGTTTTGATTGTACTGCTACATGAGTTCACTCCAACTTTGTGGCATATTGGTTTGAAGTGTTTGTGGCATATTGTTGGATGACCTTTTCTTCATTAAAAGACTTCACTCCAACTTATCATGTGCAGATCTAATGTAAAGCATGCTTCTATATTAGCAGAGAAGTTTCCACATTTGTTGGAGAGGCAGAATTCATATGTTTCAAAGTCTATCCTTGGATCAATCTATGATATAGTGAATTCATTTAAATTGAAAGATTCGTCATCAGAAGTTGTTGATAAAGAGGGTGGAGGATAATCTTGGTTCCCTTGGACTTTCAAAGGTATATTCCATATTTTATTTTTGTTTTTCCTTTTGGTAGGAAACAAGTGTTTTGTTCATGCTTTAAACCCAGCTTATTTAGTGATCAGGGTTAACTTGTAGTGGCCCAGAACCAGTGCGTAGATGCATGCGGCTTTATTAGCTATTTGTTGAGAACATTTCCAAGTTCATGTTAATATTTGATCATCGTTGTGGTCTTTTCCCCATCCTGGTGCACCACTGCTGTTCCTATTTCTGAAAAATGGTTTCTTTTAACAGTTTGGCAGTTGAATAACACGGTTATTTAGCGGTTGCTTGAATAGAACTATAACATGTAGTGGTACCGGGTCAACCCCATTAGGCTGGCTGGTTCAGTCTGGTTTTAAAAACATTGATATGGATAAGTTTGTGTGTATGAATTCATGTATTTTGGTCGAACTTCATTGCAGTTGCTCAATTCAGCAACCAGGAAATGATGTGGGCTTGCAAGCAATTTGCTGCTCAGATACTGGTTCCTTTCTAGATAACAATGGCATGATACACAATAAGAAAATTTGAATAAAATATGTTTCTGAATTGGAGTGAATCTTTTTATACATGTGCATGCATATTGCCCACTTGCAGTGCTCATATTCCTCTTTTTTATATTCTATTTTTTATGCCTGCCCTAACCAGGTATGATTATCAGGCTGGATTCTGGGGCACCAGGGGCTATCAGTGTCTAGGCATAATTCCTGTGAGAGCTATGAAGACATTATTTATTGTGCATGTGCCATTGAATATTATTTTCTTCATATGTTAATGAAGCATTCTCATATATTTTGCAGCTATTGGCGGTCGCTAATAACCTTTTGCGACGACTATTTCACGGCGGCTACTTGGCGGTCGCTATATCGTGCAATATCGTGCAACATATCGTAACAGTCATCATTCACCTCATCATTAGGCACAACATCTTCAATAATTGGAGGATCAACAACAGTTTCACCATGGAAAACCCAAGTCTCTCTTTTATACATTTCTTGCATTCCTCTATCTATTAAATGAGCATAAACTATTCTCAATGGTCGTGTGTATACATTACCACAATCACGACATGGACATCTAATATCCCCTGAAGAATTAACAGAATTCCGAGCTCTTTGGATAAATTCTAGAACCCCAGCTATGTACTCGGGACATAATCGATTAGACAACGATGTCCAACTCTTATTTATAGCCATCTCGAACCAACTGAAATAACAAAATACTTATTAAATTAATAATTAATAATTTTTAGTATACTATTTGTCATCTACGTATACCAAAATCATATCATATTACTAACACTTAAAAAAAATCTATATAAATCAATTTACATAACTTTCTAATCATAAATAAAATCCAAACTAGTGAGGATCATCAATAAAGAAATTGTTACCATATTTAACTATCCAGCCGTTCATCATATATAGTTGACTGAAATAGTCACATAAGATGATCAAAATTGCAGTCCAACCGTTTGGACCCAGATCATTTCTCCTCAATGTACTATATCAATTTAGCATGTGAATGGAAAAGTGGGTCTGGAAAGCCGGGCAGCAAATAATGGCATTTCAATTGGGTCAATTGAATAACGCCAATTTCAATTGAAGCAATTGGGTGGTTGGTAGTATATATGTAGGAACTGCATTGTAGCCTATCTATTTGTTAGAGCATCATATATTGCTCATGCTCAGACATCTAATTTTACAATCTTGGTTACTGTGTTATTTTCTTGCTCTATACATTCCCACTTTGCCATTCCCCGTTTCTCCATCATTTATAAAATTGTTTACTTGTCCCTACATTACTTCCTTTTTAATGTCTCAACTTAAAATGTTATATTTTTAAACCAACATTTGAATCCCAAGTGAAGGCCTTCAATTGGACATATTTTCATTAATTCATATTTTCAAAAAATAAACAACATAGTTTAACAATCTCATATCACATCCATATAAAAAAAGCCTAGACATAAAATCATATTTAAAACACATAACAAAATTTTTATAAATTATCCATATAAATTATCAATTCTAAAATTTATAAAAAAAAACCTATAAAAATATATTATTAAACTAATTATCATAACAATAATAAAAAAATAAAAACTACATACTGATTATAAGATATAACAAGGGCTGGTATGGGTGAGGAATGGCAACAGCAGTGAGTGGATGACAAACATTTAAACAAAAAAGTAGAAACATTATTTGAAGAAAAACAAAAAAAAATAAAAAAGATAATATAAATATTTCATACCTTATAAAGAGTGGAAGAAGGCGGTTAGAGAGATGGGAGGAAGAGATAAAAGATGCAGCGCCGGAGTTGCAGAGAGATGCAAGAAGGGGGAGGATGAAGACGGGGAGCCAGAGTTGCAGGGGAGATGCGGATGGGAGAATGGGGGAGATGCGGATGGGGGAGGGGATATAGATAAACTTACCGACGCCGTAAGGCGTCGGTAATTTTCTTCGCAAACTTCCCGACGCTCAAGACGTCGGGAATTTCTTTGGTCAAACGCGGGAACCGAAATCGTAGTGGGAAAGATTTTTTGCCTAGAACTTCCCGACGCCATTCGCGTCGGTAAATTAAATGTCAAAACTTCCCGACGCCATACGCGTCGGTAAATTAAATAGCAAAATTTACCGACGCCGTTAGCGTCGGTAAGTTCCACAACTAAATTCCTTTTTCAATTTGGATCTCTGCTACAAAGTTAACGACGCTACCTTTTGGTCTAAGCGTCGGTAAAATTATAATTTACTGACGTGTTTATGGCGTCGGTAAGTTTACTGTAGTCTGTCCCAACATTTCTTGTAGTGCTAGGCGGTCGCTATAGAGTATTAGCGACCGCCAGGGGACTTTTATCTACGGCTAATGGCGGCCGCTAAAAGTCATTTTTCTAGTAGTGGTATTGTTAGGATCGCTAGGATTGTTAGGATATTAGTGAGCAGTGGATTATCCTTATCCTTAAGATAATGTTAGTTTGTATTTGCATTATAAATGTACATCTTTTCATCTAATGAAACTTATGGTCAAATTATGGGATTCTCGAAAGTCTATAGGAAGAATACAGTTACTTCATTTAGGATATGAAGAGGAAGAGACCTGACCAGCTACCATGTAAAAACAGAGAGCTCGACGAACCTATATATTGGATCCGGTTGTTAGCATGAAATTGGATTCTTAGGAATTCCAAAATTGAAGAAATAAAGGTTAACATTCATAAATAGCTATTAAATTATAAACCCCTTTAATGGAAATAATTTAAAATAAGATGGAGAAACTTAAAAACTAAAAACTACGTACCCAGCCATGACCGTGTTAAATTAGATTCTAGATAAGTTAAATTATGGCCCTGATTACCTACGTCTCCGTCAACCGCTCGAGCTTATTTCTTTCACCTATCATGCGTATCTCTTTAATAATCTTTTATGGGAAACCATTTTACCATGATTTCTTTCTTAGGAATATTCTTAAATCCATTCCAACAAATTAATAGGCCCTCAACAAGTAGACCATCATGAATTGATTCATTCAATATATTAATACGTGCAAGACACTAAACAAGAGATTTATTGACTGAGAAAAATCAAAAGGTTCTGGATCAAATTGGCATAGATTATCAGCATCATCTCTTCTATGAGCAAAATAAAAATTCTACGATCTGAACAAGTACTTGGCATTCCACGACCGTGGTCTTCGTGATTCTAACCGCCTTCTATACCAAAAAAGAAAGAGTGGAACAACAGAGCCCAATAGCAAAGATGTAACAGCCAGCCACAAGCTTTCTTTCGATGTCAACACGTACACAGCAGTCACAAACGCAGTTATAGTTGCAAGGATGGCAACCCCTGAAATATAATAGCAAGTCTTTAACGCAGAAGAAATCAAGAAGGCATCCTCGGAATGGGCATTGACATAGACGAGAAGTATTGTAGCTACCATAGAACTACAGAAGGCAAGAATATCTGAAAGCACAAATGCCTGTAGTGCTGCATTTCTCACAAAGACAGGTAAGCCTTCATGAGGGCCGTCATTATTGTAACCACCTGGCACTGTAAAAGCAGCAGCAAAAGTGACTGTAGCAACTAGTACCGTGACAACTGGAAGTGTCTGGATCGCTGATTTATATTCTGGGCTGATCTCCACTATTTTGGTTTGGAATATATCAGTATCTGGGAACCGCCTGGCACTATCTTGCCATCGGTGGCGACTAGGGACAGCTCCAGAGACTCTCAATACGTCACGCATCCGATCCTGTCGTATGCATAAAAAAGGAAAATTAACGATTTAGGGTCTACTTGATAGGAAGAATTTAAGAAACTATTGACATAATCTCAAAATCTTTCAAAATTTTGTATACTAATTCTGATGTCAGAATTTTTCAAATGTTGAACTTAGACAAGCAGTCTGAATTCAAAATTTTAGATCATTCTAAAGACTATTTCGATCATTTCGCAGTAGTTGATCCTTGAGGCATTTGGGCGGAGGTCCCTCAACTGTGGTTTTTATTGCAACCGGTCCACAATATTTTATCGTACAGACGGCAGTCCTCTTATAAAAATAACTCACTGAAAAAGACAAAAACGCCCTTGTACACGTCAGCAAAAGCAGAACTCAGACAAATTTATCTGAGTTTTGGCAAAACTCAAATAAAACTCAGATGAATTTGCCAAAACTCGGCAATAATGTAAATATAAAATAATATATGCCAGATCAAATTCTAATATATAACAGTAAATACCAAACATTTCTTCCTGACCACACACTCAAATCTCATCTCCATTCTAATTAATTTCTCTTCATCAAACCTCATCTCCATTCCAATTTCTCTTCATCTTGGGTCCTGTAGGCCCTTCCTCCTCATAAATCTCATTTGGGAAAGCCTTCACTAGATTCTCCAGAGAAGACTTGAGTTTATTAGGAACCAATTTCTCCTATACATTTAACTCCTTGATGTAGTTTATTGTAGGACCCCATTTCCTAACATAGTTTATCCATGGAGGCTCAATGATCGAACCCATGTATTCTGCAGCCACAACCTCAAAACGAGTTCCTGTGTCCATCATCACCTAACTGAGTTGTCTTAGTCTGATATAAAATAAAAAGGACTTTAAATGAGTTTATTTATTTCAACCTCAGATAAATGGTCCAAACTCAGATAAATTTGTTCGAAACTCAAAAAGTTGTTCAAAACTCAGATAAATTTATCTGAGTTTTGGCAAATTTATCTGAGTTTTTGTCAAGTTTATCAGAGTTTCTGGAAAATTTATCTAAGCTCGGTGACACCAAAAGTCAGAATACGGAAAATCAAATTCTAATAAAAATCGAAATCTAAAATAAGAACACTTGATGACCATGATCCAATCGAGAAAAGAGAAAGGGAAAACAAGCAAAAGAGCAAACTGCTCTCTTTTAAATCAGTTGTAGAGAGAGAGATTTGGAAGAGACTTCAGATGAAAGAGTAAGTTTTAGAGAGAGATTTGAAAAAGACTTCAAATGAAAGAGTAAGAGAATGTAAAACAGTTTCTATCTTTGAAGAAATAAAAGAGAGAGAATCGGAAGTCATGGTGGCGACGGAAGGTGCTCTGCAATAGTACTCTATAACCATGGAAAGGAACAAAAAATGGAAAAACTGAGAGAGAAGAAGATGGAAGGAGTTCTCTGGGACAACATAGATAAGATAGAACTTGGCCTAGGAATAAGGGTTGAAAGGGGCAAATTAGTCATGAAAATATATGACGTGGCGTATTAGGAACCTCTCACAAAATTATCACCAACTGTCTGGACTATAGACATTAGAGAAAAAGTTGTTGGACTAGATGCATTAGAAGACCGTGCTTGGGGACTGTTGGCTAATTTACCCTTGATCCTTTGGGATTTGTAGTTTTCTACCCGGATGGACTTTCATTCAAAAATTCTAGAATGGGAATTAGAGTGTGCCCTCAATAGGGTGATTTTCTTTGAATTGGTTACACATACCATGCATCAATTCGGTGGTTTAGGTCAAGCCATGTGGTTTAGACCCACATGTCTTTAAACAATCATAGCGCACCTCTAACATTAAAACTATCCAAAACTATCTTCTTTCTTGATCATTCAAATTTCGGTGAGATTAGAATCAGATCCACCATCAACACACACATTATCCATTTCACACCTCACTATGGGGCCCACTTCAGGGCTCCACTAGGGGGATTGGACTTGGGCGATCTCTTAATCTGATTGGGGCCTACCTATTTACAAAGTATGGCCCCCATTTGATCATCCAAACCCTTCATAAACAACCAGTAAGTTTCACCCCTTAAAAGTTGATCTATTGATCCAACGGTGCAATCCATTCGATTGGGTGTAGGAAAAAGGGGGCGGATATAATTTAGGAGGGGTCTTGTGTGTGTGGTCAATATGGATGGGCCGTCAGGTAGGCCCCCCTCACCTGAGCACATGTGCTCATAATAACATGGGCCGTGTTTCTTGTCAAACCCGCTTGGCGATGGAACAGAGGGGATCAAAAGATCTCTGCACCACCTAACTTAGTACGGTGAAAAAAGCTCGAATCATCATCCCAACCACTTAATCAATGGCCAATGACATTTTACCATATGAAATGAGAAAACAGCGACTCAACGGTCTAGTCTATTTGGTCACGCGGTGCTTGCCTGAGGTTTTTCCTATATTCCGATAGTCACCATTTTTCACCTAATCAAGGGATTAAAGGATAAGATTGACTCCGAATTTGGTTATATGGACCCATGACAAGTCCCCCTTTGTCCGATCATCAATGGGGCCCCAAGTGCGCCCCATCTAGCCACCTCATAGGGACCAATGCCTAAATCCGTGAAATTTGCCTCATTTCTATGAAAGTAACAAATAAACCATAGTTTAAGGATGATTAAAGGTTTGAAATTGTATAAATTACAAGCATGGATAGGTCGACTCTAAGAAGGTTTTCATTTTTACCTCAAGAATCTTGCAGACTAGATCTTGGCATCTGAATATTAAGTTCTACTTATTTCGCCTTGATAATTAGGAAGATAATCATGGACTGAATAAACACAGTCAATGACAGGGCGGCATTGATTTGCTTATCAAATCCATATGAGCTGAACGGAGATGAAGGACAGAATATGCAGGCAATACACAGGCATTGACAGGTCGGCTTTGACTTTGTTGACTTACTAATTTCATATGATCAGAATGGAGATAATATAGGTCAAATAAAGGAATGATGATCATGGAATATCGTTTGTACAATTGATGGAAATTGATGATGCCAAAAACAGGGATTCGGACACCACCGGTCAGATAATTAATGCTATGCAATAAATGAAGAGAGATGACAGATTTATAGTGGTTCGGTCAAGCGTGACCTACGTCCACTTCAAAAGGGTGATCTTTGATTAATGACGAGGGTTACAGATATGAGAAAGTAGAGAAAATCCGTCCCCCCTCAAGTGATGAGAGGGCTCTATTTATAACTCTTCCTCACCAGGTAGGGATGCGATCAGTTCAACGTCTCTTTGGAGCGTCAGACGTGTCCTTGAGGATCGAGCCAGGTGGAAGGCAGGTGAGATCCTCTCCGTGAGACTTGGTAAATGCAGGTGAAGGGAGGACTTCGTTGCGATGACTTGGAGATTGAGGTGACGAGGCTTCGTTTAACGAAACCCGGATCTCAACGGAGCTATTCCGGCCTGACCCAGATCCCAGACGGACCGGGTCACTTGGACCTGACTCGCTACCGCGATCCGGATTGGGCTTGACTCATCATTTGCCCCCTCAGTGCCCCGTGCCCAAATAATTTTTTGAAAGGGGGGCATTGGTAGATTCAGGTCTCTTCTCCCTCCAAAATCTTTTCCTCTTCTCCGGTTTTAATCCTAATATGGGCGAGCTTTGGAACTGGCCAGGGGGAGAAGGCCTGGGCGCCCGGGGGACAAGTTCCTGGGCGTAGGCGCGAGTGGCTCCATCCTGGACACTCGCCAGTCGGCAGTCGGACTTGATCTGCGCTGGGCGTCCGTCAGGCCGCGGGCGCCCCTGCGGCGACGTTGGCGTTTCCGGCGATCCCTCAATAGGTGAGGAGGAGGTGATGGGCACCGCGGGCGTTGCGCTGGCTGCCTCGGGCGAGGGGAGGCGCAGGCAGCGTTGCGGGCCCCCCTTGGGCGAGCAGCCATGGCGAGGGAAGCTCGGTCACCGCGGGCGAGGGGGGAGAGGTTCCCATGGGCGGCGAGCCCCTGGCTGCGCTGGGCGAGGGCAGCACAGCATGCGCGGGCGAGGGCGGCGAGCCCCTGGCAGGCGCGGGCGAGGGCTCCCCTGTCGCGGTGCTGGCTGTGGGCGAGGGCGGCAAGCCCCTGGCAGGCGCGGGCGAGGGCTCCCCTGTCGCGGTGCTGGCTGTGGGCGAGGGCGGCAAGCCCCTGGCAGGCGCGGGCGAGGGCTCCCCTGTCGCGGTGCTGGCTGTGGGCGAGGGCGGCAAGCCCCTGGCAGGCGCGGGCGAGGGCTCCCCTGTCGCGGTGCTGGCTGTGGGCGAGGGCGGTGAGCCCTTGGCTGCGCTGGGCGAGGGCCCTTGGGCGAGGAGCAGGGGCGAGGTGGCTGCCCTAGTGGGCGAGGGCGCCATGGGCGCGGTGGCTGCCCTGGTGGGCGAGGGCGCCATGGGCGCGGGCTCCATGGGCGAGGGTGCCATGGGCGAGGGCTCCACGGGCGCGGGCGAGGGCGCCATGGGCGCTGGCGAGGTGGCCTCTTGCTGCCATGGGCGCGGGCGAGGTTCCCCCTTGGGCGAGGAGAGAAGGACTTGGGCCCCCGCGAGCTGACCGGTCAGCTCGACCCCCGCCGGGGGACACCCCCGGACCCCCTCTGCGTAGCGCATGATATATCCCTTAGCACATGTAAATTCCAAGACTCTGCCCCTCGGTAACTTCTGATGGGTCATCCCAAAAGAAGAAATGAGAGAGCTTCTCAGGCTGAGGAGAGGGCTGCGCCAGCTAGGAGAGGGCTGTGCCAGCTGGAAGAGCTTCCGAGGCTGATCTTTCCGCGGCCCGAGAGAGGGCGACCAGGCTTGAGACCGAATTCTTAGTAGCTTAAGAGAGGGCAGCCAGGGCAGAGGCTGAGCTTGTGAAGGACCTTGAGAGGGCTTCGCTCAGAGAGGCTGAGCTTCTGAAGACCCTTGAGAGGGCTCACTGAGCTTCTGAAGACCCTTGAGAGGGCTTCGCTCGGTGAGGTGAGCTTCTGAAGATCCTTGAGAGGGCTCACTGAGCTTCTGAAGACCCTTGAGAGGGCTTCGCTCGGTGAGGTGAGCTTCTGAAGACCCTTGAGAGGGCTCACTGAGCTTCTGAAGACCCTTGAGAGGGCTTCGCTCGGTGAGGTGAGCTTCTGAAGACCCGTGAGAGGGCTTCGCTCAATGAGGCTGAGCTTGTGAAGGACCCTTGAGAGGGCTTCGCTCAGAGAGGCTGAGCTTCTGAAGACCCTTGAGAGGGCTCACTGAGCTTCTGAAGACCCTTGAGAGGGCTTCGCTCGGTGAGGTGAGCTTCTGAAGACCCGCGAGAGGGCTTCGCTCAATGAGGCTGAGCTTGTACACCCGTGAGAGGGTGATGCTCAGAGAGACCGTTGTGGAGACAATGACTGGGGCGGTACATGAGAGAACTGCTTTCCCAGATATTGTCCTCTTAGGCTTCGTGCTGACTGAGGGGCTTGATGATTGTAATGGCAGCTCTTATATATGATGTCGATGGTGATGTGCTCTTCGACCCTGGGCGCCATGATGATGGGCGCCCAAGTGAGGTGCTCCTTTACCCTGGGCGCCGTGGTGATGATGCCCGATGAGGTGCTTCTCGCCATGGAGCATGCCTCAGCCAAACTGATGATGTCTATGGTGATGCCGAGGACAACTTTGAGAGTGATTAGAGGGCAGGGGACTCTATTAACTTGTAGCACTGATAAAAAATGATTTTATTAATCCATTGTTTAGTGCTACACAACATAACAAAGTTGAAAAAAACCAAGCCCCCAAACCCTCACTACTTTGACTCTCTTATGGTATCACTGGTAATTCATTTTCAACAGTTCCGCGTTCCCTGGCAATGTGTTCAACCACTGCATCGCGAGGAGTGAATGCTTGTCTGTCTCTCTGCGAAGCAGGACCGCGTTGGTCTCTGACAGGTAGCCTCTCTGTCCTGCTTCGCTTGTTGCTTCTATCCTTCCTTTCCTCTCTGTCTCGCCCCTTCCCGTTGTCGACTGCTCTGGAGGACTCCCCTCGCCTAGCCCTTGTGGTATCTTCAGCATTTATATACTTCTGAACCTTTGTTAGTAGCTCTGGCATGCTTTTTGGCGGGCGTTTCATCACTGAGAAATGGAATCTCGATGAACGGAGACCTCCGAGGAAGGCTGTCATGGACACCTTGTCGTCAGGCTCTTCAATTTGAAGTACCTCCTCGTTAAAACGAGTGAGGTAACTCCTGAGGCTTTCATTTGTATCCTGCTTTATGCTGAGCAGGTGTGTGGCAGGCTTCTGGTGGCGGCGTCCTCCGATGAAATGTGACACAAAGGACTTGCTTAATTCCGCAAAGGTGGCGATGGAGGTAGGGGCGAGATTGGCAAACCACTGCCGGGCGGAACCCTTCAGTGTGGTTGGAAATGCCCTACACATAATCTCGTCAGGGATATTATGCAGCTGCATTTTGGTTTTGTACATCTCCAGGTGGTCCAATGGATCATTTCTTCCATCAAAGGTCTCCATGGACGGCATTTTGAACCTAGGAGGAAGGGGGTAGTTTACTACATCAGACTTGAACGGGGTGTTCGTTCGTCTGACGAGATAATCCACCGTCTCTGGGGCCTGCGCCCTCACTGCATCGAAGACATCTCCGATTTGATTCTGCATCTCCTTAAATTTTTCCTCCCATTGATTATAGGGTTCTATGGAAGGACCAGGGAGATTGCTTTCCTCCTCCACTGTATTATTTTCACTTTCCCCTTCTTGGAAGTGGGGGTCATCAGCCGGAGGTTCTGCAAACTGGGCTCCACCCTGAGGAGGAGGCGCCGTATAATAAGCATGACCTTGTGGACCAGCCAGGCTCGGGCCAGGTGGGGGGTCCAAAGGAGCTTCGGCAGAGGCATCCTGGGCGCGATGGAACTGAGTCATCAGGGGAACTCCTCGACCCTGGGCGCCATAGGGATGGGCGCCCAGGTGATGGAGATTGGGCTGGGCGCCCATAGGAAGACCCCTTGCCTGGGCGCCCAAGGGATGGGCGCCCGGATGAGGTAGATTGGGCTGGGCGCCCATAGGAAGACCCCTTGCCTGGGCGCCCAGGGGATGGGCGCCCGGATGAGGTAGATTGGGCTGGGCGCCCATAGGAAGACCCCTCGCCTGGGCGCCCAGGGGATGGGCGCCCGGATGAGGTGCTCCGTTTCGCGGAGCGGTCGGGCCCCGCGAGCGCGTCGCCTCCTGCTGCTGGATCCCACCGAATGGTGCTCCTCCTTGCCCTGCGAGCATAAGTTGGAGGATTTGCTGGTTTTGAGTCACCAGCTGCTGCATGGTCTCCATCATCTGCTGTGGAGAGGGAGTAGGAGCGGGGGTAATCGGGACAGGATTACCCGGTGGAGGACCGTTCTCTCCCTGTCTGGGAGAGTTAGGCTGAGCGTTAGGGCCCGGACCCGTAGTTAGGCCAGGGTTATCCTCACGTCTTCCTGACCTCGTGCTGATCACCATGATTCTAACAAAGGGGTTTGAATTTTTTCGTTCCCCACAGACGGCGCCAAACTGATGATGCCAAAAACAGGGATTCGGACACCACCGGTCAGATAATTAATGCTATGCAATAAATGAAGAGAGATGACAGATTTATAGTGGTTCGGTCAAGCGTGACCTACGTCCACTTCAAAAGGGTGATCTTTGATTAATGACGAGGGTTACAGATATGAGAAAGTAGAGAAAATCCGTCCCCCCTCAAGTGATGAGAGGGCTCTATTTATAAACTCTTCCTCACCAGGTAGGGATGCGATCAGTTCAACGTCTCTTTGGAGCGTCAGACGTGTCCTTGAGGATCGAGCCAGGTGGAAGGCAGGTGAGATCCTCTCCGTGAGACTTGGTAATGCAGGTGAAGGGAGGACTTCGTTGCGATGACTTGGAGATTGAGGTGACGAGGCTTCGTTTAACGAAACCCGGATCTCAACGGAGCTATTCCGGCCTGACCCAGATCCCAGACGGACCGGGTCACTTGGACCTGACTCGCTACCGCGATCCGGATTGGGCTTGACTCATCAGAAATGGATTCCATATACTACTGGAGCTATTAGGAGAGGAAGGTTGTAATCCGGATTTTCATGGTGGGAAAGGTCCTAATAGCTCTGTGTTTTCCAGTTTATGATTGATACATTGTTTGCACTAGAATACAAAGGAACTGCATAAAAGGTATATTGTTAAAAAAAAATAAGGATCAAATAACATTTTCTTTTAGGGAAATAGAATGAGAAGTAAGATTGAAAAATCAATACCCAGCCATAATCTAGTGATTCATATATTTTAATGCAAAAAAGCCCTAAGCTTGTTTTATTTATTTATTTATTTATTGTATAGAGTAAAATGAAATCAAATTGAGTGTCAATTCAAAAGAAAAAGAAAGTTGAGAGAGTTTTGGGAGTAAAAGCACTTTCTTTCCCATTTTGGGCTTTTTAAGATTACCTTGTTTGTTTTTTTTTTTTTTTGTCATTTGTGTCTTTTAAGAGTACCTCGTTTGTGATTTTTTGAATTTTAAAAGTACAAATTTTAAGTCATTTTGTCTTTTTTACTCCCCAACTCCCTCCACTCTTTTTTTTTTTCTTTAGATTTGACATTTCTAGGACAATAAATCCATCTAGTGTAGCTGGAATATTCTCCAAATTTGAAACTATTACTCAAAATATATGTCCTTTCATATTGACGGACGGCTAGTTTCAGTTTCCTGCTGGAGAATTTCTCTTGTTCCGAGCTCTTTACCAAACCCCAATGTTACTAACCAATAGGTCTATTTTGATTTACTAAAAAAATAAAAAAAATAAAAGAACTATTTTTTTTTTCTCATTTTGGGCTTTACAAGATTACCCTTTTTTCCCCTCATTTTGTGTCGTTTAAGAGTACATCTCTTGTGATTAATTTTTTAAAATGTATTTTTAATCATTTTGTGCTTTTACTCCAAACTCCCTCTATTTTTTTTCTTCTTTTGATTTGACACTCTACTCTACTCTACAAACAAACAGGAGATCTTATGAATTGTAAAAGTAGAATCGTAAAAATCTTGTGAACAACCTTTAGATCACATCTATCAGAATAAGATAATCCTATATCCAGTAGAGGTGTACACCGGGTTTCAAAATCCTGCCCGACCCGGTGACCCGGTCCGACCCGGACCTAATCGGGCGGGTGACATAGGGTCTTTTACCGAGTCGGGTCTCACCCGGCCCGATAAGTCCTTATCCGGACCGGGTTACGGGTTAAGAAAGTGTGGTTAATCGGGTTATCGGGTGACCCGATAACCCGGTTATATATATATTTTTTTATATATTTATTTGTATATATATACAAATATATACAAATAAACATTAAAAATATATATATATATATATTTATATTAACTGTATGTTTACTGTATATATATATATTTATAATATTTTTTTATCTCAATTATTTAAATTTTTAGTTGTTCTAAAAAAAATTATTTTAAACTTTATAATTAACCGGGTGACCCGGTAATCCGACCCGGTTGACCCCGTAACCCGAACCCGGATATAATTTACCGGGCATTCGGGCGAGTTTCTTGTGTTTATAAAATTATCGGGTCGGTTCAAACCCGGCCCGATAACCCAAGACCAGACCCGATGTACACCCCTAATATCGAGGACAATAAATCCATCTAGTGTAGCTGGAACCTCCAAATTTGAAACTACTACTCAAGATATATGTCGTTTCAGATATAATAGAGTTGTCCTGCAGGCTGCAGGATATAATTCCTTTTCATAGGCCTGGGACTGGCAATAGAATTTCTCTTGTTCCGAGCTCTCTACCTCTACTAGCTAGACCCAGTCTTACTAACCAATACCTTTATTTTAATTTACTATAAAGGAAGCAAAAAAAGAACAATGAGTACTGCTACATGGACTAACTCATTGAGTTTAAATCCATATAGACTTTTTGAAGCACAATACCTCTGTTTCGGTGTATCCACAAATATCCATAGCTGTCAGGCCTTGTTTGTTGCTCATTGTTAAGTCAGCAACCCCAACCGCCCTTTTAGCTCTCAAAGGCATCACGATTTCTTCATCGTTGGTAAGAATGGCCAGATGCATTGGAGTGTTCCCATCGTTATCAGGTTCGTTAATCAGCTTCTTAAACTCCAACCTATTTAATAGCAGATGCCAAAGCATGGACCGGTTCTTCTCTATCACAGCAAGGTGAAGGGCATTTTGTCCTTGTTGGTTGACCAGCTCGATGGAGTCAGTGCAGTAATCAAGTATAATGTCAACGGCATCAATAAAACCTTTTGTAATGGCGATGAAAAGAGGATAATCGCCATTTTTGTCGGGTACATAAGCTAGAGATGGGTTGGCTTCTAGCAAGCGTCGAAGGATCGTTATCTGATCATATTCCAGACTCGAAATGGTGCTCCGGTCCTCTTTAAAAACCCTACAGTAGCTTGGAGCTGATGCATAGTGTAACATTGTATTTCCAAAGCCATCTACTTGTGGGATCAAATTACTCGCTTTATGCAGCAAAATCTCCACCACTCCTGTCATTCATTCAGAGAAAATTGGAACAAATTTTTTTTTTTTTTTTTTTTGAGTGACTTCATCATTAGCCTCAACGTGGGCCCTCTTTCAATATTAACCCATGTTCATCGTGTCAAGAGGAGCCACGTTTATAGATTGGTCATTTAAAAAATTAATATTAAAAAGAAAAGACACACTTGATGTTGATAATTACCATCCACTTTAAGAACGCTGAAGTGACTGCCAACATGAAAAGTAAAAGGTAACTGCCAACATGAAGGGCCTGTTCACTTACTAGAATTCCTGACAGGAATTCAGGTTGTCTGGGAATTCAGAATTTCTGTCAGAAATTCTGTATTTTATTATCAGAATTCATACAGAATTCTTGGGCATTTGAAATTCCAGACATTTCAAATTCCAAAAAACCCAGCATTTGAAAAACCACTTTAACAAGTAGGATTTGGAAATCTCACTTGTCACATAAATTCCGGGAGAGGGACGACGGCATTCCAGGAGCTCAAGTAGGAATTCAGGCCATGAATGAAACAACAAATTTAGAATTCCAGAATTCGGTAGCATTTCAAATACCAGAATTTGAAATTCTCAGACAACCAGCAGAGATGAATTCTATGAATTCTAGTAAAGAAATGGGCCCGAAAAGTAAAAGGTGTTTATATTTCAACAAGCCTTCTGTAAAGTGTAAGACATGGTGTTGACTATTTGCATATGGCTAATCTTAAAAAGCTACATAAAATTAATGAGACTAAAGCAAGAGTTGAAAAACCTTTGATTTGGATTACACTCGTCCAATGCAAAGCAGTTGACTCGAATAGAGTAAATGTGGAGACTTGAAAGAGTAGTATTTTTTAAAAAATAAATAATTTAAAAATATTTAAAATTAAATAAAATACTTATAAAATATGAATATGCATTTATTTACATGCATTCTTGATAATCAATTCAAGTTAATAAATTTATATATGCAAGAAAAAATCTTTAATGAGGATAATAAAGAAAATAATATTGCTTATTACATAAGTTGTTAATCAAAATATTAAATATAAAACATCAAATATAAATTTTAAATTACAAGCCAGTCATCATTTATAAATTGATGAGTCCAAACCATGGTTTAAAATCTCGGTATCGGTCACGGTATCAGCCGAGCCGAAAAATCGATACGTCGCGGATATCGGTCCGTCGCGGTCGTCGCGGTGTGAATTTTTTTTTTAATCCAAAAAAATTCACAAAAATATTCAAAAAATCTAGAATATTAGAAAATGTTGGAAAACAATATTTTTTTTCCCATTAGTAACAACAATAAATCAAAATCTCAGTCACCTTAAGTTATGAGTCATGTGTGTGTCGCTGTTCGCTTTATTCTCCAGTATTTTATATAATGCAACCATTATTGATGCTCATGATCAATAAGATGAAATATCAATTTGACATAATGCAACATCAATTTTTGGAAAAAAATCATACTTTTTTATTCTAAAAGTATAGATCTATTTTAAACTAACACATTATCAATGCATTTGAATACTAATGTGAAAAAATATAATTGATTTCAAGAAAAGCCCCAAATTTTGGAAATAAAAAAATTTAGATCTACACTTTAAAATACTAGATCTAGGGAAAAATAAGTGAGTAACATCGAATCTAACTCAATATAAAGCCTTTTGTTTCATGAATTAGTGTATTACACAATCTTTACAACTATATCATTCCAAACATAATTAAATAGGTTTAATATCATATCTAGCAGCTTATGATAATAATAGACATCCAAGCACAAAAAAAAAAGAAAGACAATTAGCAAAAGAGTCCTAGCTATCATGGTCAAGTAGAATTCTTTTGTTTTCTTGATTGCCACTTCTCTAAAACATGCGCATCGCAGAAGGGGTCCGGGGATCCCCCGGCGGGGGTCGAGCTGACCGATCAGCTCGCGGGGGTCCAAGGGGCAGCGCCCCCAAAAAAAAAAAAAAAAAAAAAAGGAGATCGGTCGATATTTTGAAAATATCGGCCGATATATCGTCACGGCCGATATTTACTTCGTATCGGCCGATATCTCGCGAGATATTGGCGATTTGAAGCCAGGTATCGCCGATACCGATATCTCAGCGAGATATCGGTTCGGTGTCAGCCGATACCGGTTCGTATCGGCCGATACGAACCGGTATCGACCGATTTTTTAAACGATGGTCCAAACCTCATGCATAATCACTTAAAATATAGGATGACTTAGGTGGGATTAGGGATTAGGTGGCTTGATTTTAAGCCTAATAAGAATTTGTATATCTTTTTTTTTATTTATAATAAACTGTTGTTGCATGTATGGCTTATAGTTCAATTTTGAAAAAAAAAAAAAAAAGAAGTGTGAAAGAACTGAAAACTAGCTGCGATGAGAGGTCATATATATTATCATTCCTCTTTGTTGAACTGCTTGTACATCATAAGAAATAATAAATACATAAATTGTAGTAGGTGGTCCTTATTTTCCTTACAGGATTTAAGGGGATTTTAACTACTAAATCCTCTATATTTAAATAAAGGATGAATCTGATAATGAAATCATTGTCAGTTCCACTAAATATAAATCTTGTTTTTCATGGTGAATCTAACATTTGTTGGATTACTCAAATCTGAAATGCATGCTCAATTCCAGTAAATATAAATCTTGTTTTTCTGTAATGTAAATCTAACAATGGGATGCTCTCTATTTGGAGTAAACTGTTCATGAGTGCCAATATAAGGGTATGTTGGTATATTGAATTCATCAATGTGGGGCTCAATGCATGGACTTTAAAAATTAAAGTTGAAGTGCGTCCCACTCTTTAAAATCGATTCTCAGCAAAAACAAAAGCATTTGTCAACTCATTCATTTAATGTTTATAATTTTATAAAATTTTAATGAAACAATAAAAATACTTAAAAATGAGTTAGAAAAGTTCAGCCTTTAAGTTTAGAAAGCTTAACATTAGATAAATTGAAAATTCTAATACTTTTAAGATAAGTTAAAAATAGGTTATAAAAAGTCCAAAAAGAAAACAAAAGAAACGACTTGAAGTGGTAGAAGATAATAAAAAGCAGAAAGTCTAACATACAAAAAATGCTATGAGCTTTCAATTTGGGTTTGCTGACACCGGTGGAGGATACATATACTGAAGAAGGTCCCACATATATATCACATGGGAGAAACAGAAAGAAAAAATTTCATTGAAAAGAAAAAATAAAAGAAAAAAACATCAATGCTAAAAAGGAAGAGCTTTAGCAGAATCAAATTCTTATATTTTGGAAAATAGACATCCAAAATAAAAGGAGGTCCACTAAAATTTTCCAATTATTTGACATAAAGCCATAAATTCTGAGAGTGAAAATCAAGAAGCTCTTCCAAGTTTCCATTTTGTTGCCTTAGATCAAACAATTATTCACATATGGGTGATCAACTTCTTTTTCTTTTAAATTGCCAGGAACCACTATTCTACATGGTTAGGCCAGCGAGCCAACAAAATTTGACATTTGACCCATTTTTGCACTACACCAAAAACGGAAAACTGGAACGAATTACCGTTCTTAATCCGTGTGTTCCTAATCCGTTCATCCATTCCTAATCCGTTAATCCGTTCCAAAAACAGAAAATTGGAACGGATGAACGGAATAGGAACACACGGATTAGGAACGGTAATCCGTTCCAATTTTTCATTTTTGGTGTAGTGTTGGATTGATTCTTTAGGGTCCACACAATGGCCTGAACTAGCAATAGTTGTGAGTGCAAACCTCTGTGATTTTAACCTCTTAAATCAAAAGTAAACTATTATTTTTACAAATTAATTCACAATGATTAAGAAACATACAAGTGGGATATAAAAGGGGCTGAGATAACTTTCCCTTTTAAGTCCATGAAGAGGTAACAATGTAATCTACAATCATTCCACTTCCCCTTGTTACCGACGATCTCTTCAATCCATGAATTGGAATACGCTGATCTAAATCTGTGATTTATTTAACGTATTATAAATGTTGGATTGAACTTAATATTTACCTTAGTGCAAAAAATTGGGATCTACCAAACCCCTGGTCAGAAAACAATACGGAATCAAATCTAAATGGACCCATTATATTGCTACTCCTACAAGAACACCATAAGTGTGATGGAGAAACATACCTAATCTACCTTTAATTACTGCGATATGAAAAGGATTTTGCCCATCCGGTCCTCCAGTGCTATAATCTCCACTATCTATTATTTTCTGCACAACTTCATCCAGCCCAGCCTCGGCAGCCAAGTAAAGCAGACTCTCTCCAGCCACATTCACCTCCCGTGCTAGCCCATGTCTCTCGTCAAATGCCAACAAATGTAGTGCCACTTCTCCGTGGCTCTTCTTTAGTGCCTCGTGGATTGGATTACTACCTTCCGAGTTCCTCATTCTCAAAGCCACACTACCAGCCTGCCGCACGGGGTTTCCTTCCTCTAACGCGGGGTTTACTTCCGTCAAATTTAAATTTAAAGCGGGCGAAAGAAGCTTTGTGAGGTCAAGATGGCCAGCCCTAGCCGCCATGTGAAGTGGAGTGTCACCTTTAGAGTTGGGCTGAGAGATGAGGGACGGGCACTGTTGGAGCATCCTCTGCACAATCTCTTGTTGCTCGAATTCAACTGCAATGTGTAGCACTGTATTCTTCTGAGGAGTGAGATAGAGAATGAGATCAGGTGGGCAGTCAACTCTTATGAAACTTGTTAGGAGCTTCATGTCGCCTTTCATTGCAGCCTTGTAGAGCTTAGGATCCATGTTTCTGTGGATGGATTACAGTAAGGTCTCGTCTAGTAGTTGTTCTTAACTAGTATGTTCTTGTGAGGAGCTGGAGATCAGAGGTCCAATTAAGTTCTCTTGTACTAATTGGTGAAGCAAGGGACTTGGGACTTTATGGAGCATCCTCTCACTGTAAGTAATGAATCCGGATCCTCTTGATCGCCTTAACACTAGTCGAAACAAATGCTTTATTGATTCGGCTTTGTACGCTTCATATGAGCGAGAGAATCCAGACCCCTGAGTGTCTCCCACACAGCTTTCCATGAGTGGAGCCCACCACCTGTTGATGATCCAAACCAGCACATTAATTCTCAAATTGAACACATGACTGATAACATTAATGCATAGCAATGCGCTAATCTTGTCATCATGGATTGTACTTATTGAAGGAAATCTTAAGGGGGATGTCGGAAAGCGTGTGGGAGACAAAATCAGGGATCCGATTCTCTCTTCATATGAAGGTAAAATGGGAATGGCGTGGGAGACAATCAGGGTATGCGGACTCGTGTAGTAGACAAAATCTAAATTATTCCATGTAACTGCCCTTTTCTTCAATAACTTTGCCCAACTTTCTCTCTGCCAAGAGTACTTGTAGGGCTGGCAAAGGGTCAGGTTAAAACGATAACCCGACCATTTGGTAGAGGCTTTTACAAATTTGGGGTGGGTTGGGCATGAATGTTAAAATCCATCACGGGTAGTGGGTGGGTTCAGATTTCATCTGGCTGACCCGCGGTGTCATTACTCATTACGCTTGTTAATCTCACAGTTCATTGCCCCATTAGTGATTCAGTTGATTGGGTTGATTGAGTTGAGATTTGAGATGAATTGAGAATTTTATGTGGTTGATTGAATTGGGTTTTCATGGACAATGTGCTTAAGGTGCCTTTTCAACTTATACATGGATTTGCGCTAAATTGAAAAAACTATTTGGTTGATAGAATTGGAAAAATGTTTGTGGTTGATTCATTTGGGATTTAAGTTGAATTGAAGATTTTGTGATTGTTGAGTTGGTAAACAATGAATTATTATATTCTGTGATTCTTTGTATTTTTAGGTGCCATTGTGTTACTTATTTGAAATCTTTGAATATTCATAGGATTAGTAGTTTAACACTTTCTTCTTTGTTTTTAATGTGGCATTTTATGTTGATGAAAATACCCGACCCACCCATCAGATATGACCGGACTCCGACCCGCCCCCACTTGCCCACCCTAAGAAAGTCACGTACACTTGTAAAACACTTGAGTGAGAATGTTGTAAAGATACTGATGTGTTTTTATAATAATCAATCTGATGTTATAAACTCATGATGCTAGAGGCTTACAAATTTCTTAGCCAAGAGGGATTATCGAGCTATTTGCACTGTTAATTTCTTGCCATTGAGTATTATTTTTCTGTCGATCATTACTTATGCTGAAATATTGAGTAGTCAGATGCCAAAAACTTGATGGTGATTTTCGCCAGGGCTAGGATGGATCATAAGATATTGTTTATTTCTCTAAGTGCTAAAGTAATTTCATCTACCAAAACTTAAATTTTATTTACCATGTTTGAATGGTCACAAAAGGTGGGAGAGTAAAGCTTCAGCCACCAAAAAAAATTGTACCATTACTTTACCAGCTCCAAAAGAATTTATCTTATAAAACTCAAGTAAAGTAATTAATTTACCACTTGTTGACTTCTCTTCTCAATTCATTTTACTTTATCTCATGGAATAAATGCATATTCACTTTAATTACTAGAAAGTGTACTTCATTTTACCTAATATTACATTTCTTATTGATTTAACATCTACTTTAACTTACTTCACTATTGATAATTAAAACAAATATGCAAGAGGAGGTTGTACAGCTTGGTTTTATGTGGTCTTCATGCGTATGGTAGAAATGAAATAGGTACAATCAAACTCATGTACTCTCACTACTAAAAAAAGGACATTTTATATCGGTTACAAAAACGGCCTTATATCGGTTTTTAATATAACCGATATAATATCTTTCGTCAATGTTTTTTATATCGGTTAATATTTTTTTATATCGGTTGCTTTTTTTTTTATATCGGTTATATAGTAACCGATATAATAATCGTTATATATAATATCAGTTAACACATATGTGATATAATAATCCCTGTATTTTATATCGGTTATTACGAAACCGATATTATATGCTTTCCCAAAAAACCGATATGAATGATGAAACCCACTTTTGCTCGTTTTTTCATCCAACTTTATTTTTCCCCTCCCGCGCTTTGCCCTCCCCTTTTCCCTCTTTTCCTCACTCATTTCTTTCTTATCTCCTCTCATCTCCATCGTCGCTCAGTCTCTCCCGAGCTCTGCCCACCCACTCGTCATCGTCAACATCTCCGACCACTACACCTGCGTCAAATCCCAATCCAACGCCTCCTCCGCTCCCCTTACCACCAATGACAGCGGCGGCCCACCTCCCCCCCGCGTCTTCGACTGCATCATCGGCATCCAGAGGGGATGATTTGTCGAGATCTTCAACAGCTAGCTTCGAACTCCTCTTCGACCCCACCACTGACTCACTCGACCGCGCATTCCTCCTCAAAAAGCTCGAGCTCTCTAATCCTTTCTTCCTTCTACATTATAGGGTTTCTTTTTCCTTTTTCCTCTCTGTATATCTCATGAGGTTTTGCCCTTTTTCTTGGTGCCCTAATTGAATGGATTTCATCGAATAGTTGAGATGCATGAAGTTGATTTCATCATGGCAGTGATTTTTTTTTTCACGTTTTTGCTTTCTCTAGGTTTTTCTTTTTTTGTTGGGTTAGGGTTAGGATTTTGTTTGGTATGCTTTTTGATTTTTTTTTTAATGTGAATGTGTGAATTAGATAAGAAGGTTTTCCCTGAGTTCTACATTCTCGGTTGGTATTCACTGGAAGCGATGATGTGCAGGAGTCGGATATGCAGATCCATAGAGATTTTTCTTTCATGCTTGAGGACAACCTTTCCATTCCCCAAAAGGTTGAAGGTACTGATTCTATCTTGTGAAAGGTTTTTTTCCTTCTTTTCCTTTGAATCACATGCTCTGTTTGTAAAATCTTCAATATAGAAACGTAAGATTACATAGTTTTAAAACTTTTGCATGTGGTATGTATTATTGAGTAGTCAGAGGTTTTGATTTAATCATTTTAGCTTTATTCAGAACATTTGAAACTATTCGATCCCACATGTCAAATGGGACTCATCAGTCTAGATATGGGCCCTTTAGTTGGTGAGTTATTGTTCCATCCAAGTGATATCAGCATTTGGAACTCTATATTTTCCTTGCCACCACTCATTTGGAGCCTCAGGTGATCCTCTTTTGTCCCTCTTTGCTACATATTTATGAAGTCTCTTTGCATTTCAAGCATTGAGGGGAGTAGGAAGAAGAAAAAGTTGGAACATTTCAGATTGAACTAGAATCATTGATGTGTTAGTAACTGCTCTGTTGCCGATAATTGATCGAAGTATTAGGATTGCCCCATTAGTATGATTTTTGAGGCATGATCTAACCATGGTGGCCCATCATATCGAATCATTGGACCATGTATATGGTACATATCCTCAGGTCAATTTTCAAACCCTACCTCTTTCCAATCATCACATGAGGCTGTAAGTTTAAGTATTTAGTGAAATGCCTGTTCACTTTTCACACAACCTATGTTGACACGCCTAATTTAGAGCACAACTATGACAGTATGTCAATTGGTGGGTCAAAAGTCCAAACACTATGAGGGTCATATTTTATTTCCGATTGGTTTCCATTATGTTTACAGTTCAACTTTACTTTTCCTGTGCCTCACTCTATTTGCCAAAGTTATCATTCTCTGTTGATAACTCTAGCAGATGCGTATGTGCTACCAACTCAGAATTGGTAAGACTGCTGCAACTCAGATATGCTACGATGTGTGGTTCGTATTTTGTTTTTATTTCAGTTAGGTTTCCATGATGTTTACAGTTCAACTATGTTTTTTTTTTTTTTTTTTTTTTGTGGCTCACTCTGTTTGCCAAAGTTATCATCTCCTGCGCGCATACCTCTAACAGATGCCTATGGGATACCGACTCAGAATTGGTAATCCTGCAACTCAGATATGCTATGATGTGTGGTCATGCAGGCCACATCCCTCAAATATCCAACATAATAGATAAAAGGGTGCAAATTCATAATTATGCAATCTATTTATTTTTGAGAATAAAATGCACAAAATTCAAAATTGGTTGAAACCCAAAATTCTTAATTAGAATTCAGATTCATTGCATTGTGGACTCTAAAAACAGAATTTATGTTGACTGAATTGAAATTCTGAAATAGAGATACATTCACTGCTTTTTATAATAGAATTTGGATATAATGTTTGTGTGCCAAAGTTTATAAATTCAAATGGGTTGAAATCCGAAATTCTGAACAGTAAAGATTTCAAGAACTTAATATCTGAATATTCTGATAGCTATCTTGCATCTTGCTGGATTGTGGAGGCACATTTGAATAATATCTAGATCCAGTCCTTTGAATCCTATTAGATCTGGCCCAAATGTAGCCAATTGGGTGCTATAACTCTAAACAGTCCATATTGTGAGAGACTAGGATCTCTAAGAATTTGTGTATTATATACAAGTTCATTGACAGTCCTATAATAGAGCCAAAGCAATGTTTAAAGGCTCTATAGTATGAAACAATGGGTTACACTTATATGTCATGTGCTTTCTTTGGGATCCTTCCTACCGTCTCTGGAATTCTTTTGAAAATATTGTTTATTGCTCATTATAATTTGGCTTTTATCTATTAAACACATACATATTGCCTATTGATAATGGTTGTTCTTGGTTATCATTTTCTGTAATGGATGTTGGAAACATGTTGCAAGTGGTTGTCTTTTAGGGTGATAAATTGATATCATTCGTGAAGTTGAAAGCACGGAGAATTATGTAATGTTATTGTACACTTAATTCATGTTCAGTATTTGTATTTATTTATTTATTTATTGTGACAGAGAATCTTCTACCACTAGAAATGTTGCTGTTTGCATTATGGAGATCACCGATTTTGACTAATGCTTTTGCTTCATGATTTTGTAGGCACAAAATTGACTGCTATAGATAAGATGGTGAAGGAATTGGCAGGAACAGAAAAAGAGCATATCAAGAATGAGAATACTATTTAAATTATAATCACAGAGATATGACTCTGTTGACCATAGTAATATAACATATGTCAATGTCTGATGGTTTGTTGGTACAATTGTTGTCCATGTATAAATATAACTTTTGATCTCACCGTTTCATATGCCTCTATTCTGATTTAATTTATTATTTATTGTGTTGAGAATACTATATATTTCAATTAGGATGCTAAGATTATGTCATGCATGTTTCTTATCAAATCCAGTGATCCAAGCCTTTTCCACATCTATATGTAGAGTTGATCCTGTTATAATTCTTTTTCTCTAATATTTTCTGTCATTTCACATATAGATTGTACTCTTATATTCAAATCTTCTTCTGTTTTTATTTGCAGGTTTTCGTTGTTTCATTGAATCATCATTATATGGAGAGGTTGAAACCATTTACACCCGTTCTTTTACTGTCAAGATTTCTTTTGGGTTGGATTTATTGAAATCTGAAGCATGTCTACTCCTTCAGATGATACTGCAACTTCGAAATGGGCTATATGCAATGATACTTTATTTTTTGATGTGTACAGTCCCTTTCCATTCCTTTCTATTCTATGTATCATCATGTTATTCAATGATAATTAAGGCCTACTGCCTGCCTCAATTTAATACCATCTCTTTACTCTTCTTATGATCTGCCTTTAGGGATTTAAAATCTTATTTCTTTCACATTAGAATGATGAGATAATGACTTTGAAGAGCATCATGAGATCATTTCAATTGTCTTGGGCGCGTAGAAGACAATGATGCGTCTCCATGTTGGTGGTGTTTGAGCCCGTTTGTGAAGGTAAAAAAAACTCATATCCCAGAAATCTCATTTGCAGTTTTATAATTTGATATTTCTTCTTCTTCTTCATCTTTGAAGAATATCAGATTACCTCTACTACTTTTTATTACACTGCAAGAAATCAAAGATCATGCTATTAGTTTAGGGATTTTTAACAATCACTAGGGCTAATAATTAAATAGAAGACGAAGAAGATGGTTTTATTCGAGGAATACAAAGCATCCTAAACTCTCTAAAATCTACAAGTATGAGTACAATATAAACTGTTTTGAGATAAAGACCAGCTCTTTTGTAATTTTCTCGCCTTAAAGTATAAAAGAACGCCAACACTACACTCAAGAAGTGTCCAGTACATGACCATATTGTTAGGATCATGGAAACAGTATAGTCACTCAAAACTAAGGCATATCAAGTGACTGGCCCAAACCATGTCACTCTTAATAATCAAATGGGAACAATGAGAGAATGAGAGTATGTGAAATTATCCGGGAATCGTTCGAGTCTCAATGCGCACTTTATCATTTAAATGTTGTGGATTTTCATTGGCATCAAACATATCCTCTTAATAATCAATGTTTAAAGGTTAAATGTGCATTGAGATGGCTTTGCTTCCCTTTATGCTTTTTTAACCCTTTGTAACTTCCCTTTATCCCCATTTGCTAGTGATGATTTATCCAAATTTTGATCCTAATAGTCTGGCTTCAGGAATTTGGACATCTGAAGATGTGTGGATGGTTACTACTGTTTGTTTCCATTTGGTGGCACAAGTTCTACATTTAAAGATTCTTTTCATTTTGAGACCGTGCTTTGATGGGACCCGCACATGATAATGGCCCTTTACATGTTCACTATACATTTAAGGATAATGGCCCATTATTGATTACAAGACTCATTACTGCTTTAGAATTATCTTTGTTTCTGAAAAAGGCCAGGACCAACTTCCATTTTTATTGTTTTGTATCTTGTAATGAGAATGTTGTTTTTGAAATAATGACATGGTGTTGGATATAGAAATGAATGAACATAAGTTTTTTTGGTGCATCTTTCTAGTGTGTTGGGGCATTGAAGTGCTATGGTTAAATGGTGTATGACTGATGACGTAGTGGTGAATGACTTTGTAGTGTGTTGGGGCATTGGGTTGTTTATATGAAGTGTTTTTTTGTCATGTAAAGGTACTAGCAGGTTGTAAAAAAAATTACATGTCACACGTACAGGGGAGACTATGCCGAAATTTCGAGAAAATCTTTCCAGGTACATCCCATGGTTTTTGGAGGCATTATGCATGTAGTTCTCAATACATGATTTTGTCTTTCTTGCTTTAGTTTAACTTAGCTTGTTAAGTTGTACAGTACATGGAAGTGAATGAACTACCTATACTATACTATGCATGTGTATATATGTACATAGAAATTAATTTATTTATATATATATACAAAAGTCTTTGTTGTTTAGATGTTAGTATTTTGAGGTATATTGCAGGTTTTTTTTATCGTGGTACAGCAGGTTCTTTGATATTAAAAAAATAAATAAATTATGAAATTATATCGGTTTTTAATGAAACCGATATAACAAACCAATTACATATTTTTTATATCGGTTATTCTTAATCAATTATATCGGTTATAATTTAACCGATATAATAAACCATATGAAACCGATATAACAAACCAATTACGTATTTTTTATATCGGTTATTCTTAATCAATTATATCGGTTATTATGAAACCGATATAAAAAACCATATGAAACCGATATAACATATATTAATTATGTCGGTTTGGCTATAAGTTATATCGGTTTTACAATAATTTATGATATAAATACATATGATATTACATCGCTTTAGGCTTAACCGATATGAAATATTACACTTATTATATCGGTTTCGTTTATCTTTTATATCGGGGGGTACTTATATCGGTTTGAAATTCACTCAAAAACCGATATAATAGGTCTTTCATATCGGTTTTTAGCCGATATAAAAACCTTTTTTTCTAGTAGTGTCTGCTCAAACATCACGTCTCTAACCTGTTGTAGCCCAGCTGAGGGACAACTACAATTATTATTATTATTATTATTATTATTATTATTATTATGGTAGTAGAAAGTCATTCATTGCTACTAGGGTTATCAATTTGGCCCTTTAATCAGGAAGCAGGGGACTGGCCCGTCTCATTAGTCAAAGCATGAAAAAGCGAGGACTTTTCTTTTTTTTTCCTAAAGCTCGAGGGTAGCGTAGGGCTGAATTTTGAAAAGAGTGCAACCTTGAGGGCCAAGCTGGGGCCTGAGTTAGCTAGCGAAATTAAGGGGCCCGACATGGCCTTTTGTCCTCTTAATTATAAAATAAATAATATGTACAATATATATAATTTATATAGGGATTTCTACCATAAAATTATAAAGAACTCCTCTAATTAGTAATTAATGATAGAGATTTAATATTATTTTAAATTTAATAATCTTAGGTAAAATTTAGGGATAGATGCAGATTACCAACCTGTACTTTGGCAGGATTTCAGACAACCCCTCTGTAGTTTGGTTTTTTTTTTTTTTTTTTACTAAAATTTTAAATGACAATGCAAATACAGATGTCCGTGACGGAAAAGAATGAATGACGAAATTACCTCTATGTATATAACTCTTGTGTTGCCCTTTTCCATCAATTTTGCTATTTTTGGATTGCGGTTAGGGTTTTTGGAAGAAGTGGTGATTTTGGGAGAAAGCAACCACAGCAGCTAGGGTTAAGCGATCACAACCTACAAGAAGCGATCAACAACGTTTTTCCTCTTGAAAATCCATCAATAAGGTGGATCTATTGCAGCCCGCGGTTAGGGTTGTTCAAAGACGCATCGATTTTAGGAGAAACCGCAGCCAGGTTAGGGTTCTTCAAAGACCTCCTTCAAGAAGCGGTCAACCCCTCTATTTCAGACTTTGTTCAGATATCAAGAAGTGGTCAATCAGAATCCATCAAGAAGGTTGATTAGTTTCAGAGGTATGTACTTATCTCAAACCCTTAATAATGTATGATGCCGAGGGTTTTGGGTTTAGTGTTGTGATAAAAAAGATCTCTATGGGTTGACATCTCTACATGCATGTATTGTAAAGTTGTATTTTTTTCATTATGTCTTCTTTTGTCTCAATTTAGTGAATGGGGATGAGGAACTTTCATTGTATAGTGATGTTGTGTAAAAATGGTCCCCTCTTGTGCTATCTATTTCAACTGTTATTATTATTATTTTTTTATGAATGTTGGTGGAAGATGATCCCCACCTGTCTGCACTGTGTCGAGTGCTTTTGGCTTTCACAAATGGAGGAGACCACAGTGACAAAAAAAATCCCGTTCTTATATTCTGTGTTTTGTCAAACAACCAATTTTTTTTCTTATTATATATGGATTTGCCTCCTTTTACATGCAGATGTCGTTTGAAGAAGTGACAGTATGATTCCACCATGGTGGTTATTTTACACAGCCATCAAATATTATATACCTTGGGGGTGTGGTAGATGAGATCACTGACTTTGATATTGATAAAGTATCATTTTTTGAGTTTAGGGATTATGTGATGGAATTAGGGTACCCAGATAACAGTATGATGTATTTTAAGGTGCCGGACTTGAGTTTTGATGATGGTCTGAGGCGGATTGAATCAGACAAGGATGTATTTTCCCTGTTGGAACATTATAAAGGCAGTGAGGTGTTGACTATTTATGTAGAGAGGGGACATGAACCTTTGATGGTAGTGTCACCTAAGGGGAAGGTATTGATGCAGAATGTTGACAACAAAGGTGTCTTGAAGAAGTTACTTGCAACAGAAGTTGGATCAAGTAGTAGAAAAATCCACTATGAGGAGGACTATGCTGCTGATGTTGAGGATGTGTCTGCTTTTGATGAAGGCAGTGATGATGACCAAGATGATGACGACAGTGGGGTTGAGCCTCCGGAGTTGTATGAGGATGTTGAGAAGGCTGATGATGAGGATATGTTCGGAGGACCTCCTGAGAAAGAATCACAACCTTATGAAGATGAGTATATGCAAGGAGAACAAACACAAAACCAGCAAGAAGAACAAACTCAAAACCAGCAAGGAGAACAACCCAAAACCAGCAAGTACAAGTTGATGAGAACTGGTTTACAGATGATGAGGAAAGGGACGAGCTTCATTCTTTGTGTAGCTCATCTGATGAGAACAACATGGCGGAATGGCCTGACTTTAATGAGTTGACTGATATGGGGAATCCTCAACTCAAGTTGGGTATAATATTTGCAAGTCCACAAGTATTCAGACAAGCACTTGTTGAGTGGTTTATAAGGCAAGGCTATGACATTAAATATATGAAAAATGAGAACAAGAGAATCACAGTTGTCTATAAATATGATTGTGAATTTATGATTCATGCATCACCCATGCAGAGTGAGAAGACATTTCAAATTAAGTCTTTCAAGTCCAAACATACATGTGGTATGAAATTCAAAAGCCACTTGGTCACTTCAAGTTTTATAGCTAATAAATACCAGCAAAGAATGAGTGATGATTCGAAATGGTCAATCCCCGCAATGCAGAAAGAGCTGAGAAGAGATTTGAAGGTTGATTTGTCTAAGGAGAAGTTGTACAGAGCAAAAAGGAAGGCAGCAGATAACATATTTGGAGATATTAGACTGCAATACACTAGATTGAGGGATTATTGTGTTACTATCCAAAAGCACAATCCGAATACAAGTTTATTTATGGTGACACAAAGACCTCAAATGGATAGAATTCTATATTTCAGCGATTGTATTTCTGTTATGAGGCACAAAAGGTCGGGTTCGTGAGTGGATGTAGACCCATAATTGGTTTCGATGGGTGCTTCCTCAAAGGAATTTATGGTGGACAAGTAATGGCTACAATAGATAGAGATGGGAATGAGAATAGGTTTCCAATTGCAATGGCTGCTGTAGAGGCTGAAAATATGGACTCATGGACTTGGTTTTTGAAATCACTAATTGATGACATCAGAGATGGGGGCGACATGGGTTGGACTTTTATGTCTGATAGACAGAAATGGCTTGATGCAACATTTGAGATAGTTATTCTGACTGTTGAAATTAGACACTGCCTGAAGCATAGGTATGATAATTTTAAAAAACTTTTCAAAGGCAAATGTTGAAAGATGTTATGTGGGCTGCAGCATCATGTGGTTCACCAAGAGAATTTGATAGTCACATGTAGAGGATATTAGAGATGGACCAGACTGCATATAATTAGCTGATGGTTGCCAATCCAAACAGATGGGCCGCGTCTCATTTTTCCACAAGGGCTAAATGTGATGCACTAACAAATAACTTTTGTGAGTCTTTTAACAGTTACATACTTGAGGCAAGAGAGAAACCAATAGTTAGTATGCTTGAGTGTATAAGGAGGAAGTTGATGAACAAAACTCAAGTAAAGTTAAGATCAGGAATGAGAAAATATGATGAAACAGTCTGTCCGGGGATATTGGAGAAGTTGGAAAAAGAACAAGAATGACAGCATATATTGTTTTGCCAACTGGTCTGGCAGAGGGGAGTTTGAGGTTGATTGTTTTTCCAAAACATTTATTGTTAACATTGAGACAAGAACATGTTTATGCAGAATGTGGGATTTGACAGATATACCTTGTAAGCATGCTATTGCATGTATATACATGAATCAAGAGAAGCCTGAAGATTACATTCATGCATGCTACAACAAAGAGGTGTATTTGAGGGCATATAATAGTATGATACACCCAGTACCTAGAATGCATGAATGGGTTGAAAGTGGAATAGAAGCAGTTGGTCCTCCTTTGTATAGAAGACCTGCAGGTAGGCCAACGAAGCTGAGGAGGATGGAAGCAGATGAGTCACCCAATTCCAGTAGGGTTTCTAGAATGAATAGAACAATGACTTGTGCTAGATGTTTAAAAACAGGCCATAATGCCAGATCTTGCAAGGGACCGGTGCATCCCAATTCAAGACTTTTTAGTTCTGCATCATAGCCTCAGTCAAGTTCCCAGCCAGCTTCCCAGCCTCAGCCAACTTCCCAACCTCAGCCAGCTTCTTAGTCAGTTTCACAGCCAGCTTCTCAACCCATGCCAGCTTCTCATTCCATGCCAACACACAAGGTACTGTGAGTACATTTTTGTCACCCTTTTTGGTTTTTTAGTCCTAACTAGAGTATATACATGCTTTCAGGACATCTGATTTTTTTATTTCTAACTAAATCTTGATTGGTCAGGGAAGAGTCAGGCAAAATTCTTCTCAACCAAATCCATCACCAAGAAATACCAATGGTAGAGGGCGGATTGGAGCAGGAAAACGAAACAAGACTTGTAGATGACAACAACCACTATTATTCTGAATGATGTTGTGTCACTGATGACTAGATGTACTTATTTCCCATTTGGATGATGATGTTTTGATGTTTTTAGTATTGATTGGATGATTATGTTTTGGGTTTCTTTATTACTTTTTGGATGATAATGTTTCTAGTTTTTTTTTTTTTTGGATAATTGAATGATGATGATGTTCCCAGCAGCTGATTGTTCATTGTATTCCTGTCTAGTTCCTTTTTTTTTCTTTTTTTCTTTTTTTCTCAGTGTTTTGCTTTTTGCAGGTTAATTGAAGTTCATAAAAAAAGTAGTCATTGAAAAACAAACACCTCCAACCAACCCATTTGATATTCAATTTCCAACTGATACATATATTCATTCATGGTAATTCCATGACATCTACAGGAATCCAAGATATCAGTAGATAACAAATGAAAAACACAAATACAATTCCAGCCCATGTACCCAGCAGCAAACGTAGGAAACATTTTTCTCATCTATAAGTTGACTTCAGTTCCCTCTCCAACAGATCAATCCTATCCAGTAGCTTCGGCATAAGCTCTATTTCTCCATCAACCCATTCAGAAAGTCCACATGCTGGCTATATCTGAGAACACATTGAAAGAAAATAGGAATAAGAATACCATGGTTGACCAGACATGAAAAGGATCAAACAGAATGATGAAAGCATTACCCCATATAGTGCACAGCCAAGAAACCTCCTCCCATTGTTCCGCTGTGTTTTGAAAGTTCTCAAAGCAGCCATATGCCCGCAGTGACAGAAACGACTTTCACCATCAAATAGAGAGGAAGTTCCATGAGAAAACTGGTTATATGAGTTTGAAGAAGACGACATTTAATATGGCTGAAGAAAATGGAGATGTTCAGATGCTCTCCTCTTGGTGACTGACGAAGACAACTGAGACCTACTTCTGCTTCTCTTCTTTTCTGCTGAAGAGAAATAAAATCTTTGGGCTATTCATTTTTTATAGGTGGGTTCAGGGGCAAAAATGTCTTATTTTAAAGCCATTTACAAGAGTCAGTTGCCGCCAATATGCCATACAAGGCATTTATACATATACGCCGTTAATACTAACAGAAACCATCACTTTTGCATGTTAATTACAAGTTCAGGTAGGTTTAGTAAAAAAACCAAACTACAGGGGGGTTGTCTGAAATCCTGGCAAAATACAGGTAGGTAATTTGCATTTATCCCTAAAATTTATTGATAGATATCAGATCACAATGCTGCCACCGATGTTTGATTCTACGTTTGCCACCATGGACATACTCTTCAATGAAAGAGAATTCTAGTTGTCATTGATTAGACCGATTTTCATTATTAATGTAAACTACGAAAGTTTGGGATCTTAGATATGGATGCATAAACAGTGATTGGGGCTTAACCACTAGCCACTGATTGATGATAATTTCTTTCTATATCCTTACGTCTAAGATTATTGTATTCAAGTGGACCCTACATTTAGAGTTAAAGTTTGTGACTCGTCATTCATCTCGGGTAGTCAAAGTTTAATTGCTTTGCTCTAAAATCCAATTATAATATTTCAAAGAATTATGAATTAGGATTAATGATAAATTAAGAGTGGTCTAATGTCTATTAGAGAATAAAAGTTCTCTATTAAAGAAGAAGTTGTTACACAAAAATGCACTAGTCCACTCTCAGTAAGTGGTACCTCAGTTAGCTACAACGGTCACCTTCCATAGTTTTATGATAGATGGAAGGTCCAAATAGGTATATAAAGCACACTCCCCCTTACGTGCCCAACATATTTCATGAACGGGCCCGCCACGTGGGCTAGACAAGAACGACAAGAGTCACATGGATCAAAATCCGCTCTGATACAATGTAAGATACTATATACCAATTCAAAAGCTTAAGCTGATAGCTGGAAGTCCCAAACATGTCTATAAAGCCCTATGCAACTTAGGACTTGGGCGATGTGGGCTCTATCCAACTTAGGACTTGGGCGATGTGGGATGTAGGGCTTCCCAACATTTCCTATGTTGGCCAAGCAAAGGTCGAGTTTGGTCCTCCTTTCTCTTCCTCCACCACCATCTCCTTCTCTCCCCACTTCCACCTCTACCTCCCTCATGGCCTCATTACCCTCACTTAAAAACCAACCTCTCCTGTCTACCTGACCATCTGAGAGAGATGGGTTTGATGGGACTAATAATGATGGCTTTGGAGGGGATTTTGGTGGAGCTGTAGAGGATCACGTGGTGAATTTGGAGGAGGTAGGGTGCTTGATAGATGAAGGGAAGATATGAGTTACTTAGATGGAATTTGAAGGGTGATTGAGTGATTTCGTTTGGGGCTTTGAGGAGATACTTTTTTAGTGTCATTTAAACTCCCACAACTTCAGAGATGGAGATAGTGTTGGATTTAGAGTTTTCTATCCTTTAGTAGGACTTGGGCGAGTTGTCTCCAAAGTGACTTGGACTCAGATGAGTTCTAAGATTTTGTATCTAATCTCTTCTTGAAGCTGCGTAAAAAATTGTAATGTTAATACATGAGTATAACACTGTTACCTGGGATGTCAGTGTGGGAAAATTGGTTTATCTTACTAAAACCTATTTGGTGTTTGCATATCTAGCTTATGCATATTATTGATTTGGTGTTGAATGTCAAATTTTCAAATTTCTACTGCTTTTCAGGTGGTTCGTTCTATTGCACCTATGGTGCATGAGACGTTAAAACCCAAGTTACTTACTCTTCTTCCATGCATCTTTGAATGTGTGCGCCATTACCATCTTGCTGTTAGATTAGCTGCTTCAAGATGTATTGCCTCAATGGCGCCAAGACAATGACAACCAGTGTGATGGAATTGTGATTGAGAGGGTAATTCCTATGTTGGGGCACTCCGGTTCTGTTCATGCGAGACAAGGTGTTATTATGCTTGTAAATTTGCCTGTCCAAGGATTGGGAGTGGAACTGGTACCATATGCTCCTTTACTAGTTGTCCCGCTTCTTGGTTGTATGAGTGATTGTGATCATACTGTCAGACAGAGTGTGACACACAGCTTTACTGCTCTTGTTCCTCTTCTGCCGTTGGTAAGGGGCCTCCCACCTCCAGTAGGATTGAGTGAGAGCTTGTCTAGAAATACAGAAGACGCACAATTTCTAGAGCAACTACTTGATAACTCTCATATTAGTGATTACAAGCTCTCAACTGAGTTGAAAGTTACTCTAAGAAGGTACTTACGGAACTGTTATTTAACTATTGGATGTTCAAACTGACTATCTATACTGCCGAACCTGTTGGTGCGATGCCAGCTATGATGCCTAGATACAGGAAGCAGAGCCGGCCCTAGGGACGTACAGCCCACACAGGCGGCCAGCTGGGCCCCAAAATTTGGCCCAAAATGGGGGCCCCAAGCCGGGGCGGCGCTACTTGGTTAGTAGTGGGGTCAATTGGCCCCACTAAGATGCGAAATGATATTAAAATTTTTTTTTATCCCACTCAATTTAAAAATTTGACCCCACTGACAGTGGGCCACTGTAGCACTTGGTTAATTTTGGAAAAAAAATCAATGTTTAGATGATAAATGTGTTACAATCAATACCCCAATTTTCGAAAATATGCTATTCCCATAAATAAAACCCTAATTACTCCCCTTTATCTCGGCCATTCAACCCTTGGAAAGAATAAAAGAAGCAGCAGCAGAAAAGGAAGAAAATCCTTCTTGATGAATCATAAAAAAAAAGGAAGAAGTCCAGCCGGCCGAAAGAAGCAGGTCCGTCGGCGTCGTTTGCAGTGTAAGCATGCAGGCTGCAGCGTCTCCCTCTCCACTCCAGTGCTCTTGATATCTCCCTTCTCTCTGGTTTTTCTATTGTTTTCTTTCTTTTTAGGTCGGTTCTCTCTCTCCTGCCCTCTTTATTCTCATTCTATTGTCTCTATTCTATTCAACTTTTTTACAACTATGTCCCAAGAAAGATTAAATGGATTAGCTATCTATATTACTAAAGGGATGTATACACTTCCTGGAGGAGGACACTTGGCATGTCTTGGAGATGGACACGTGGCAGCAGCCAGCCTAAAATGTATTCTGCTAATCTCTCATTTTCCATCTAAAATTTCTCCATCTCTCCCTCCCTAAAATCTCTCATTCTCCATGCTAATGCAATCCCTAAAATCTCTCATTCTCCATCTAAAATTTCACTTCCAAGACAACCACACAAAATGGGGAAGAGGCAAATCCCAAATTGTAAAGGATTGAAATATAATCCTTAATGCTATAAAAGAAATCTGTGCTCTCTGTGGGGCCCCCTTGGGGCTACATCACTGTCAAGGTTGGGACCCACTGATCATCCTAACCAATTCAACAGGAACCCACAAATTTTAATGGCTTAAAAAAAAAAGAAGAAACAAATAGAGTGGTCGATTGTGGGCTCAATTATTCAGAATGGGTGCAAACCTACATGGATCCATTGTGATTCAGGGGAGATCTCTGTTTTTTATCCATTTGGATATCATCTATACATCTAGCAAGACATTTCTGTCGCACCCTCGTGATTTGATTAAAATTATTTTATCAATCAATTCATGGGTCCCGGCCCGCATCATTTGATTTTATGGACGGTTAGAATAAAGATGGTGGACCCATTCATCTGGGTCCCACTTAAAAATATTAATTTGGTCAATTTTTTCCTTGAGGAGGACACTTGGCATGTCTTGGAGATGGACACGTGGCAGCAGCTAGCCTAAAATGTATTCTGCTAATCTCTCATTTTCCATCTAAAATTTCTCCATCTCTCCCTCCCTAAAATCTCTCATTCTCCATGCTAATGCAATCCCTAAAATCTCTCATTCTCCATCTAAAATTCCACTTCCAAGACAACCACACAAAATGGGGAAGAGGAAAATCCCAAATTGTAAAGGATTGAAATATAATCCTTAATGCTATAGAAGAAATCTGTGCTCTCTGTGGGGCCCACTTGGGGCTACATCACTGTCAAGGTTGGGACCCACTGATCATCCTAACCAATTCAACAGGAACCCACAAATTTTAATGGCTTAAAAAAAGAAGAAGAAACAAATAGAGTGGTCGATTGTGGGCTCAATTAGTCAGAATGGGTGCAAACCTACATGGATCCATTGTGATTCAGGGGAGATCTCTGTTTTTTATCCATTTGGATATCATCTACACATCTAGCAAGACATTTCTGTCGCACCCTCGTGATTTGATTAAAATTATTTTATCAATCAATTCATGGGTCCCGGCCCGCATCATTTGATTTTATGGACGGTTAGAATAAAGATGGTGGACCCATTCATCTGGGTCCCACTTAAAAATATTAATTTGGTCAATTTTTTAGGTCTACGATCATTTGATCTTTTTAAATCAATTCATGGGTCCCATCCTGCATAATATGCTTTTTTGGACGGTTAGAATAGAGATGGTGGACCCCATTCATCTGGGGGTTCCACTTAAATAGGTTATGTTTGGTCAATTTGTGAGGTCTATGATTATTTGATCATTTGATCTTTATCAAGCAATTCATGGGTCTATCCCGCATCATATTATTTCATGGATGGTTAGAATATAGATGGTGGACCCCATTCATCTTGGGGGTCCCACTTAAATAGGTTAGGTTTGGTCAAGTTGAGAGGTCTATGATCATTTGATCTTTATCAATCAATTCATGGGTCCCGGCCCGCATCATTTGATTTTATGGACGGTTAGAATAAAGATGGTGGACCCCATTCATCTGGGTCCCACTTAAAAATATTTGGTCAATTTGTTAGCTCTATGATCATTTGATCATTTGATCTTTCTTAATTGATTCATGGGTTCCATCCCACATAATATGATTTTATGGACGATTAGAATAGAGATGGTGGACCCCATTCATTTGGGGGGTTCCACTTAAATATGTCAGGTTTGGTCAATTTGTGAGGTCTATGATCATTTGACCTTTATCAAGCAATTCATGGGTCCCAACCCGCATCATATGGTTTCATGAATGGTTAGAATATAGATGGTGGACTCCATTCATCTTTGGGGTCCCACTTAATTAAATTAGGTTTGGTCAATTTATGAGGTCTATGATCATTTGATCTTTTTCAATCAATTCATGGGTCCCGGCCCACATCATATGATTTTATGGACGGTTAGAATAGAGATGGTGGACCCCATTTATCTGGGTCTCACTTAAACATATTTGATCAATTTGTTAGGTCTACGATTATTTGATCCTTTGATCTTTTTAAATAAACTCATGGGTCATATCCCGCATAATATGGTTTTATGGACAGTTATAATAAAGATGGTGGACCAATTCATTTTAGGGGTCCCACTTAAATAGGTTATGTTGGGTCAATTTGTGAGGTCTATGATCATTTAATCCTTTGATCTTTATCAAGCAATTCATGGGTCCCAGCCCGCATCAAATTATTTCATGGACAGTTAGAATATAGATGGTGGACCCCATTCATCTTGGGGTTCCCATTTAAATAGGTTAGGTTTGGTCAATTTGAGAGGTCTATGATCATTTGATCTTTATCAATCAATTCGTGGGTCCCGGCCCTCATCATTTGATTTTATGGACGGTTAGAATAAAGATGGCGGACCCCATTCATCTGGGTCCCACTTAAAAATATTTGGTCAATTTGTTGGGTCTACGATCATTTGATCTTTTTAAATCAATTCATGGGTCCCATCCCGCATAATATGATTTTATGGACGGTTAGAATATAGATGGTGGACCCCATTCATCTGGGGGGTTCCACTTAAATAGGTTATGTTTGGTCAATTTGTGAGGTCTATGATTATTTGATCATTTGATCTTTATCAAGCAATTCATGAGTCCATCCCGCATCATATTATTTCATGGATGGTTAGAATATAGATGGTGAACCCCATTCATCTTGGGGTCCCACTTAAAAATATATGGTCAATTTATTACGTCTACGATCATTTGATCATTTGATCTTTCTTAATCAATTCATGGGTCCCATCCCGCATATTATGGTTTTATGGACGGTTAGAATAGAGATGGTGGACTCCATTCATCTGGGGGGTTCCACTTAAATAGGTTATGTTTGGTCAATTTGTGAGGTTTATGATCATTTGATCTTTATCAAGCAATTCATGGGTCCCAGCCCGCATCATATGTTTTTATGGACGGTTAGAATATAGACGGCGGACCCCATTCATCTTGGGGGTCCCACTTAAATAGGCTAGGTTTGGTCAATTTGAGAGGTCTATGATCATTTGATCATTTGATCTTTATCAATCAATTAATGGGTCCCGGCCCGCTTCATTTGATTCTATGGACGATTAGAATAAAGATGGTGGACCTCATTCATCTGGATCCCACTTAAATATATTTGGTCAATTTGTTAGGTCTACGATCATTTGATCTTTTTAAATCAATTCATGGGTCCCATCCCGCATAATATGGTTTTATGGATGGTTAGAATATAGATGGTAGACCCATTCATCTTGGGGGTCCCACTTAAATAGGTTAGGTTTGGTCAATTTGAGAGGTCTATGATCATTTGATCATTTGATCTTTATCAATCAATTAATGGGTCCCAGCCTGCATCATATGATTTTATGAACGGTTAGAATAGAGATGATGGACCCCATTCATCTTGGTCCCACTTAAATATATTAGGTCAATTTGTTAGGTCTATGATCATTTGATCTTTCTTAATCAATTCATGCCTCACCTAAAGAATAAAACATTTGGAAAAAAACATAAAGATCAAATTAGCAACAAAAAAAAGGACTCACAAGTTTACTAATTAATAAATTTATTAAAAATAATTCATATCAGTCTGTGCATTTTGTGGTTTCGTGGTTATCCACGGGGTTTTGCTAGTGTTATCTATTGAAAAGTCTTTGGTAGAAAAGCTTGATTATGAAGACTTAATTAGTGATTTTGCAGCTAGAAATGTAAGAAGACTAGTAGTTTTTCAGTAGTGTTTAGTTTTTGTAATTGAATTTTGGTGTTAATTTGGTTAATGTGAAACACAATTCTGATTCGGTAAGAGTAGGTAAGGAGTTTGGACTTAATTTTCGATCAAATAAAAAAATTATCTTTTATTTTTTTATCATTTATCGGTGGGTATACGGGTAGGGCCACACTTTAGGAACTCGCCTAGGGCCCCCGAAAACTCAGGGTCGCCCCTGACAGGAAGGACAAACCATGGATATGATTGGGACTCATATAACGTGAAGTGTCGTATATGAAACGGCATGATACCTTGCCTATTTTGAAGTATCTAAGTATCATAGGATGGTGGGGCATTCCCCTGCATTACAGGAGGGGTTCTGAAATCGAATTACTTGAGGTCCTGTTTGCTCCTAACTCTTTACTTTTAATGTGGCCCAAGAAAAATAAAAAAACTAAAATAAAGAGGAGGGTTGTCTGCCCCATCTTTGATACCTTTCTGGTGACCAGAATGTTACTTCTAACTTGTTGGTTGGTGCCAAGACAAATTTACATGAGGTAACAAACAGGCCCATCAAGTGCAGCCTTCTTTGTTTTTTTGTTTTTGTGTTTTTTACTGACTTGAGTAGGAATTAACAGGCCTTTCATGTTGTCTTCTCACATAATAAATGTGATTATAATTGGAAAGAACTGAGATGTTGGGTTTCTGGTGCTTACAATTTTAGTTGCTTTCCTCTAGGTACCAACAAGAGGGTATAAATTGGTTATCTTTCTTGAGGCAGTTCAAGCTTCATGGAATATTATGTGATGACTTAGGACTTGGTAAAACTCTCCAGGCATCAGCAATTATGGCACCTGAGTACCTGACATTGCAGAGAGGCGTGCTTCCGACAGTGGCAAGGAAATTTTATCATTAATCATCTGTCCATCAAGATTAGTTGGACATTTGGCCTATATATGAAATAGAGAAGTATATCGACGCTTCTTTAATGACTCCTCTTCAGTATGTTGGTTCTGCTCAGGAGCGCACATCGCTCCGTAACCGGTTTGAGAAGTATAATGTCGTCATTACTGTTAGTCCGAGTACACAGTTTCAACAGTCGGTATTAGGATTACAGATCCTCTCAACAGTGAATCAACCTAAGTATAAAAACAGAGTTACAGAAAGTAATCTTTGAATTGAAATGCTCTTACTGTTTGAAGGCAGAATAACAATACTTCGTTGTTGTCTTTTACGAAACTCAGAAATTCACAGCAGAATGCAGATCAAGGCTAGTGTTTAACACTATGTCCTTAAGACAAATTTCGCCCCTGCAATGGTGCTAACAGGCTTCAGTGGCTTCTGTCTCCCAGGATACAATGATCAACACACAGTAGCAGCACTGCAAACTGTGTGTCTGTTTGAACCAGAGTGCAACAGCAGGACTCTCTCTTGACTGACAATGCAGACTCGAATTTGATGCAAACAATGCAGTGAAACCGGATGATTGAAAAGGCTGAGAGCAGTATGCATTTATAGCCTTCAACAGGTCAGTTCAGATGGGGTTCCAAAAATAATAAATGGTAATGGGCCGAGCCAGGCCCAACCCGCGTGTGAAGCCCAGGCCCAGGCCCGAGCCCGAGCCCGGCCCGGCCCGGTTCGGTTCGGTTCGGGGCGGGGCGGGGCGCGCGCGCGCGCGCGTGTGTGTTTGGTGGTGACCCAACAAAGATCTACGTCCTCCCTCCTCCACAAAAGTGGGATGCCCCTTGGGGCTCACCTTATACCACTAAGGTAAACATATTTATACCAAGAAATGTATTGCTCTCAAGCAATGTGGGAAGCAAGTTCTCCACTTCCCTTTCTTTCCATGTTTAACATGTTCAAGTAGTATTGTTTAGGAGGCAATTTCTCATTCACTCCTTAATGGATTAGAGCAACCCAATACATGTCATTAGTCTACTCATGGAGTAGATTACATTCCCATGTATTCTCACCTAAAACTATAAGTGGGTCCCCACTTTTAGTTTGGCCCAAAGATAGCCTAAAGGTGGGTTCTCTTAGCCATTTTTCCAACAATCCCCCACATGAATGAAATTAACTGAAAGCAATGAAATGATATGCAGACACACAGAGAGAGTACAAATGGAAATTTTCTGTATAGAGAAAGGTAGCTTGTGGCCTTGAACCTTCCCTTGTGAAGTACTATCGAATTTACTGGTTGAACAGTGAACGTGATGTCTTGAACTACTCAACCTTTTACGTAAACCGAGACAATAGAGTTCACACAGAATCTTCCTGGACACAGTTGGTTCTAATGATTGTGTTCATTTTGGCCCTGAACAATGCCTGGTTTTCATGAGTGCTTTAGAGAATTTAGCCTTATTATTCTCATAGAAACGGCCCAGTTCACACTCACATAGGTGATTCTTATTAAGAGTATCCTGCTATACCCCACTTGATGAGTCAAGATATAAGAATCATTAAAAGCCTTGCTTACCCTAATTTTCGCTACAGGTATCACTATTATTATTATAGGAATGAGCAGGAGATATTATCTCCATAGTGATATCGTTAAGTCACACACAATTCGGTTGTCCCTTTGAACCTAGATCTTGGGGTCTCCTGTCAGCTAGGTTGGGTTGCCATTATGGCAACTTTTCATTCATAGGCTTTAAGCCCATTCCCCTCGATGAACGATTTACTTGCTCTCTTGCTAAACCTTTGGTAAAGGGATCCACAATGTTATCCATGGACTTTATGTACTCATAGTCCATAATGCCATTAGAGAGCAGTTGTCTCACGGTATTATGTCTCCAACGAATATGTCGAGACTTACCGTTATATATGTGATTCTGCGCCCTTCCAATTGCTGATTGACTATCGCAGTGAATGCAGATAGGAGGCACAGGTTTTGACCACATTGGAATATCTTCTAGGAATTGACGAAGCCATTCAGCTTCTTCGCCAGCTTTATCCAGTGCAATAAACTCAGATTCCATAGTGGATCTAGCAATGCAAGTTTGTTTAGAAGATTTCCATGATACCGCTGCACCACCAAGCGTGAATAGATATCCACTTGTGGATTTTGAATCATTGGTATCTGATATCCAGTTGGCATCACAGTTAGCCCTTCAAGTACTGCTGGATATCTCGAGTAATGCAATCCATAGTTTTGGGTGTATTTTAAATATCTTAAAACCCTGACTATGGCCTTCCAATGGTCTGATCCTGGGTTACTTGTGTATCTACTCAGTTTACTAACAGCATATGCAATGTCAGGACGAGTGCAATTCATGACATACATTAGGCTCCCAATTATTTGCGCATATTCGCATTGTGATATGCCTTTTCCAGTATTTTTGGATAGATGGATACTAATATCTATAGGTGTTCTCGCTGGACTGCTATTATCTTGATTATATTTCTGGAGTATTTTCTCAATATAGTGCGATTGAGATAATATCAGTCCATCTGATGATTTAGAAATTTTAATTCCTAGTATGACATCAGCAACACCCATATCTTTCATATCAAACTTATTGTTTAACATTCTCTTGGTAGTTTGAATGATTCCATCATTACTACCCATAATTAGCAAATCATCAACATATAAGCAAATAATGACACAGCCATTGTTAGTGCTCTTGACATATACACACTTGTCACATTCATTGATCTTAAACCCATTTGACATCATCAAACTGTCAAATTTTTCATGCCATTGCTTAGGTGCTTGTTTTAATCCATATAGAGATTTGACAAGTCGACAAACTTTCTTGGTTTGTCCTGGAGCATTAAACCCTTCGGGTTGTTCCATATATATTTCCTCATCTAATTCACCATTTAAGAAAGCGGTCTTTACATCCATTTGATGTATCTCGAAATTGTGTATCGCAGCAATTGCAATTAACATTCGAATGGATGTTATCCTCGTAACTGGTGAATAAGTGTCGAAATAATCCAAGCCTTCTTTTTGTCTGTACCTTTAACAACAAGCCTGGCTTTGTATTTTTCAATTGATCCATCTGCTTTCATCTTTCTCTTGAATATCCACTTGCACCCAAGAGTTTTGCAACCTTGTGGAAGATCCACTAGTTCCCACGTATGATTTTGCAAAATGGATTCAATTTCACTGTTTATTGCCTCTTTCCAATATTGTGCCTCGGGACAGGACACCGCTGCTTTAAAGCTTTGAGGCTCATCTTCTAACAAAAGTGTTAGAAAATCTGGACCAAATGTTTTTGATGTTCTAGCCCTCTTACTCCGTCTAGGTTCATCAATCTCTTGTTGGTTTTGTTCACTGCTATTAGCAGTATCTTGAGTTCGTTTAAGAGAACTCGATTCCTGTGAGGGTTTATTAGGAAATACATGTTCAAAGAACGATGCATTCCTTGACTCAATAATAGTGTTAGGATGCATATCAGGAATCTCAGATTTGTGAATTATAAATCGATACGCACTGCTATTATGAGCATACCCAATGAAAACACAGTCAACTGTCTTTGGTCCTATTTTAACCTTTTTAGGTGTAGGAACTGCCACTTTAGCCAAACACCCCACACTTTCAAGTATTTGTAAGTAGGCATTCTGCCTTTCCACAACTCGTAAGGGATCTTATTGGTTTTCTTTTGAGGTATTCGGTTGAGAATATAATTTGCGGAGAGTATAGCATCCCCCCACAAATTCTGAGGTAATCCAGAACTTATTAACATAGCATTCATCATTTCTTTTAAAGTTCTGTTTTTCCTTTCAGCAACACCATTTGTTGAGGTGAATAAGGAGCGGTAGTTTGGTGTATAATACCATGCTGTGAACAAAATTCACCAAAAGGTGATTCGTATTCACCTCCTCTATCGCTTCTTATCACCTTGATTTTCTTCTCAAGTTGATTCTCAACCTCATTCTTGTAATGTTTGAACATTTCCAAGGCCTCATCTTTACTTCTCAGTAAGTAAACATAACAGTATCTTGTGCAATCATCAATGAATGTAAGAAAATATTTCTTACCACCTTTAGTTTGAACAAACTTGAGGTCACATATATCAGAATGAATTAACTGAAGAGGTTCAGAAGTTCGTTCAATTGAATGAAAAGAAGTTCTAGTTAGTTTAGCTTCTACACATGTTTCACATTTGATATTTGAATCAAAACTACATTTAGGCAAACATTCCATATTAACTAATCTACGCAAAGCATCATAGTTAACATGACCTAATCTACCATGCCACACATTAGAAGACTCAAGCATATAAGCAGAAGATTTTTTCTTATTAGGGACAATGGTCATTACATTCATTTTAAAGAGCCCATCGCTCATGTACCCTTTGCCCACGTACATCCCAGATTTAGTGAGGACAAACTTATCCGCCTCAAATACAAGTTTGAAACCCTTCTTACTCAGTAGTGAGCCTGATACCAGATTCTTACGAATATCAGGTACATGCAGCACATTGTTGAGGGTGAGTTCCTTTCCAGAAGTCATTTTCAGTACTACCTGTCCTTGGCCTTCAACCTTCGAAGAGGCAGAGTTACCCATAAAGAGTTGTTCTCCGTTTGTTGCATTATAAGTGGAGAACATGTCTTTATTGGAGCAGACATGTCGAGTGGCCCCAGTGTCCACCCACCATTCTCTGGTGTTGCCAACCAGATTGACTTCTGAGACCACAGCAGAAAGATTGATGTCTGAAACATCAGTGGAGAGATTGTCCATTTCTGTCATGTTGGCCTGCGCTGGTTTCTTACTTGTATTTCCTTGGTCCTTGCGCTTATGACAGTCCTTAGCACGGTGGCCTGGTTTGTCGCACACATAGCAATTCCCTTTGAACTTCTTGTTGTCCTTGGGACCTTGTCTTTGACCATTGGAAGGGTTCTTCCTCTTCTTGGGGTTCTGCCCATGTTCCACCACATTAGCCTTAGCTTCAGTGAAGGTTTTTCCTGCTTTTTTCTCAGATGCACGATTGTCTTCCTCTATCCTCAATCTGACAATCAGGTCTTCAAGTCTCATCTCCTTTCGCTTATGCTTAAGGTAGTTCTTAAAATCCTTCCAAAGTGGTGGCAATTTTTCAATGATTGCTGCCACTTGGAAAGACTCACTAAGAGACATTCCTTCTGCATGAATTTCATGGAGAATGACTTGAAGTTCCTGAACTTGATTGATTACTGCCTTGGAATCACTCATCTTGTAGTCAAGGAATCTGCCAACAACGAACTTCTTCATTCCGGCATCTTCAGTCTTGTACTTTTTGTCAAGTGAATCCCATAATTCCTTACCAGTCTTCAATGAACAATACACATTATATAATGTGTTGTCTAGTCCATTGAGTATATAGTTTCGACAGAGGAAGTCAGCATGCTTCCAAGCATCTACAGCAGCAACCACTTGCTTGTCTGTCTCATCTTCTTTTAAAGCAGGAGCTTCTTCATGGAGGAACCTAGCCAAGTTCAGGGTAGTGAGATAAAACAACATTTTCTGTTGCCATCTCTTAAACTCTGTACCATTGAACTTTTCAGGTTTCTCCCCATGGTTCACCAAAACAGGGCCATGGGTACTGACTGGAGTATTCTTCTCAATACCCATAACTGTATAACAGAAAAAAAATTACCACAAAGAATTCTGCAGAATTTAAAGTAATAGAAGTGTAAACAGTAACTCAGACCAACTGGTTACTCACACAAAAATACAGAACAAACTTCAGTTCTGCTATTAGTGAATAGTGAGAGAGAATCAGTTTTACAATACTGGTTTCACAAAGAAGAAGTAGAAACCAGTAAAAAAATGACAGAAACCGAAATCAGTAATACTGAATTAAACTGATGGTGTACTCAGATTGAGACAGAAGAAGGGAAATTTGTCTTAAGATTGTTAGTCCGAGTACACAGTTTCAACAGTCAGTATTAGGATTACAGATCCTCTCAACAGTGAATCAACCTAAGTATAAAAACAGAGTTACAGAAAGTAATCTTTGAATTGAAATTCTCTTACTGTTTGAAGGCAGAATAACAGTACTTCGTTGTTGTCTTTTACGAAACTCAGAAATTCGCAGCAGAATGCAGATCAAGGCTAGTGTTTAACACTATGTCCTTAAGACAAATTTCGCCCCTGCAATGGTGCTAACAGGCTTCAGTGGCTTCTGTCTCCCAGGATACAATGATCAACACACAGTAGCAGCACTGCAAAACTGTGTGTCTGTTTGAACCAGAGTGCAACAGCAGGACTCTCTCTTGACTGACAATGCAGACTCGAATTTGATGCAACAATGCAGTGAAACCGGATGATTGAAAAGGCTGAGAGCAGTATGCATTTATAGCCTTCAACAGGTCAGTTCAGATGGGGTTGCACCTGTTCAGAACAATGACTGTTCACTGAACAGGTGCTTCTTCTTTGGACACAACTGTTGGATGGGTTTGGACACCCTTTCAACTGCGAATGGGCACACACCTCTTGGACACACCCTTTGGAAAAGAAATTTTAATTAAATAAAATTTCTCCAAAAATAATAAATGGTAATGGGCCGAGCCAGGCCCAACCCGCGTGTGAAGCCCAGGCCCAGGCCCGAGCCCGAGCCCGGCCCGGCTCGGCTCGGTTCGGGGCGGGGCGGGGAGCGCGCGCGCGCGTGTGTGTGTTTGGTGGTGACCCAACAAAGATCTACGTCCTCCCTCCTCCACAAAAGTGGGATGCCCCTTGGGGCTCACCTTATACCACTAAGGTAAACATATTTATACCAAAGAAATGTATTGCTCTCAAGCAATGTGGGAAGCAAGTTCTCCACTTCCCTTTCTTTCCATGTTTAACATGTTCAAGTAGTATTGTTTAGGAGGCAATTTCTCATTCACTCCTTAATGGATTAGAGCAACCCAATACATGTCATTAGTCTACTCATGGAGTAGATTACATTCCCATGTATTCTCACCTAAAACTATAAGTGGGTCCCACTTTTAGTTTGGCCCAAAGATAGCCTAAAGGTGGGTTCTCTTAGCCATTTTTCCAACAATCCCCCACATGAATGAAATTAACTGAAAGCAATGAAATGATATGCAGACACACAGAGAGAGTACAAATGGAAATTTTCTGTATAGAGAAAGGTAGCTTGTGGCCTTGAACCTTCCCTTGTGAAGTACTATCGAATTTACTGGTTGAACAGTGAACGTGATGTCTTGAACTACTCAACCTTTTACGTAAACCGAGACAATAGAGTTCACACAGAATCTTCCTGGACACAGTTGGTTCTAATGATTGTGTTCATTTTGGCCCTGAACAATGCCTGGTTTTCATGAGTGCTTTAGAGAATTTAGCCTTATTATTCTCATAGAAACGGCCCAGTTCACACTCACATAGGTGATTCTTATTAAGAGTATCCTGCTATACCCCACTTGATGAGTCAAGATATAAGAATCATTAAAAGCCTTGCTTACCCTAATTTTCGCTACAGGTATCACTATTATTATTATAGGAATGAGCAGGAGATATTATCTCCATAGTGATATCGTTAAGTCACACACAATTCGGTTGTCCCTTTGAACCTAGATCTTGGGATCTCCAGTCAGCTAGGTTGGGTTGCCATTATGGCAACTTTTCATTCATAGGCTTTAAGCCCATTCCCCTCGATGAACGATTTACTTGCTCTCTTGCTAAACCTTTGGTAAAGGGATCCGCAATGTTATCCATTGACTTTATGTACTCAATAGTCATAATGCCATTAGAGAGCAGTTGTCTCACGGTATTATGTCTCCAACGAATATGTCGAGACTTACCGTTATATATGTGATTCTGCGCCCTTCCAATTGCTGATTGACTATCGCAGTGAATGCAGATAGGAGGCACAGGTTTTGACCACATTGGAATATCTTCTAGGAATTGACGAAGCCATTCAGCTTCTTCGCCAGCTTTATCCAGTGCAATAAACTCAGATTCCATAGTGGATCTAGCAATGCAAGTTTGTTTAGAAGATTTCCATGATACCGCTGCACCACCAAGCGTGAATAGATATCCACTTGTGGATTTTGAATCATTGGTATCTGATATCCAGTTGGCATCACAGTAGCCTTCAAGTACTGCTGGATATCTCGAGTAATGCAATCCATAGTTTTGGGTGTATTTTAAATATCTTAAAACCCTGACTATGGCCTTCCAATGGTCTGATCCTGGGTTACTTGTGTATCTACTCAGTTTACTAACAGCATATGCAATGTCAGGACGAGTGCAATTCATGACATACATTAGGCTCCCAATTATTTGCGCATATTCGCATTGTGATATGCCTTTTCCAGTATTTTTGGATAGATGGATACTAATATCTATAGGTGTTCTCGCTGGACTGCTATTATCTTGATTATATTTCTGGAGTATTTTCTCAATATAGTGCGATTGAGATAATATCAGTCCATCCGATGATTTAGAAATTTTAATTCCTAGTATGACATCAGCAACACCCATATCTTTCATATCAAACTTATTGTTTAACATTCTCTTGGTAGTTTGAATGATTCCATCATTACTACCCATAATTAGCAAATCATCAACATATAAGCAAATAATGACACAGCCATTGTTAGTGCTCTTGACATATACACACTTGTCACATTCATTGATCTTAAACCCATTTGACATCATCAAACTGTCAAATTTTTCATGCCATTGCTTAGGTGCTTGTTTTAATCCATATAGAGATTTGACAAGTCGACAAACTTTCTTGGTTTGTCCTGGAGCATTAAACCCTTCGGGTTGTTCCATATATATTTCCTCATCTAATTCACCATTTAAGAAAGCGGTCTTTACATCCATTTGATGTATCTCGAAATTGTGTATCGCAGCAATTGCAATTAACATTCGAATGGATGTTATCCTCGTAACTGGTGAATAAGTGTCGAAATAATCCAAGCCTTCTTTTTGTCTGTACCCTTTAACAACAAGCCTGGCTTTGTATTTTTCAATTGATCCATCTGCTTTCATCTTTCTCTTGAATATCCACTTGCACCCAAGAGTTTTGCAACCTTGTGGAAGATCCACTAGTTCCCACGTATGATTTTGCAAAATGGATTCAATTTCACTGTTTATTGCCTCTTTCCAATATTGTGCCTCGGGACAGGACACCGCTGCTTTAAAGCTTTGAGGCTCATCTTCTAACAAAAGTGTTAGAAAATCTAGACCAAATGTTTTTGATGTTCTAGCCCTCTTACTCCGTCTAGGTTCATCAATCTCTTGTTGGTTTTGTTCACTGCTATTAGCAGTATCTTGAGTTCGTTTAAGAGAACTCGATTCCTGTGAGGGTTTATTAGGAAATACATGTTCAAAGAACGATGCATTCCTTGACTCAATAATAGTGTTAGGATGCATATCAGGAATCTCAGATTTGTGAATTATAAATCGATACGCACTGCTATTATGAGCATACCCAATGAAAACACAGTCAACTGTCTTTGGTCCTATTTTAACCTTTTTAGGTGTAGGAACTGCCACTTTAGCCAAACACCCCCACACTTTCAAGTATTTGTAAGTAGGCATTCTGCCTTTCCACAACTCGTAAGGGATCTTATTGGTTTTCTTTTGAGGTATTCGGTTAAGAATATAATTTGCGGAGAGTATAGCATCCCCCCACAAATTTTGAGGTAATCCAGAACTTATTAACATAGCATTCATCATTTCTTTTAAAGTTCTGTTTTTCCTTTCAGCAACACCATTTTGTTGAGGTGAATAAGGAGCGGTAGTTTGGTGTATAATACCATGCTGTGAACAAAATTCACCAAAAGGTGATTCGTATTCACCTCCTCTATCGCTTCTTATCACCTTGATTTTCTTCTCAAGTTGATTCTCAACCTCATTCTTGTAATGTTTGAACATTTCCAAGGCCTCATCTTTACTTCTCAGTAAGTAAACATAACAGTATCTTGTGCAATCATCAATGAATGTAAGAAAATATTTCTTACCACCTTTAGTTTGAACAAACTTGAGGTCACATATATCAGAATGAATTAACTGAAGAGGTTCAGAAGTTCGTTCAATTGAATGAAAAGAAGTTCTAGTTAGTTTAGCTTCTACACATGTTTCACATTTGATATTTGAATCAAAACTGCATTTAGGCAAACATTCCATATTAACTAATCTACGCAAAGCATCATAGTTAACATGACCTAATCTACCATGCCACACATTAGAAGACTCAAGCATATAAGCAGAAGATTTTTTCTTATTAGGGACAATGGTCATTACATTCATTTTAAAGAGCCCATCGCTCATGTACCCTTTGCCCACGTACATCCCAGATTTAGTGAGGACAAACTTATCCGCCTCAAATACAAGTTTGAAACCCTTCTTACTCAGTAGTGAGCCTGATACCAGATTCTTACGAATATCAGGTACATGCAGCACATTGTTGAGGGTGAGTTCCTTTCCAGAAGTCATTTTCAGTACTACCTGTCCTTGGCCTTCAACCTTCGAAGAGGCAGAGTTACCCAATAAAGAGTTGTTCTCCGTTTGTTGCATTATAAGTGGAGAACATGTCTTTATTGGAGCAGACATGTCGAGTGGCCCCAGTGTCCACCCACCATTCTCTGGTGTTGCCAACCAGATTGACTTCTGAGACCACAGCAGAAAGATTGATGTCTGAAACATCAGTGGAGAGATTGTCCATTTCTGTCATCTTGGCCTGCGCTGGTTTCTTACTTGTATTTCCTTGGTCCTTGCGCTTACGACAGTCCTTAGCACGGTGGCCTGGTTTGTCGCACACATAGCAATTCCCTTTGAACTTCTTGTTGTCCTTGGGACCTTGTCTTTGACCATTGGAAGGGTTCTTCCTCTTCTTGGGGTTCTGCCCATGTTCCACCACATTAGCCTTAGCTTCAGTGAAGGTTTTTCCTGCTTTTTTCTCAGATGCACGATTGTCTTCCTCTATCCTCAATCTGACAATCAGGTCTTCAAGTCTCATCTCCTTTCGCTTATGCTTAAGGTAGTTCTTAAAATCCTTCCAAAGTGGTGGCATTTTTTCAATGATTGCTGCCACTTGGAAAGACTCACTAAGAGACATTCCTTCTGCATGAATTTCATGGAGAATGACTTGAAGTTCCTGAACTTGATTGATTACTGCCTTGGAATCACTCATCTTGTAGTCAAGGAATCTGCCAACAACGAACTTCTTCATTCCGGCATCTTCAGTCTTGTACTTTTTGTCAAGTGAATCCCATAATTCCTTACCAGTCTTCAATGAACAATACACATTATATAATGTGTTGTCTAGTCCATTGAGTATATAGTTTCGACAGAGGAAGTCAGCATGCTTCCAAGCATCTACAGCAGCAACCACTTGCTTGTCTGTCTCATCTTCTTTTAAAGCAGGAGCTTCTTCATGGAGGAACCTAGCCAAGTTCAGGGTAGTGAGATAAAACAACATTTTCTGTTGCCATCTCTTAAACTCTGTACCATTGAACTTTTCAGGTTTCTCCCCATGGTTCACCAAAACAGGGCCATGGGTACTGACTGGAGTATTCTTCTCAATACCCATAACTGTATAACAGAAAAAAAATTACCACAAAGAATTCTGCAGAATTTAAAGTAATAGAAGTGTAAACAGTAACTCAGACCAACTGGTTACTCACACAAAAATACAGAACAAACTTCAGTTCTGCTATTAGTGAATAGTGAGAGAGAATCAGTTTTACAATACTGGTTTCACAAAGAAGAAGTAGAAACCAGTAAAAAACTGACAGAAACCGAAATCAGTAATACTGAATTAAACTGATGGTGTACTCAGATTGAGACAGAAGAAGGGAAATTTGTCTTAAGATTGTTAGTCCGAGTACACAGTTTCAACAGTCAGTATTAGGATTACAGATCCTCTCAACAGTGAATCAACCTAAGTATAAAAACAGAGTTACAGAAAGTAATCTTTGAATTGAAATTCTCTTACTGTTTGAAGGCAGAATAACAGTACTTCGTTGTTGTCTTTTACGAAACTCAGAAATTCGCAGCAGAATGCAGATCAAGGCTAGTGTTTAACACTATGTCCTTAAGACAAATTTCGCCCCTGCAATGGTGCTAACAGGCTTCAGTGGCTTCTGTCTCCCAGGATACAATGATCAACACACAGTAGCAGCACTGCAAAACTGTGTGTCTGTTTGAACCAGAGTGCAACAGCAGGACTCTCTCTTGACTGACAATGCAGACTCGAATTTGATGCAACAATGCAGTGAAACCGGATGATTGAAAAGGCTGAGAGCAGTATGCATTTATAGCCTTCAACAGGTCAGTTCAGACAACTGTTGGATGGGTTTGGACACCTTTCAACTAAGAAATTTTAATTAAATAAAATTTCTCCAAAAATAATAAATGGTAATGGGCCGAGCCAGGCCCAACCCGCGTGTGAAGCCCAGGCCTAGGCCCGAGCCCGGCCCGGCGCGGGGCGCGCGCGCGTGTGTGTTTGGTGGTGACCCAACAAAGATCTACGTCCTCCCTCCTCCACAAAAGTGGGATGCCCCTTGGGGCTCACCTTATACCACTAAGGTAAACATATTTATACCAAAGAAATGTATTGCTCTCAAGCAATGTGGGAAGCAAGTTTTCCACTTCCCTTTCTTTCCATGTTTAACATGTTCAAGTAGTATTGTTTAGGAGGCAATTTCTCATTCACTCCTTAATGGATTAGAGCAACCCAATACATGTCATTAGTCTACTCATGGAGTAGATTACATTCCCATGTATTCTCACCTAAAACTATAAGTGGGTCCCACTTTTAGTTTGGCCCAAAGATAGCCTAAAGGTGGGTTCTCTTAGCCATTTTTCCAACAATTACATCATATGATATCATCCAGAAAGAAATCGATTGTCTTAGACAGCTCTCTTGGAATTACTGCATTCTTGATGAGGGTCATATTATATAGAATTCAAAGTCTAAAATTACATTTGCGGTGAAACAACTGAAAGCTGAACATCGGCTTATACTTAGCGGGACACCAATTCAGGTTGGTTTGTAGCTTTTCATACTCTACAACTGGAGATTCAGTTTGCACAAGGCTTTTATAATTATATACTATGCATTTGTATTGCAGAATAATGTCTTGGAGCCATGGTCACTGTTGGACTTTTTTATGCCTGGGTTTCTTGGGACAGAAAGACAGGCAACTTGGGATATTAATGTATTTGTGTAGTTCTTGCAGTATGCCATTTTACCTGTCTTGTGGGTTCTTGATTCTATTACATAATGGTCATCTTATCTTCTACAGTTTCAGTTTCTATTGTCTGATGTGGTGAAGTGTTTTCTACAACGGAATGTGTTTCTACTGTAGAAAATGGGGACTACCTGTTGATCAGTTTCTGTGTTCTTCATTGATGAATAATTGGATATTTATAGAGTACAATAAAGATATTCATCTTGCCAATTTCTTCTAAACTCTCTCTGGGCCCATAAAAAATTTGGAAAACCCCCTAGTGTTATGAAAATTTTTATTTTTTTTACATCCCCCCCCCCCCCCCCCCCCCCCCACACACACACACACACACAAAAAAAAAAAAAAAATGGAAAACATTCCGTCCCCTGCTCGGCCGAGTCGCATCAACTGGTCCCTGCTGGGTGGGGCTGAGTCTGATTTTTATATCACTGGCAAACATTCCCATAGTGCAGATTGTTGCACCTGTCTTTTAAACATATTCTTTATTGTCCATTTGTAAGAAGGATCAGTTCAAGGTTTTGAAAATCAAAATTGTGTTGCTTATCGTTAAGGGGTCAAATAGAATGATATCTCTAATCATATGATTCCTTATTTTTTTAATATAGAAATGTTTTGGGAAAAACACTAAATAAGAAAAAGATTCAATACTGATATTCTGTTCTTTTTCCATCTATACCATTAATGTAATGCAAATAACAAATAACTTGATGATAATATCATAGGGAGAAACCTGATTGCCATTTAACTTGTGAAGTGGTTTTCCTCCATATCATTCGGCAAATTATTTAGTGGAGGTGTTGGCTAATCAAGGGTTAAATAGGGTTGCTCCTTTTGTGGATCTTTGATGTAATTAATTGTGACTCCTATTGTTTGTTGTTCTTGTTCGCTTTGGTATAAGTCTTTTATATTACACCAAGTTTTGGTTGCTAGTTTGTACTGTTTAACTTTTTTAATATAATGTTCTGTTACCGATAAAAAAATGTGTGTATGCTCATGAATAGCAACCCATGTATCATTCCTTGTGTATCAGTATGAATAGACTACAGACCGTATACCAGCATTCATCGACATCTATAAGTGTACAGTACAGCCTGTACAGTGTAAAAACTATGCATATATCTTCATCAAAATTGATATTGTTCTGATGGAGACCAAACTTTGTGCAAAATACCACTGCCATTCCTATTTTGATTAGTAATGTATCATGTAGATGAGAAACGAAGAATGTTTATTCTCTCACACTAGGTCCAGGGATTAGAAAATTGAAAACACAGCTTCCCTTACAAGTTTCTCTTTAGTGAGAAAAAAATACAAAAAGCTGTGTGGAAGAAGGCCTACACTACCTCTTCAAGGCGTTACAATTATAAAGAAACATAGAAACTATATATATTGAATATACGCTTGGTTTTGAGCAGAACCACCTAATAGATTCAAATCGTATGACAATTTGCTTTTGTATGGAATAATTTATAATAAACTCTTATTCGGATGGGATGCAATTCATTTATTTATACAGATTCTATACATATTGATTGATGTATATTGTGAATTGTACCATCTTGAAAACAGTGTTTTAGGTGAGTATTACTATCTGATTGCTTTGATCTATTGAATATGGCCAAAACACATAATGATGTACTCAGTTAGTGACTCCTGATCACTTTTTGGATGTTAAACGTTGACTGTTGAGACGCTTGGGTCCGCCTTTGTGGAGCATGTGTAGCTATTAGAGAAATCCTTTCATTGGAATTTGGAACTGTCAAACTAAAAGAAAGAAACATAATCCAGCTGATTTTATATTGTCATATGTTAGATATATATATATATATTTATGGTCCTTTTTTTCCCTAGTGTTAACCCGTTTGATTCCAAATTTGCTACATAAAATAGCTTTAGTTTTAAAGTGCCCTCATTATTTGAAATGCTGAAATGGTTAAGATTCAACTGTGGACCTTTACTGTATAATTTATCTAAGAGACACTAGAAATACTTAAGAGAGCAGCTTTTTGTTTGGATGGTTAAAAACACTTACATTCCAACTAATTACTTTACTGATTCAAGTGTTCGAAACCCATATAGCATAATAGTTTTAATCCTCTACTTGTTATTTTATAAATAAAAAAAAAATTCTTTTACAGTTCCAATCCAATTATGGAAAACCATTGATGGCAGCTAAGGATTCAAAATGTTCTGCCAAGGATGCGGAAGCAGGGGTCTTGCTATGGAAGCACTGCCCAAGCAGGTGAGCTTTCTCCAATACCTTGTCTGAATTGCTGCAAAAAACACATTATATTTGAATTCTGTGGTGTAAAACATTGACAACAACTGTCTTGCCCACGTTTTTAACTCAATTCTTTATCTAACAGGTCATGCCATTCCTCCTTCGTCGCACTAAAGATGAGGTTTTGTCTGACCTGCCAGAGAAAATAATTCAGGACAGATACTGTGATTTAAGCCCTGTCCAATTAAAACTTTATGAGCAGTTCTCTGGTTCAAATGCTAGAAAAGAAATATCATCTTTGATAAATGTAGATGTGATGCCCAATGCAGGAGAAGAAGCTAGTTCTTATCCAAAAGCATCTGCACATGTCTTTAAAGGTATTTCTGTTTTGATTATCTTAATGGATCTTTCATTTATCTGCTTTTTCTCACGTTTGATGTGTTTATTTTCTTATTGCATTTTACAAGCACTTCAATACTTGCTAAAGCTTTTCAGTCACCCTTTACTTGTCCTCGGTGAAAGGTAACCAGATTCCCTTCTGTCTGTTTTATCAGAGCTCATGCCTGACAGTGCTAACATTGTATCGGACCTTCATGAGCTACACCACGCTCCCAAATTGGTCGCTCTTCAAGAGATACTGGAAGAGTGTGGAATAGGATTAGATGCTTCAAGTGTTAGATTATAAATAACATGAATCCTAAGATCGAGAACAACATGATTATCACGTGTGGGATTTAATCTTAGATAGATTAAAGATTACCTCCAGACATCCTGATGCAGAGAGCTTTCCGATCCTGCTGTTTGATGTTGATGTTGAGATCCGCCCAAGAAAACTTTAGGAAATAACTTCAGTTTCTCTCTCCTTGCCTATAAGCCTTAATGTGTTGAATTTTGTGAATGAGTCTTTGTGATGGAGGAAAGACTCTATTTTATAGGTGGAGAGAGGACCAAATATATTCCAATTAAGATTCCATTAGTTTTAATCTCAACGGTCCATCAAGGTAGAGTTTGTTATGGAATATATCTCTTTAGGAAACCTTATATGATTAAAAGATAGCATGTATCCTATGAAAACGGGATTCCTATAATGACCATAATTTATGGAAAGGTAAGGACTTGTGGTCTGAGTAAAAGACCTAAAAAGTAATTTCCTTACAGTCTCCCACTTGGTCAATAGGAAGATCCATTAATGTTTTCATTTTAGGAATCATAAGGCGCGCATTATATGCTAAACACTTCTTTAGTCGGTTATCATAAGTGTCTTAGCTAATTCGGTTGTGAATGAGAGTCATGGCGTGTACACATTATTTTGCAACATGCTTACTTTCATGTACTACGTCATTTACAACTTGCATAACTAGACCATAATAAGAGATTGACGTAATGGTCTCATAATGTCTTTGGTTAAAGACTGTTTCTGTTTATTATTCATCCAAACATAAATATGTACACAATGGAAAAACAGAAATGGTAGATGTAGATATGCATTAAGAGCTCAATAAATGTCCAATACAAGTAGAGAAAAAAAAATGCAGAAAAAGATAATCAAGAATTATCTATAATACCCATGCTTTCAGTATGACCCTGAAAGGTCTTTGGAGGTAGTCCTTTCGTGAATATGTCTGCAACCATGAAATCTGTACGTATAGACTCAATTACAAATTTCTGTAATCTAACATCTTGTTTCAGTGATAGATATTTAAGGTCCATGTGTTTGGCTCCCTTAGATATCCTGTCATGCTTGGAGAAAAAGGTTGCAGCGTCATTGTCACAGTAAAGAGTTAATGGCTTAGAGATGAAACTCAAAGCTCCAAACTGAGAGATAAAATTACGAAACTATGTTCCCTGAATTGCAACCTCATAACATGCCACATACTCAGCCATCATGGTGGATGTGTAAAGTAACTCGGATTTCTGGCTTTTCCATGATATTGCACCTCCACATAAAAGATACACATAACCAAGAGTGCAAAGTCTGGTGTCAGGACATCCAGCAAAATCTGAATCGGAATAACCAGTCACCTGTAGGTGACTTGATTTTCGATATGTGAGCATATAATTCCTTGTTCCCTTGAGGTATGTCAGCACTTTCTTTGCAGCTTTCCAATGAGTTATTCCTGGATTACTTTGAAATCTATCCAGCATGCCAACAGCATGACTAATGTCAGGTCTTGTACAGACCTGTGCATACATCAGACTCCCTACAAGAGAAGCATAAGGATATTTTTTCATTTATTTACGTTCCAATTCGTTCTGTGGACACTGCGTAAGATCAAGTTTGTCTCCTTTATGCAGTGGAACAGGACTAGAGGAACATGTCATCATGCCAAATCTCTCTAGAACTTTGTCAATATATGCTTTCTGAGACAACCCCAAAATACCAAGTGACCTGTCACGGAATATTTCTATTCCTATCACATAGGAAGCCTCACCCATATCTTTCATTTCAAAGTTCTTAAAGAGATAATCCTTTGTAGCATGTAATAAACCAAGGTCGCCACTAGCCACTAATATGTCATCAACATACAGAACAAAAAATATGAACTTACTCCCACTGATCTTGAGGTATATGCAAGGGTCAACCATGTTTTCTGTGAAATCGAAGGCAGTAATGATTTCACGAAACTTTAGGTACTATTGCCTCGAAGCTTGTTTCAGTCCATATATTGATTTCTTAAGTTTGCAAACCATGTCTTCCTGACCTTCAATTATGAAGCCTTTAGGTTGACGTATATAGACTTCTTCGTCTAAGTCTCCATTAAGAAAGGCAGTTTTCACATCCATTTGATGTAACTCGAGGTCATAGTGAGCTACTAATGCCATGATAATTCTAAGAGAATCATTCCTGGACACCGGAGAAAAGGTCTCAGTATAATCAATGCCTTCTTTCTGATTAAAACATTTGGCAACAAGTCTGGCTTTATGTCGTTCAATATTGCCTTTGCAGTCGCGTTTGGTCTTGAAGACCCATTTGCAGCCAACTGGTTTGTGTCTTGGAGGCAATTGAACAACTTCCCATACTTGATTTTCATCCATAGATTTCAATTCAACCGTCATGGCATCAATCCATTTACTAGAATTAACATCCTTAATGGCTTGTGAATAAGAAACCGGGTCTTTAATTGTCCCTTCTTCAGATTCTACTTGGTAAAGCATGTAATCATCGGAAATAGCTGATCTCCTTTGTCTTTGAGACCTTCTTAATTCTGGTTCCTCTGGTGTTTCATCCATATGTTCATTGGCGACAATCTCTTGATGGAGTTGTTGATCATTGATTGGATTTTCCTCATTGTTAAATGGTTCAACAACGGGATGATTTCCAACATCTTTCGGAATAGAGGGTAAAGGGATAGGTACCCTGATTTCCTGAATGATCACATCTTGAGTTTTATTACTCCCATTGGTTTCGCCATTCTCAAAGAATCTTGATATGCATGGCATAATACTAATAACTACCCTTTTATTTGAATTTACTAGTTGTTTATTTTGTCTTAAATGTTCTAATTATAGCATTTTTCTTATTATGCAGGAATTAGAAGGCGCTGAGCATATTTGAGCTTAATTCGGAGAGGTTTAAAGCTAAAGTCCCATTTGAGAAAAGATATACACAAAGAGTATTTAAGCTTGTTGGAGGAGAGCTGGAATTTCAAGTTAGAGGTCATGAGTTCAAGACTTGGCACAATTTATTTTTATTTTTATTTTTGGAGATCGAATTTGGTGGCCCCCACCATATCTAATGCTTGCTAATGGTTGCTAAAAAATAGCAATCAACTTTAAAAGAAGGGAAGGAATCTCATGGACATCAATAAGAATGCTATTCTTTAGCAAGTGATCAAATCATGAAGGAAAGAAGATTTTCGGAATTATAGCCATCCTGCGCAAGCTTTACTATTTTGACAATAACTTGTGACTCAAGACTCCAATTAAGGCAAGATCAGATGCGTTGGAAAGAGGACTCAAAGGAAAAGAATATCATGTCTCACGAGGATCTCCCAATTCTGACGTTTTGGGGGTCAAAACAGGCTGTCAATTGGAGGGATATGGGGGATGACGAATTTGAAAGATTTGTCTTTCTTTTTCTTCTTGTATTTTTTTCTTTTTAAGGGGAGGCTCTCTCTTGCTCCGAGAGTATTTTAATTTTTCTTTAATCTTTGTTAGAAAGTGAAGGTGGAGATTTAGTGGTGTAATAAACAACTTTGAAGGCTTTCAATAATGGAGATTTGCTTCTTTATTGTTGTTTGTTCTACAATGCTTGGCTAATCCATGGATTAGGGTGGAGGAGGAAACCAAAACCGGTGAGATCGTTCCTTATTCTTCTATGTCTTTCCCTCATTATGCTTAGTGATTTAATAGATTCTCCTTCATGAATGTTATTCAACTTCTGATTTTATAAAGATTATTTGGAATATCTTTTACTTTTTATGCTTGATCTTGACATATCATGTTTTGGTTAAATTCATTTAATGGTTTGTGCTTGATCTTGATAAATAGTTATTAGATTTTCAACATATTGAAGTGAAGGGAGTCTTAGGTACTAATTAGAGAATTTAATTTGTAAGAGAAAAAAGTTTTCAAAGCTAAATCTTCCGATCCAAGGCAGTTGCTTGCACATTGGATTGAGTTTTGTTGGGATAAGACTATGATGTAATTTTGGAATGATTAAATCTATTTTGGTGAAATTCAATACCCTGATCTCTCTTTCTCTGATTAGTTTGTATTTAGATTTCCTTTGATATCATTTTAGTTATTAATTTCTTGATTAATTGTGGTTTTAAATCCCTAGTGTGAAAACTGATCGAGGATTTTTGGATCTTATTTCTACAAATCTCTGTGGATCGACCCGTATTTGCCATTATCTACTTAATAGATAGTTGTGTGATTGCGGTTAATAATTTGAGCACATCAAATTTTGGCGCCGTTGCCGGGGTTTTGTTCTTGAAAACAGTTTCAAAAATCTAATTTCTGATTTTTACTCTCGTTTAGTTTAGGATTTTATTTTATTACTTTTGAAACAAAAAAGAAAATTTCCTTTTAGGATATTAGCTATTTAGCATTTTTTTTTCTTACTTTGGTATTGTTGATTTTGCAGGATTGAAGAAAGAAAGAAGTTACTAGATTTGGAGCACAAAGAATCTTCGATTAAGTTGCCAAAAAAAAGAGAAGAATCTTACAAAGAAACATACTCAAAGCGGGAAAGAAATTTTTGTTTTAGTAGTAGTTTTTTTTTTTTTTAGATCCATTGCAGTAGGACTTTCAAAGTATAATAATTTTAATTATTTTTAAATTTTGGGAAGGTCCAAATTGTAATAGTTAGGGGCAGGGAAGGACGACAGTTGGACGATACTGTCTCTGCACCTCGAGTTGGTACACTGAGTCTAGGTATCAGTGGCCCGAGTCGACTCAATAGATCTTCCCCCATCTTGAGTGGGAGGTGAGTACTGAAACCCTACCCACGCCTCTTCAGTAAGTGGGTTAATTCATGGTTGTTGAAATTTGGCAAAAGTGTGATTGATTGATTGTCACACATTGATTAAATTGGAATCACACACTTAGTAAGGGCATTCATTAGGTTAACCACACCCCACTTTAGATACCAAGCCAATAATTTAAAATCAATTAGACATTGGCCCTTGGATCTTCGAGCTCATTAGGACGAAGACCATCAAAGGTTGCACCAATTGCGTTATTTGACCAAAGTTGATCTAAGAAATGCCTTGTCCAGAGTGTGGAGACAGCTAGACTGTTCGAGGCAAGGGTCCTTCAAACGGATTAATTAAATAATCCTACCCTTACCTGGGGGCTGATCTATCAACTAAGGTTTCATAATGCCGGATTGGAGGCCTCGGTGCACTCTTCAACTAGTTAGGAGCTGTCTAGTTGACATAAGCTAGCCCATTAGATTGTTGGTGTGTTAACATTAAGGTGTGCTTGGTTTATGCAAACTTGGACACGTGAGAGAGGTCGTCTTGACCGAGTTGAATTATTTGAGATACCCATCAAGTTTGTCGAAAGTTTCTCAATTGATCCCAAAATGGAAAACCGAGAGAAAACTCTGAATGAGATGTTTGCACCCGCTTCTGCTACCCCACCCACTTGCATAGTTCTACCTGCAACCACTGCAGCCCAATTTGAGATTAGAGCTGCTACCATTAACATGCTTCCTAAGTTCCATGGTTTTGAGAGGGAGCAACCTTACATCCATTTGAACAAGTTTCTGACAATTTGTCAGACATTTAAAAATCAGAACTTGGATGAACATAATGTCAAGTTAAGGCTTTTTCCCCTATCCTTAGAAGACCACGCTGCGGCATGGTTGAATTCTCTTGCTCCTAATTCCATAACAACATGGGATGGGTTGTCAAAGAAATTCATGGCAAAATTTTACCCAATGGCCAAGACAGAGAAAATGAAGGATGCCATTAGGAACTTTAGGGGACGACTTGATGAAGAGTTTTCTCAAACTTGGGAAAGGTTCCATGACCTTCTAGTTAAATGCCCACACCACGGGCTTGACAAAGCCCAGTTGGTCCACTTCTTCTATAGAGGACTAACCACTGCACAACGTACCTTGATTGAGTCTATGCACAAAGGGAAATTTATGAATCAGACTCCCAATCAAGCGTACGACTTTCTCATAGAGCTGGCTGAAAATTCGCAAAACTGGAGTAGCAATGATGGAGGATATGAGAGAGAAGAGATAGGGTCTAGAAAGCAAGGACTTTATGAGATGAAAACAGATCCTGATCTCAAAAATGTTATGGCTAATCTGGTCAATGGGGTGAATAATCTAAGTAAGAAATTTGATGCATTTACAGTGGTGGCCAACAGGAACCCCCAACAAGACCAGGATTCTTTGATGAATGTTGCATCTGAACCAAGTGCGATTTGTGTCCTTTGTGATAGTTCTGAGCACATGGTGGAGTGCTGCCCAAATTTGTCGGTCGTTAAAGCTGAGCAAGCCAATGCCATCAATGGATATAGTACCTTTAGAAAACCTACACCAAATTCTTTTAGTCAGACATACCATCCTGACAATAGGTTTCACCCAAATTTCTCCTATAGGCAGAGTGAACCTATTCAGTAACAAAGTGGTGGTCCTCCGGGTTTCCAAAGGAACTTTTCAAGGCAAGGCTCTTCTCAGTACCCTCAGACGAACCAAGCTTTGGTTCCTCAACAGCCATATGTTGCTCCTCAACAACCCAACAACTGTAGAACTCTAGTCCCTGACCCAATGGGAAATTACTCTCCCTCTGTCCCGCAACAGTCTTCATCCTTGGAAACTATGATGACTGATATGATGAAGCTGCAATAACAATTCATCCAACAGCAGCAGCAAACCAACACAGCCCAAGCCCAGTTGAATCAGGCTACTGCCCAGGCCATTGCCAAGATGGAAGTCCAACTTGGCCAGTTAGCGATATCAGTAGGAGGGAGAGAGAAAGGGCAGTTTCCAAGTCAAACAGTTCCTAATCCCAAGGTACAGCCCAATGTTCAGAATGCTATTAGAAGTCAATTTGGAATAGATAGTACTCCAGGATTACCCCATGATGAGGTACAAGCCATCCACACCTTGAGGTCTGGCAAGCAAGTGGATAACCAAGTCAAAATGCCTGAGGAAATGAATGTAAATGTGGGTGAACCAAATAGGGACAAGGGGCAAGATGTCCAAGAGAAAGGGGAGATGAACCAGGCTCCTATAGAGAACCATCCAGTAACACCCTACATACCCAAAGCTCCTTATCCCCAGCGCCTGCAGGACAATAGGAAGAATAAACATTTTGAGGGGATCTTAGAGGTGTTTAAGAATGTTCAAATCAATATCCCTCTCTTGGATGCCATCAAGCAGATACCTTCATATTCCAAATTTTTGAAAGATCTGACCACTCTTAAGAGAAAGACTTCTGTCCCTAGGGAGGCTGTGATGGCAGCTCAAGCTTCAGGGTTGATCCAACAAACAATTGTTCCCAAATATAAAGACCCTGGATGCCCTACAATCTCTATCAGAATTGGAGACACAATGGTTGATAAATGTCTTTTGGATCTTGGGGCAAGTGTGAACCTTTTGCTTACTCAGTATACAAACAGTTAGGTTTGGGGGAGCTCAAGCCCACAGATATAACTTTGAGTCTAGCAGATCGATCAGTTAAGGTTCCCAAGGGAATAGTGGAGGATGTCATAATAAAGGTGAATGAGTTCTATTTCCCTGCAGACTTTGTTGTACTAGATACCGAACCTGTCATGAATCCGGGCAGTCACATTCCTGTGATTTTGGGCCGCCCATTCCTTGCCACTTCCGATGCAGTTATCAGATGTAGGAATGGAGTAATGACATTGGCCTTCGGTAACATGAAGTTGGAATTGAATGTCTTTAATAATGGATTCCAATCCCTTAAGATGGATGATGAGGAAGAGGTGAACATGATTGATGTCCTGATAGGTCAGACAATACAACAGTCTTGTTATCATGACCCTTTGGAACAATGTTTGGCCCAATTCAACTTTGATATTGACATTGATGAATCCATTCGCGAGGTCAATGCAATGTTGGACTCAGCCCCTCAAATGGATATTGGCCGTTGGAGAGAGAGAATAGAGCCCTTAATCCACTTCGGTATCCGTGCCTTCCATTGTCGAGCCTCCTAAGCTAGAGCTCAAACCATTGCCTGAGTCATTAAAGTATGTTTTCCTTGGTAATGCGGAGACATTACCTGTCATCATTGCCTCAGATTTAGAGAAAGATCAAGAGGGGAAGTTACTTGGTGTGCTTCGCGCTCATCAAGAAGCTATTGGGTGGACCATTGCTGACATCAAAGGGATTAGCCCCTCTGTGGTAATGCACCAAATTTATCTTGAAGAAAATGCAAAACCCTCAAGAGAACCACAAAGGCGGCTAAATCCAGTTATGAAGGAAGTAGTTCGGAGTGAAGTGATGAAACTACTAGATGCAGGTATTATATACCCCATCTCTGATAGTAAGTGGGTTAGCCCAGTCCAAGTTGTACCCAAGAAGTCTGGTGTCACTGTAGTTGCCAACCAACACAATGAATTGGTCCCCACTCGTGTCCAAACTGGTTGGAGAGTGTGCATTGATTATCGAAAGTTGAATGCCATGACTAGGAAGGACCATTTTCCCTTACCTTTCATTGATCAGATGTTGGAGCGTCTAGCTGGTCATGCATACTACTGCTTCTTAGATGGTTATTCTGGATATAACCAAATTCCAATTGCCCCTGAGGACCAAGAGAAAACAACATTCACCTGTCCCTTTGGCACATTTGCCTATAGACGCATGCCTTTTGGGCTATGCAATGCACCCGCGACATTTCAACCGTGCATGTTAAGTATTTTCTCTGACATGGTGGAGAGATTTTTGGAAGTCTTCATGGATGATTTCTTTGTCTTTGGGTCTAGCTTTGAAGAATGTTTATCTCATTTGACACTTGTGCTAAAGAGATGTGAAGAAAAGAACTTAGTACTCAATTGGGAGAAGTGTCATTTCATGGTGCAATCGGGAATTGTCTTGGGACACATAGTGTCAAAGAAAGGAATAGAAGTTGATAAGGCAAAGGTCGATTTAATTGCAAACCAACCACCTCCTAAGACAGTGAGGGAGGTGAGATCGTTCTTGGGCCATGCTGGCTTTTACCGTCATTTTATCAAGGACTTCAGTAAGATCTCGAAACCTCTGTGTGATTTGTTGTCCAAAGATGCTTCATTTGAATTTACTCCTGATTGCTTGGCTGCCTTTGAAAAGCTAAGGACGGAATTGACCTCAACACCTATCATTCGGCCTCCTGATTGGACTCTGCCGTTTGAGGTCATGTGTGATGCCTCCAATTATGCAATTGGTGCCATCTTAGGGCAAAGAGTTAATAAGCTTCCTCATGTGATTCATTACGCTAGTAAGACTCTGAACGACGCTCAACTCAACTATTCCACCACGGAAAAGGAGTTGTTAGCAGTCGTATTTGCTCTGGAAAAGTTTAGACCCTACCTGATAGGCTTAAAAGTCATTGTATTTACCGATCATGCTGCCCTTAAATACCTTCTCACAAAGAAGGATGCGAAAGCTAGGCTGATTCGGTGGATTCTCTTATTGCAAGAATTTGATCTCGAGATTCGAGATAAGAAAGGGTCAGAAAATGTGGTGGCTGATCATGTGTCCCGATTACTTGTAGAGCCTACTGTTGAGTCCTTGCCTATCTTAGAAACATTTCCTGATGAGCAACTTATGTCAGTCTCACATGCTGAAATCCCATGGTATGCAGACATTGTGAATTACCTTGTTACAGAGCAAATGCCAAGTTCTTGGACTAAGCAAGAAAAGTGTCGTTTTCTATCTATGGCAAAATGGTATTTTTGGGATGAGCCATATTTGTTCAAGTATTGCCCCGACCAGATCATTCGACGATGCATCCCCAACTGTGACCAAAGAAAAATTCTTGCATTTTGCCATGACCACGCTTGTGGTGGACATTTTGGGGCAAAGAAAACCGCTGCAAAAGTTTTGCAGTGTGGGTTTTATTGGCCATCCTTATTCCGTGATTCACAGGATTATTGCAAAACCTGTGATCGTTGTCAACGATTAGGGAGAATCACAAAACGGAATGAGATGCCCCAACACCCAATCCTGATAATCGAAATTTTTGATGTTTGGGGCATTGACTTCATGGGCCCTTTCCCAGTGTCATATGGCTATCAGTACATTCTAGTTGCTGTGGATTACGTGTCAAAATGGGTGGAGGCAATAGCTTGCAAAACAAATGACCACAAGGTGGTAGTTCAGTTTCTCAAGGAAACCGTGTTTGCTCGTTTTGGTATTCCCCGTGCAATCATCAGTGATGGGGGAAAGCATTTATGTAATCGGGTCTTAGCGGCCTTGATGGGGAAATACTTTATTACTCATAAAGTAGCCACCTCATATCATCCACAGACGAGCGGTCAGGTTGAAATCTCCAACAGAGAGATTAAGACCATCCTTGAGAAGACAGTCAATCCTACTAGAAAGGACTGGTCATTGCGCTTGAGTGATGCTCTGTGGGCATATAGGACCGCATATAAGACTCCAATTGGAATGTCCCCTTATAGATTGGTCTTTGGGAAGTCTTGTCACCTCCCTGTCGAGTTGGAACATAGGGCATATTGGGCGATCAAACGCCTCAACTTTTCTCTCGATAGGGCAGGGGAGACTAGGAAACTTCAGCTTGATGAGCTGGAAGAGCTCCGAAATGATGCATATGATTGCGCCAAAATGTACAAGGACCGAATGAAAGCCATACATGATAGGCATATTCTCAGGAAAGAATTTCACCCGGGCCAGAAAGTCCTATTGTACAATTCCAGGTTGCACTTGTTTCCTGGAAAGTTGAAGTCTCGTTGGACTGGACCTTACATTGTTCATATTGTTCATCCCCATGGTGCGGTTGAGGTCGAAAGTCCCAAGGATGGTAATATTTTCAAAGTCAATGGTCAAAGGTTGAAACCATTCTTGGAGAATGTTGTTTCGGATGCTGAATCTATACCTCTGGATGATCCTGCTTACCAGGAATGATTGAGCACTGGATCTGAACGTGTATTTTCTGTGTATATTATGTACAGTGATTACCTGCTTTTGTTGTCTTTTATTTTGTCTAACTTTGGCATGATGTTGCAATTCCAAGTTTTTCTCAGGTGCCCTCCTGTACTTTTATCCCCCATGTTTCATTGATCATTGCATTTCATTTATTTAACATCGAGGACAATGTTCATGCTAGGTTGGGGGGTGAGAACAAACACACTTGTCCATCTTTAGACAAGAATTTCACTCTTTTTGTTTGATTTTCTAGGATTTTAGGAAAATTTTCAAAAAAAAAATGTTATTTGTGTTTGAGAAAGGAAACTTCAAAGAGGGATTTTTATGAAACAAAGATACCTCGAATTTTGGAATTCTCGATGCTTTGGGCAAAAGAAAACAATGGTTTACTATTTTATTTAAGGAAAGGATTTTTGAAAAAGTGCTGAATCATGATCCTTCACTTTTACACAGGTGGTATATATTTTCAAGGTTTTGAATGTGAAGCTATGATTTCCGTTGACGATTGGATTGAAAATATGATGAAAAAACCGACCCTTAGTCTTACAGTTTCCTGGTTCAACTCGATGGATTTTATCTATAAACCGGTGAGTTAATTCAGGCACATGGAAAGGGCTGCCTATTGTTGGAAAGTAAAAAAAAAAAAATTAGTTAGAAGTCTTGAAAAGAATAAAAAGTTTTGTGACTAGTTTGGGTTCGTAGCCTTTTTAACCCGAGCCAGTAAGCCCGTAGGGGTATTTACATACCTAGTGCCCTAAAGCCATTTGGTTTGGGAGTCATTGGCCTAATGCTCGTTACATGGGTTAATTAGAAAGCTTAAGGGACCTAGGCGTCAAACTCACATATCTCAAAAAGAAAAAAAAAAAAAGAAAAAAAACAATAATGCGAAAGCCGTCATGGTCGCCTTGAGAGGAAAACTGTTTTTCTTTGCTGAGGTTCGGTTGCCCAAAATTTTGGACTGAAAATCGTTTCCACGGAAGTTTCTAGCTGATCATTTGAGACTTATGTCTTTTTACATATACACACTTTTCACCGTGCATGATCAACTTAGCATGATATTGAGAATTTCTGACCAAAAGATAGGATTTGTGAACCAAATTTCAGACTTAAACTTTGAAAATTCTGAGAATCGAGAATATCGGGTGTTTATAAATCTTCTTTTGGAAAAGTTTCATTTGGTTTTAACTTTGAAAAAAAAAAGAGAGAGCGAGAGAAGAAAATAATTTTGTGGGTAAATTCACTGCAAACCCTCACGAGACAACACTCGTCCACTAGAGGTAATCTAGTGGTTTAACGGCTTGTTGCATATGCTAAATGCAACCGCGATTCCTGCGAAAGTGAGTTAGGATTTCTATTTTCAACATTTAATTTTACTTTTTACTCTTTTCTTTTTGCTCGAGGACTAGCAAACTTTAGGTTTAGGGGTATTTGATCCATAGATTTCAATTCATCCGTCATGGCATCAATCCATTTACTAGAATTAACATCCTTAATGGCTTGTGAATAAGAAACCGGGTCTTTAATTGTCCCTTCTTCAGATTCTACTTGGTAAAGCATGTAATCATCGGAAATAGCTGATCTCCTTTGTCTTTGAGACCTTCTTAATGCTGGTTCCTCTGGTGTTTCATCCATATGTTCATTGGCGACAATCTCTTGATGGAGTTGTTGATCATTGATTGGATTTTCCTCATTGTTAAATGGTTCAACAACGAGATGATTTCCAACATCTTTCGGAATAGAGGGTAAAGGGATAGGTACCCTGATTTCCTGAATGATCACATCTTGAGTTTTATTACTCCCATTGGTTTCGCCATTCTCAAAGAATCTTGATATGCATGGCATAATACTAATAACTACCCTTTTATTTGAATTTACTAGTTGTTTATTTTGTCTTAAATGTTCTAATTATAGCATTTTTCTTATTATGCAGGAATTAGAAGGTGCTGAGCATATTTGAGCTTAATTCGGAGAGGTTTAAAGCTAAAGTCCCATTTGAGAAAAGATATACACAAAGAGTATTTAAGCTTGTTGGAGGAGAGCTGGAATTTCAAGTTAGAGGTCATGAGTTCAAGACTTGGCACAATTTATTTTTATTTTTATTTTTGGAGATCGAATTTGGTGGCCCCCACCATATCTAATGCTTGCTAATGGTTGCTAAAAAATAGCAATCAACTTTAAAAGAAGGGAAGGAATCTCATGGACATCAATAAGAATGCTATTCTTTAGCAAGTGATCAAATCATGAAGGAAAGAAGATTTTCGGAATTATAGCCATCCTGCGCAAGCTTTACTATTTTGACAATAACTTGTGACTCAAGACTCCAATTAAGGCAAGATCAGATGCGTTGGAAAGAGGACTCAAAGGAAAAGAATATCATGTCTCACGAGGATCTCCCAATTCTGACGTTTTGGGGGTCAAAACAGGCTGTCAATTGGAGGGATATGGGGGATGACGAATTTGAAAGATTTGTCTTTCTTTTTCTTCTTGTATTTTTTTCTTTTTAAGGGGAGGCTCTCTCTTGCTCCGAGAGTATTTTAATTTTTCTTTAATCTTTGTTAGAAAGTGAAGGTGGAGATTTAGTGGTGTAATAAACAACTTTGAAGGCTTTCAATAATGGAGATTTGCTTCTTTATTGTTGTTTGTTCTACAATGCTTGGCTAATCCATGGATTAGGGTGGAGGAGGAAACCAAAACCGGTGAGATCGTTCCTTATTCTTCTATGTCTTTCCCTCATTATGCTTAGTGATTTAATAGATTCTCCTTCATGAATGTTATTCAACTTCTGATTTTGTAAAGATTATTCGGAATATCTTTTACTTTTTATGCTTGATCTTGACATATCATGTTTTGGTTAAATTCATTTAATGGTTTGTGCTTGATCTTGATAAATAGTTATTAGATTTTCAACATATTGAAGTGAAGGGAGTCTTAGGTACTAATTAGAGAATTTAATTTGTAAGAGAAAAAAGTTTTCAAAGCTAAATCTTCCGATCCAAGGCAGTTGCTTGCACATTGGATTGAGTTTTGTTGGGATAAGACTATGATGTAATTTTGGAATGATTAAATCTATTTTGGTGAAATTCAATACCCTGATCTCTCTTTCTCTGATTAGTTTGTATTTAGATTTCCTTTGATATCATTTTAGTTATTAATTTCTTGATTAATTATGGTTTTAAATCCCTAGTGTGAAAGCTGATCGAGGATTTTTGGATCTTATTTCTACAAATCTCTGTGGATCGACCCGTATTTGCCATTATCTACTTAATAGATAGTTGTGTGATTGCGGTTAATAATTTGAGCACATCAAATTTAACATTACCAGTTTCAACAATTCTCGTACTTTTCTGGGTAACCTATAAAGTAACCACTGATCATTTTAAGGTCCAATTTCTTTTCATGTGGATTGTAGACTCTAGCCTCAGCTGGACAACCCCAAATTTGGAGATGTCTTAAACTAGGTTTCCATCCTTTCCACAGTTCAAATGGTGTTTTTAGAACTGCCTTACTGGGAACCCTGTTCAAGATATAAACAGTTGTGCATAGAGCATCCATCCATAAGGATATAAGTAAGTTAGCATGACTCATCATGGATCTAACCATTTCCATATATGTACGATTTCGCCTTTCAGCTACACCATCCTGCCATGGAGAACCAGGCGTTGTGTATTGGGCAACAATTCCAAGCTTTTGGAGAAGTTTTGCAAAAGGTCCAGGATGTTGTCCTGTTTCGCCATACCTACCATAAAATTCACCACCTCTATCTGACCTTATGATTTTCACTTTTTTATCTAGTTGCCTTTCGACTTCAGTAATGAACACTTGTACAGCATTCACAAACTGAGATTTGTCATGCAATAAGTATAAATAACAATAACGTGAGTAATCATCAATAAAGATAATGAAGTACTTTTCTCCCTCAAAGGTTGGAACATCAAAGGGTCCGCAAATGTTTGTATGAATTATTTCAAGAAGCTGAGTACTTCTTGTGGCTCCTTTTTTTGTGTGTTTTGTTGATTTGCCTTTAATACAATCCACACATACTTTAATATTAGTAAAATCTAGATCCGGAAGGACACTATCTTTTACTAATCGTTTAATTCTTTCACTGGATATGTGACCCAGTCTTTTATGCCACAAGAAATAAAAGTCATTTTTAGATGACTTTCGTTTGGTTTCCTTAGAATGCAGGGTAAGATGGGTCTCAGCAATTTGATTATTAAGATGAAACTTGTATAGCCCATCAAACAAAATTTCAGAACCAATACGACTAGAATTTTTAAGTAAACTGAAAGTACCATTTCCTAATTCAAACGAGTAACCATCTTTATCAAGTGTGCTTACAGAAACCAAATTACGGGAAATAGACGGAATATAAAGAGTTTGACATAAGTCTAACTGATTACCGCTATCTAAAACAAGACGAAAAGTGCCAATGGCTTCAACTGGAACTTTGTCTTTGTTGCCCATAAAAAGGAAGTTCTCACTTGGGTTTATAGTTTGGATCGTAAGGAATCCCTGCATTGAATTGGAAACATGAACATTAGTACCAGTGTCAATCCACTAAGTATCAAAAGAAACATAAGTAAGATGTGATTCGAAATAACTTACGAAACCCAGAGGGTTACCTTTCTTTTCGAACCATTCTTTACGTTTAATGCAGTCTGCCTGAAAATGACCAGGTTTCTTCCAAAGTTTGCATACGTTTTCCTTTTTTTTCTTCTTGGGGTTCTGACTGGCCTCATTAGATTTGGGTGGTAACCTTTTCTGGCCTGAATTTTTCTTTTTTCCAGCTTTGTTTCCAGCTCCTTGAACGAGATGAGCTACTTTGATACCTTGTTGATTCAGCCTGGCCTCCTCTTGTACCAGTTTGTTGGCCAATTCATTCACTGTCCACTTTTCCGTAATAGTATTGTAGTGAATTTGGAAAGGCCCGTACTGAGGAGGTAAACTGTTTAGGATAAATTGGACGAGAAAAGCCTTATCCAGGGATAGTCCCAAATTCTTTAGTTTAGCAGCAAGGTTGGTCATCTCAATGACATACTCATGCATTGAGCGAGTGCCATCAAACTTCATGGTTGTAAGATCTGCCATTAGTTTCCCAACAAGGGATTTGTCTGCAGTCTTAAACCTATCTGCAATGGCTTTCATAAAGTCTTTAGCATTCTCAGGTGTAGGAAATGATGTTTTGATGTTGATATCAATAGTCATTCACAAAAACATAGTGCTTAGTCTGTCAAACCTCTCCCAAGCATTAAAGAGGGTCTTTTCCTCAGCGTTACTTGTGGCAGTAAGTGGAGCTGGCTTATCTTTACTAAGAGTCATATCCAGTTCAAGTACCCCCAATGTGAACTCAACTTGCTCTTTCCATTCGGAGAAGTTGGTTCCATTGAGCTTAGTGACAGAAGTAGCATGCGAATTCAGATTAGTGGGTACAATAATTGCACTAGAGATATAATAATAAGGCTTTAATTAAAATAAGACAACACATGCACAATATATGAATATATATGACAAAAAGAAATTTAGGTGCTCCTGTGGGTAGTCACCATAATTTCTACACATTATACCATCTAAGGTCATCATATTCAAGGTGGTGTAAATGAGTGATGTTACTTTTAATTAGAACAAGTAAGATATCTGTGGATATCTTTGGTCCATGTATGAACAAACACTCCTTAATTATTATTCAAACGTATGATTATAATCCGCCTGTGGGCGACTAAATTCTTCATGCGCTTGAACAATGAGAAAAGTAAACATCATGATGGTACTATTAAGGCCAAATATCAATATTTAATTGTTAGGGTCACTGTGGTGAGACCTAACCTTAAGCATACAACTTTAGTGATCAGAATTAATTTAATATGAATAGATGACATTATATATTGCATGTAGACATAATTGATCATTCGTTATATGAAAAATATTGATAAAGATGGCCGAGCCCCGGAGGGCAGTCCTCTGGCTCTTTGGGGCTTTTTTTTTCCAACAAGTATAGATAATTACATCAAGTAATATCCTCTTATTTTATATAAAAAAATATAATCAGATGGGGAAAGGGAATGCATAGGATAGACGCTCTCCCCTCTTCACTTTCTGACAATCAAAACACCAGCCATTCAGTTTCTTGTCTGCGGTCCCTAAGCCATGTCCTAGAACTAAAGTGGGTTCAACTTCATGATCGAGACTTGCCGGCGAATTTCACTGAGTTATAGGTCTTCGCAAATTCTCCTTATGGTCCATCCATGACAAGTCCTTTTATCATGTAAAAGACATGGCCAGTGATGGATCTTTAGAATGGACTCATAGAATTCTGAGTCGTACTCTTAAAGAATAGGACCCATGTGTTGTACATGGGACACCTTTGCTGGGTGATCCACACTCTGAATATGATGGACCTATACTGCGACGTGTATCGGCCCTCGCCAGATAGGCTAACATTTGCCCTTGATAGAATTCGAAAGACCTTGTTTGTAACATAATCTCTTCTTCTTACTGATACTAGTACATAAAAGGGCCCAAGAAAATTTTTCTGTGACATGGGTGCACGTGCTACGGTCCACCCTCATCATAGCCCACTTGAGGGGAATGGGTGGGGCCCACTTGAATGGACGGAGCACCAAACCATGATGTAGGGGGTGATATCCTATTATTAATGGACGATCATGTGTTCTCTAATAATTAACCATGCTCTGATACCACATGTTAGATTATAAATAACATGAACCCTAAGATCGAGAACAACATGATTATCACATGTAGGAATTAATCTTAGATAGATTAAAGATTACCTCCAGACATCCTGATGCAGAAAGCTTTCCGATCCAGCTGTCTGATGTTGATGTTGAGATCCGCCCAAGAAAACTTTAGGAAATAACTTCAGTTTCTCTCTCCTTGCCTATAAGCCTTAATGTGTTGAATTTTGTGAATGAGTCTTTGTGATAGAGGAAAGACTCTATTTTATAGGTGGAGAGAGGACCAAATATATTCCAATTAGGATTCCATTAGTTTTAATCTCAACCGTCCATCAAGGTAGAGTTTGTTATGGAATATATCTCTTTAGGAAACCTTATATGATTAAAAGATAGCATGTATCCTATGAAAACGAGATTCCTATAATGACCATAATTTATGGAAAGGTAAGGACTTGTAGTCTGACTAAAATACCTAAAAAGTAATTTCCTTACATCAAGTGCAGAGGGCACTGTTGAAGTTGGGCAGCACCGAGTTTTAATTTTTGCACAGCACAAAGTAAGATTGTCCTTTTCAAGTTCTGTTGGAAATTTTTTTCATCATACTGTGTTCTTGACGGTAACCTGTTATTTCATTATATGTTTCTCATGCAGTCTTTCCAGGATATCATTGAAAGAGATTTGTTCCACAATCATATGAAAAAGTTTTTCTCGTGGCCACTATATTCTTCCTTACCTATCTAATGTATATATATGTAGCTCTCTTTTTATGATGACCTACTGAGTGCTAGTATTATTTCTCTCTTTTACTGTTCCCAGTGTCCATTACAGAACCGTCACGATTTTCTAGTGCTTTTCTGAAAGTCTTGTTTTCTCTAATCAAGTGAATCATTTGATTCTAAGCAGTATCACATACTTGCAGCTGGATGGCTCTGTAGAACCAGAGAGGCGTTTTGAAATTGTGAAAGCATTTAATTTTGATCCTACCATTGATGTGCTCCTGCTGACAACACTTGGTATTTTGAATGCTTTTAAGATTTGTTTCTTCTTCCCAGGTTCAGCTGTTTCCATATTCACTTGCATACCTAGAATCTGCAGTTGGTGGGCTTGGTCTAAATCTGACTTCAGCAGACACACTGGTTTTCATGGAGCATGATTGGAACCCAATGAGAGACCACCAGGCAACTAGAATCACATTTTTTTTTGTGTCTCATGGTCTTCCACTTCCAGTCACGCCTGCAAGTCTTATCTAAGTAAGGTGCAAATTACATTGCCATTTTGTTTTATCGAGAATATTTGGTGGGTTCCATGGTATTTTCCCTCAACTTTTCTGCAAGGAAGGCCAACTTCTTTGATTTTATAATTTTATTTTGTGGGATGAAACTTTCTGTATCGCATTTTGGCATATTTAGGATGGTTTCACTTGGCTTTATATTACTTAGTATACTTACAATATTGTTTTTTCTGCATAATAGAGGTCGTGTAATGCATCCTTACAGAATTTGTTGCATGTTTCTTTTTGTAATGTCGCCAACTATATGCTTTTGTTCTTATAGCTATACCTTTCCTTATAATAAAACACTTCCCAAGTCCCAAAACTGTTTTTGAGAAGAAATTTGAAGAGAAGAATGGCTTTTGGGTGTTTTTACCCAGAAACTAAAGCAAAGACGATTCAAATAAATTTTTGGTACTCAGCTGATTTAATAACTTTTTGCGTTTTTCATTGAAAAATCCTATAAAAGCACTTTCTTTTTATTGTCCTTGATTTCTTATTAATTTGTGTGTTTGTTGAGGTTGAAGTATGTGCAAATTCAAGGGGAACGACATTGAGGGAAGTATTGATTTATGGATCATATCCATATGCCTAGATTGCTTGGATTTCAGTTAGGCTTTAGTTGGTTTGTAGCCATGTAGGTTTAAATGGATGGGTGTGGACCGGCTTCTGTATTGTTTAAAGGCGATGGTTGATATACCACATAAGCCATGTTCATATTTGTATGTGGCCATATTAGCTGCGCCGTCCGATGTAGTTGCAAAATTCATTTTTGATTGAGCGGAACAAGGATACAGTCAGCTGATACAATCATGAAATTCAATTTGGATCAGGCTAAATGAAGAAATTTGAATCAACCTCTATATGTTTTGTGTGCTCACTGAAGACAGAATTCTCAATCTGAATGGCATTAATGTTATCAGCTATAAGACGGGGTTGCTTCCTTCCGAATTACTCCAAATTCTTAGAGGACTTGTAGCCAAATAACTTCACTTGTGGCAGAGGACATAGAACAGTGCTCAGCCTCTGCTCAGAACTTGGACACCATTGTCAGCTTCTTGCTCTTCTTGGAGTTCAAAAAAGTGCCAAGTAATATGCACCAGACAGTAGTAAAACTCCTATTAGTGTTCTTAAGTCTTATAAACATTTGTATCAGATTCTCCCCAGGATATTTGGAGGTACTACTTATCAACGTTTCTAATTGTACTCATGACAAACTGGATGCGAAATCCATTAAATTTAATATACCACTACTTGGTTATCCTACTTCAAGAAAGGGGCACAAATTTATACTCCTAGGAGGATTGGTAAACACTTCATTTCTATAGAAGCCATGTCCTTTTGTTTTTCTTTTAAATTATTCTAGAGGGTGTATGTGTTGTGCTTATATCAGGTGAGCATGTGTTGTGTTACCAGGGTAAGGGGCGTGTACTAGTACTAGTGACAATGGGGAGCATGCTGTTGACGAAAATACTATTGTTCAAGTTCTGGTTTTGGTTGTTTCTTTCCCTTTTCTTCTTAGACTCATACACAGTCTTCTTCAAGTGGGTTGCTTCCCAACCAAATGGAGATGGATAAGGATGACCTGCTGTCATTGCTCAAGTCACTATCTGATGTTCTTGATCAGGATGTTCCACCTAGTGGAAGGTGCTCCTCAGGAAATGATAATTTTAAGGGAAATCATCTGCGTTGGCAGGTTGGGCTTCCATGATAATTTCATTTCTAGAATTGTAAACAGACTTTTTGAACTCTTGCTCTTCCTAGGCCAGGGTGGGTTGGACAGTTTATTCTGGAAGAGATTCTAGCCATCAAATTTACAAATGCCTGTAATTGTAGAAGATTATTCAGGACTGCAATTGCTTGGACTGCTGGGATGTCTAAAAGGCGGTGATGATTTTATTGTGTTAATGAAATTCTACTCTTCCCATATATTTCAGAAGATATGGAAACTTGGAACTGATTGCATTGCCTAATCTGGGTTGTCGAGGATGGAGTTTTCCATCTTAGTTTCATGTCATGACTGATGATGAAGCACATTAATTTCATTTGAGCCTAGCTCCTCGCCCATCATTTTTTTGTTGAATGATGCATTTTCACTCCTATTTGCTCGGTTATTTTTGTGATAAAATTCTTCCATCATTCTCCATCGAAAGAAAGGAAAGAAAAAAGAGAGTAGAGAGTGTTATAACCTTCATTGTGGAAGTTTCGGTTTTCTTGGACTGAAAATAAATTGTATTGGCTTGTAGTGATATCGTTTTCATTTTCTGTTTCTTGATGCAAATCTTTGTCTTGGTGATTGGATGAACTCACATCTTGTTTCATCTGTTGGGGATGTGCTGGGACAGTGGATCACTACTTTGGGCCTAAGCCCTCATGGATTTGTTCTTGGGTTCTACCCAAAAGGCCTCATATCAATGGAGTGCCCATGATCTTTCCCAATTCTAGCCGATGTGGGACTTTGGTTGCACATCCCCAACAATGGTTGCACATCCCCAACAATCCTCCCCTCAAACAAAGGACCATATCTCTTTGGATATTTTTACTGGCCCTCCCCTCAAACGATCATCCATCCGTCCGCTCCATCGAGAAGAGCCAACTCGAGAGCTTCACCACGGATCCACCAATCGTGAGTACTGTGCTTTTCCTGCGCATCACTGGGCCCACCACCTTTTGTTTGGCAATCTGAGGATTCTCCGGGCTTAGTCTGGGCGTGAGCTCTGATACCACTTGTTGGGACAGTAGACCACCACAAACTCCACATTGATATGATATTGTCCACTTTGGGCCTAAGCCCTCATGGATTTGTTCTTGGGTTCTACCCAAAAGGCCTCATATCAATGGAGTACCTTAGTCCAACTTATATGCCCATGATCTTTCCCAATTATAGCCGATGTGGGACTTTGGTTGCACATCCCCAACAACATCTAGAAGCATTGTATGCTTGGTTCCTACTAATGAAGCAAATGACCATTAAATTCTCTTGTTAGTTACGCGATATAAGAACTCTTATCCTTTTGCTGATTGTTTAGTTATAACATGTGCAGGCAATGGACAGAGCCCATAGGTTGGGTCAGCGTAAAGTTGTAAATGTTCATCGTCTAATCATGAGTGGAACCTTGGAGGAGAAAGTTATGAGCCTCCAAAAGTTCAAAGTGTTTGTTGCTAATGCTGTTATAAATGCAGAGAATGCCAGCCTGAATACGATGAACACAGACCAGCTTCTCAATCTATTTACATCGTCACAGACTAGCAGAAAGATAATTATCTGTCTGCGACATGCGCTTTCTTTTGTTCTTTCTAAAAAACATCAAACCTTATGGAAGGGACAAGAACGGTATTGTCATGGGCAACGTCATGTTCTTTCTTGTTTTCACTTTTTCAATTCCAAAACATTTGAATCTGGGTTTCCAGCACACCCACACTCAAACACTCTTTCTGATGTGTGTTGCTTAAGGATCACTGTCCACGATGGTGTGTTCATTATATTTCCACACATAGACCTTTTGAAAAGTGATGGCAATTGGGATTTGTTGGACTTGTACGAATGTCTTGGTTAATTGCACACCTGATTTGGGACAAAATCGAGTTACTGCATTATGCCTTGAAACTCATATCTCTAACTTGAATGTTAGTGTTACCATCTCTCTTGCTAATTTTTTCCCATTTTGAAACATGAAGCAGGGTGCCAATACCCAGTCAAAATCTTCTAATGGTAGCCTTTATGAAGATCCCAAAATGGGGTCCGGGGTAAAGGGGTTGAAAACCACCCTCAGTGGACTGGTGGTGCTTCGGGATCAATCACAATGCACAGAGGAATACAATCTCAGCCAGTTCTTAGCAAAGCTTAATGGCTGAATCTGATCGTGATGCTGCTGGAGTGTACAAAGTGTAAATTGGGAGAGTTTGTAGGCTCAAGATTTTGACGTTTTACTCCAATTCTTTTTTAATTTTATCTCCCTTCTTTTGTATATGTTCATTATATTAAAGAAAAGCTGGTTTGTATGTGTGAGTCCGATCCTTTTGTGAGGTGAATGGGATTTTGATCATCCATCATCGAAGTGATGTATATATATATTTGTAAATACCATCAGTTTCTCATGATAAAGGTGCGTCCCCCATTCAATGAGCTAATCCTAATGAGCTAATCCTTTCTTCTCTATCTGCTTCCATATGAAAGCTGGAACTCTGGTTTTAGCTATGATTTCAGGCTATATGATTCACATTCTTTTTCCTTTAACTTTTTTGAGTTCCAGTCTCCTGCAGTGGCATAACATCACATATCTGATAGAAAATAGATTTTAGAGGGTTCTTGACATAGGTAGGAGAAGATAAATCATCAATGCCACAGAGGTTAAAATGCAGGAGTATGATTATCACATGATTTGAACATTCCGGTGAGTGTTGTAATGGAATGAATTTATAGGTGGCAATCGGGTTGGGTTGTGCTAAATGGGTTAGACTCGTTTATTAAACGGGTTATACAAGTCTAACCCACATCCGACCCGTTTATTGAATGGGTCGGAAACTCTTAACCCGCACCCACCACGGGTCAACCCGACCCGACCCACTTAAACCTGCATAACCATTGCGGGTTAGACGGGCCAGGTCGACCCGCATAACCTACATCCATCTAGTAAATCAATCGACTCAACCATGGTTCACTGCTTGACCAAAACTGACTTTTAAGATCAAATTTGGTCTAATCTCATTTCAACAATCATTTGATGTGCATTACCTTACTTTTCATTAATAAAAAGCGTTGGGTTGGATTGGTTAAGGTCCATTTATTCGTTTTCAGCTCATGCATTAAAACAATCAAATTCAATTTTAGCTTAAATAAGCGGGTTATGCGGGTCAACCCTAACCCGACCCGCTTAATTGCGGGTCATGAATACTTGACCCGTGACCGATCAGCCTATTAAATGGGTCGGGTTAAGCGGGTTATATGCGAGTCGGTTCATATTTTGCCATCTCTAGAATGATATAGCAGTATTCGTGTTGTCTTTTAAAATTAGTTTTTTAATTTCATTTTTTATTCTTTTATTGGTGACATGATTTGGACTCGCAATAGTTCCTCAAGTTTGCAATAGTAAGTAAGCACCTATCATTGTGCCATGATCCGTATTGGCCAATACATTTTACTTTTTTAGTACTGGGCTGATGCTTGTGATCAGCAACTCGTTTATTATTTGTTTGTTTATAATAATGTATGGATGTTAAAAATGCACTAGTCCAACCTCAATGAGAGTGCTACCTCAGTTAGCCAAGGACTCTGCGCCTTTGGGAGCAGAGAGGTTTGTGTTCGACACTTGCCTTCATTGGCCACCTCCTATAGTTTTACCCGTTACATGTGAATGGGAGGGTTTGCATGTACCCATATGGATTAGTTCTCGGTTGTCTTGATTCAATTGTCTCTCGGGCTCAGGGGCCAAAGGCTCCTGGGCGGGAGACACCTTGGGATACCCAAAAAAAAAAAAGAACAAAAAAATTCCTCTTACGAAACAAACACACTAGTGAAGCTATAAAAGGGATAGTAGAAAATATCTACTTCCACCATGAATGATTATCCAATGAGAGTCTTTAGACCACAAACATTCGTATATATACACGCATCAAAGGCGTATTTGTGTTCAATGGTTTCCCAATAGACATATGATTCAGTATTTTCCCACCATTGTTAAAGGCAGAGTAGAGATGCATGGATGTGTGGTAAGACTAGGAAAGGTAGAATTAGAAAATGAGAGCATTTAGGAGCATCTAGGGTTGCCATCAATAAGAGATAAATTGAGAGAGAAAATGATTTTAGATGGCTTGAACATATCCAATGCATGCTATTGTTGAAGAAAACGTTTTCTACAAAGTTTGATGACTCCTAAAAAAAAAAAAAAAAAGGTAGGGGGGCGGGCCGCCAGGTGTGTTAACTAAATGCTATCCAGCAACCACTATTATCCGATGCAACCCACCCATGTTCAGCTGTTGTATTTTGTGTCAAAACCATGAAACATAACTGTGGGGGGATATTTCCGAACTCACCGGATGACTGGCCGGATGCTCTATCTCATGCTCCGGCGCCAGCTAGGCCATCTCGGCAAGGCCCGTCTCAACGTCCGCCAGTTCGGCCAAGTGCCCCCACTCCGGCCAGAGACTCATCTCGGCACCTTGCACGACATTTCCACCTTGGCCAGGACGCTCCCAGCTCGGCTGAGCTCTACCTCGGCCAGGTCGTCTCCAGTTCGGCTAGGGACTCCTCCCCGGTCCTCCATTTCGGCGTCTATGCAAGGGCTCTAACCAGTCAAGGTCCTCTCCGACCTCGGCTCCCCGACCTCGGTGAGGATGCCAGGACTAGCCGAGGCAGGGCCTGACAGCTGTCCGCCCTTGGACACTTGAGCACGCTAGAGCACGTGCGACAAGACAAGGGGGACAGCCCATATCTCCTGACAGATCGCCCTCCACAGCTCCCAAAGCGCCAGGATATGGCCTAACAGGACAAGACAGGCTACGACAGGACCAGACAGGCTACGATCGGACCGCGCCTCCCTAGTACCTGACGAAGTGGGCTATGACAAGACAGCCAACAACCCCTTTGTCTCCTCTTCCTCTATATAAACACAGCTACCTCTCCAAAGGAGAGGAGGACGCCATTACCACTCTGGTATGCCATCTTCTTCCCCAAAAATCTCCTCCCTCTGCTTAGTTCATACACTAACTTAGGCATCGGAGAGCCCTGCGCCGCCCAGGCCAGGGTCCTCTGACCTGCATTTCTCCTTCCTTTTCTCAGGCTCCAGGCACAGGCATCGGTGTCCCTAATCTCACTCGGGTAAGTCCTCTAAGGCACCCCCCATTATTGTGGGTCGTTATTTTTTGCACCTACAATTGGCGCCGTCTGTGGGAAAGCAATATCCCGCCTTCCAACCTTCTCCAAATCTTTCCAAACACCATGCCTCGAAGAACCAGAAAGGGAAAGGAACCTATCGCACTGTTGACACAGCTGCCGACGGTCCCCCGCCGAGAGAGGTCGGGAGCAAGATCTGGCCAAGCAGGCGACCAACAGCAGGGTACTCGGTCGGGTTCATCCTCCAAGGATTCGACCTCGACTCTACCCCCCGAAAGACGCGCCCTGAAGAGCAGAAGCAACCGGGCCCGAGAGCAGTTCAACCTCCGCGACAGCGATCATATCGCTTCCAGCTCTGCAGAAGCTTCCAGCGCGGCGGACGTCTCCAGCTCAGCGGATATCTCCAGCTCGCTAATAGCCCCCAGCTCTGCAGGAATCTCTTCCAACTCGGGGGCAGCTAGACGGAACTTTGTCACTTAGCTTCCGACCTCATGCTGGTCCGTCCACGTGCTGGTTTCCACCTCACGCTGGTTTCGGCCTCATGATGGTTTCGACCGCATCTGACGACCTCATGCTGGTCCGTCCACGTGCTGGTCTTCACCTCACGCTGGTTTCGGCCTCATGATGGTCTTGACCGCATCTGACGACCTCATGCTGGTCCGCCCACGTGCTGGTTTCCACCTCACGCTGGTTTCGGCCTCATGATGGTCTTGACCGCATCTGACGACCTCATGCTGGTCCGTCCACGTGCTGGTCTTCACCTCACGCTGGTTTCGGCCTCATGATGGTCTTGACCGCATCTGACGACCTCATGCTGGTCCGTCCACGTGCTGGTTTCCACCTCACTCTGGTTTCGGCCTCATGATGGTTTCGACCGCATCTGACGACCTCATGCTGGTCCGTCCACGTGCTGGTCTTCACCTCACGCTGGTTTCGGCCTCATGATGGTCTTGACCGCATCTGACGACCTCATGCTGGTCCGCCCACGTGCTGGTTTCCACCTCACGCTGGTTTCGGCCTCATGATGGTCTTGACCGCATCTGACGACCTCATGCTGGTCCGTCCACGTGCTGGTCTTCACCTCACGCTGGTTTCGGCCTCATGATAGTCTTGACCGCATCTGACGACCTCATGCTGGTCCGCCCACGTGCTGGTTTCCACCTCACGCTGGTTTCGGCCTCATGATGGTTTCGACCGCATCTAACGACCTCATGTTGGTATCGCCCTCGTGCTAGCTACGCGCTTCACAGGTTTGGCCTCATGTTGGTCTCGGCTAATGCCATCGAGACTGCCCTCGGGTTCGTACACCCGGGCCTCTCCATCTCGGCGAATGCCAGAAAAGCAAGTGACAAGGGTTAACAGCCCTGGAAAAGGCCTCGAGTTCGGACACTCGGCCAATTCCTAAACTCAGGGTCTTCACCCATCTACAAGGCTCTCCGCCCTGGAAACGGCATGGAAGAGTTCCTACACTCAGCCTTTCCTAAAGCCCCGTGTCTCGGACACACTCTTAGGCTCTCCGCCCTGGAAACGGCATGGAAGAGTTCCTACACTCAAGCCTTTCCTAAAGCCCCGTGTCTTGGACACACTCTTGGGTTCATCCGCCCTGGAAACGGCATGGAAGAGTTCCTACACTCAAGCCTTTCCTAAAGCCCCGTGTCTTGGACACACTCTTGGGTTCATCCGCCCTGGAAACGGCATGGAAGAGTTCCTACACTCAAGCCTTTCCTAAAGCCCCGTGTCTTGGACACACTCTTGGGTTCATCCGCCCTGGAAACGGCATGGAAGAGTTCCTACACTCAAGCCTTTCCTAAAGCCCCGTGTCTTGGACACACTCTTGGGTTCATCCGCCCTGGAAACGGCATGGAAGAGTTCCTACACTCAGCCTTTCCTAAAGCCCCGTGTCTTGGACACACTCAGGCTCTACGCCTTGGAAATGGCCTACAGTTCCTACACTCAGCCTTTCCTAAAGTCTGGGTTCATACACCCCTAAGAAGGCCATCGCCGCACTCACACTCGCCTAACCGAGTCCAGCGGAACGATGGATCCACCTCGGCGCAAAGCCAGCCATTTCGGCCAAGGTCAGATTCCTAAAGTCAGGGTTTTTACACCCCTCAAAGACCGTTGCCGAACTTATGCTCATCTCCGACCCACTGTCGCAAGACAGTTCGTCTCGGCCAAAAGCTGGCCACTTCGGCTAAGGGCAGCTCGACGAGATTGCAGTAGAGATTGTTCCGTATCACCTCCTCGGCCTCATGCCAGTTCGCAGCTCCACAGCAGCGCCAGCCTCCAGCACGGCAGGAAATCCTTCCTCCGGCTCGGCAGCAGTGCCAGTCTCCGGTTTCGGCCTCATGCCAGTTCGCAGCTCCACAGCAGCGCCAGACTCCAGTACGGCAGGAAATCCTTCCTCCGGCTCGGCAGCAGTGCCAGTCTCCGGTTTAGCAGCCTCCTCATCAGCTTGCTTCCTCCTCAGCAGCAGTAGCAAGATACTCCTAAATAAATGAGCCATCTCCCTTGGCTTTCAGCAACAATGCACTCTCCAGCTCGACAGAGGCATCTTGTTACAGCTTCACAGTGATGCCAACCTCCAGCTCCGGTTCATTGCCAGCCAGTCATCCTCCATGATACTTACCTTCTGACCTCAAGAGAGCAGTCTATGGAGCTCAGAAGCTGGGGGGCTATTGTGGGGGGATATTTCCGAACTCACCGGATGACTGGCCGGATGCTCTATCTCATGCTCCGGCGCCAGCTAGGCCATCTCGGCAAGGCCCGTCTCAACGTCCGCCAGTTCGGCCAAGTGCCCCCACTCCGGCCAGAGACTCATCTCGGCACCTTGCACGACATTTCCACCTTGGCCAGGACGCTCCCAGCTCGGCTGAGCTCTACCTCGGCCAGGTCGTCTCCAGTTCGGCTAGGGACTCCTCCCCGGTCCTCCATTTCGGCGTCTATGCAAGGGCTCTAACCAGTCAAGGTCCTCTCCGACCTCGGCTCCCCGACCTCGGTGAGGATGCCAGGACTAGCCGAGGCAGGGCCTGACAGCTGTCCGCCCTTGGACACTTGAGCACGCTAGAGCACGTGCGACAAGACAAGGGGGACAGCCCATATCTCCTGACAGATCGCCCTCCACAGCTCCCAAAGCGCCAGGATATGGCCTAACAGGACAAGACAGGCTACGACAGGACCAGACAGGCTACGATCGGACCGCGCCTCCCTAGTACCTGACGAAGTGGGCTATGACAAGACAGCCAACAACCCCTTTGTCTCCTCTTCCTCTATATAAACACAGCTACCTCTCCAAAGGAGAGGAGGACGCCATTACCACTCTGGTATGCCATCTTCTTCCCCAAAAATCTCCTCCCTCTGCTTAGTTCATACACTAACTTAGGCATCGGAGAGCCCTGCGCCGCCCAGGCCAGGGTCCTCTGACCTGCATTTCTCCTTCCTTTTCTCAGGCTCCAGGCACAGGCATCGGTGTCCCTAATCTCACTCGGGTAAGTCCTCTAAGGCACCCCCCATTATTGTGGGTCGTTATTTTTTGCACCTACAATAACATATTTTCACCTTAAAGTCATGTCTGTGTATCCATTTTTTTGTGAGAAATTTATCACTTCTCTATGACAAATGGATTTTTCTATTGTTTAGTGCAAATAAAATTAGCAAACAATAAAATTGGTAAGAACATTTTTTTTTCTTTAACACTGATGATTTTATTTTTTGGGCGATCGGACTTCTATTTGGGTGGAAACCTCAGTCACATATATAAGGAATATTTCTTTCTGAAGAAACATGTTCAAGATCTTTGGAAATTAAACTAAAAGTTGTTTTGACCTTCCACACAATGGAGGACTCACACACACAACCAGAATCTTTCTTCTCCTTCATCTTTATCGAAGAGTAGTCTCATTTAGGCATAGTTTTTTTTTTTTTTAAGAGTAAGTTAGTTCTTCAATTTCTCAAAAACAAATTACAAAAAATGGAAGTCTATAATCAATGTGAGATGTTTGCATGAAATGGATGCCTAGGAATTCTAAAATTGAATAAACAAATGTTTGCATGAAATGGATACCTAGGAATTCTAAAATTGAATAAACAGAGGTTAACATTCATTATGGCTATTAAACTATAACCCTTTTAATGAAAATATATTAAATAAAGACGAAAATTAAAAACATAGATAAGTTATGACCCTGATTACCTATGTCTCCTATTTACATATCCAGCTTATATCCTTCAGCTGTTTTGGACCTTTTTTAATAATCCTTAATCCGAAACCATTTTACCATGGCTTCTTAGGAATTTTAAATCTATTCAAATAAATGGGCCCTTAGCAAGACTATCATGAATTGATTTAAACAATAAATACGAGAAACTAAACAAAAGCATCATCCTAGATCAAATTGACAAAAAAATATTAGACATTATCTCTCTGATGAGCAAATAAAAATTCTACGTCGTCCTTCACATATAAATTCCATTTTCGTTTTTCTAAACGCCGTCTAAAGCAAAAAAGAAAGAGTGGAAAAACAAAGCCCAATAGCAGAGATGTAACTTACAGCCACAAGCTTTCTTTTGATGTCAACACATACACAGCAGTCAGAAAAGCAGTTATAGTTGCAAGGATGGCAACTACTGAGATATAATAGCATGTCTTTAACGCATAATAAACCTTGAATGCATCCTCGGAAACGGCACTGTCATAGACGAGAAGTACTGCGGCGGCCATAGAACTGCAAAAGGGAGAATATTTGAAAGCACAAAAGCCTGTAGCGCTGCGTTTCTCATAAAGACAGGTATTCAGGTAAGCCTTCACGAGGGCCGAAACCATTTTACCAAGGTTTCTTAGGAATTTTAAATCCATTCAAACAAATGGGCCCTTAGCAAGATTATGAATTGATTTAATCAGTAAATACATATTGCGCGCATTTAAACAAATGGGCCCATAGCAAGACAAAATGTTTATTGATTGAGAGAAATCAAAAGCATCCTAGATCAAATTGACATAAATTATTGGACATTATCTCTCCGATTAGCAAATAAAAATTCTACGATTCGAACGAGTAGTGGACATTGTCCTTCCAAAACAAATCCCATTTTAGTTTTTCTAAACCCCGTCTATAGCAAAAGAGAAAGAGTGGAACAACAAAGCCCAATACCAAAGATGTAACTGCCAGCCACAAGCTTTCTTTTGATGTCAACACGTACACGCAGTCACAAAAGCATTTATAGTTGCAAGGATGGCAACCCCTGAGATATAATAGCATTTCTGTAATGCATTATGAATCTTGAATGCATCCTCGGAATAGGCATGGGCATAGACGAGGAGTACTGTGGCGGCCATAGAACTGCAAATGGCGAGGATATCTGAAAGCACAAAAGCCTGTAGCGCTGCGTTTCTCATAAAGACAGGTAAGGCTTTACAAGGGCTGTCATTCTTGTATCCTCTCGGCACTGTAAAAGCAGCAGCAAAAGTGATTGTAGCCACTAGTGATGTGACAATAGGAAGTGATTGGGAACCGCTCCTGACAATTTAGAGGGCAACTTTGATTCTTTTATGGGGGGAATCACACTGAATTTTTATCAGAAGATATAATTAGGATTAGGTGGTGAAGATTTGATATTGTTGATTGAACCTAATTTTTGAGATCTTTTATCAATTTCCAATGTTCCTTTTGTGCCCGTTTAATTTGTGTGGAAGTGAATTTCTTTGAAATTCATTATAAAATGGCTCTAGGTATCCTATTTCAATCTTCCAAAAAATAGCTCTATGTAAGGTCAACACATTCACACAGAGAATACCATAATTCTCCAAATATTGTCCCCACCTAAATTCCAAAATGCTCTTGAGCATTATAAAACGTTAAAGGGGTAGAATTCCAAAGGCCCTTTATGGTCTTTTAGGTGGGTTGGGAACTTGGAATGCTAAGAATTTGCAAAGAAACTAAAGCATTTTGAAATGGTAACGGGACAAGCCCTCAGTTTCATATTCCCAATGATTGATCCTCTTCCGTTTGGTAATTTTACATGTAAAATAAAGTGTTGTAAAGCATTAAGTCAAGAGAGAATAAAATATAATGAGATTATGATGATATTTTATTTTTAGTTGTTTGGTTTGAAATCTTTTTTGACTTTCTATATAGGAAAGTATAGTTTTTTGTCTTTTACTCTTTTAGTGAAAAAGGGAATTTTTTTTTTACTTTTTTTTTAAAAAAAAGATGGAGGAAGTTTTGAATTAAAGTGATATTGATGTGACCCCTTGTCTGAAAAATAGAGTCTTTACTTGACTTTTACTAATCTAGTAAAGTGCCAAACGGGCGGTCTTGAAGGTCGAAATATCACTCCTAGCTAATGGCCCATTGTTAGAAAAAATTGGGCTTTATGTAAGGAATATTTGAGAGAAGAGAGCTGAATGATATAAGGCTATATATAGACGGGATGCTTTTTAACTTTTCTAGGAATTAGTTTACTAACATGATTGCATGTTATCAATTTTCATCAAGGTTTGATTGATTGGATTCAAAATCATGGATCTTTGGCTTTTTGATTGTTTGATGTCTATTAATTTCTTAACGTTTGATGTCTACTAGGAATACAATTTCATACAAACAAAGATGGCCTTTAAACTTAAAATAGGCATGCAACCATGAAAGAAAATTTATTAATATATATTAACCAAGGGCAATTTGATCCCAAAATCGGGACTTAATTTTGCAATTGATTGCTTGATTTTACTCTCAATTTCGACTATATTTTAATTTTTTTTTTTTCAATTAAATAAGTATCTGCACAATCTGGCTTTCAGGTTCAATTTTGCAATTGGTTGCTCGATTCAATTCTAACTATATTTTCTCAATTATACAAGTGTCTTGCACGATCAAGATTCCTTGAGGCTGGCAATATAATATGGTTTCCTTTTGTAATTCAATTTGAAAACGAAAATCTCACATGATTTGTATTCCCCATAATCAATTCAAATTCAAAATGACTCTTAACAAGTGCATCCAAACAGATCCTCATCAAGCATATAAGCCTGGATGGTCATTTGGTTCTGCAAAGGGCAAAAAGGTGGCCCAGTGTGGATCCTTGTGCTATCTAGAAACGAGAATAAGGCCTAGTCCTCCATGGTTTGGAATCCCTTCCTCTGCCCCTCATGGTCAATCTTTGGTTGGAAATTGATTCATACGAATTTCCCTATCAGTTTATGGGCTCAGCTGATTGGGATTCCTTTGGCCTCATGCCGTCCTCTCTGTTTAAATGAAAGTGAATGAGATAACCACCTCTTTTTTAATGCAGCTATGCTAGAAGTCTATGGAGATGGACTAACTCCCTTGCTAGCTGCCCCACTATTTCTTTCTCACCCCATCTTTATGGGCCTCACTGTCCAGGATTACTGATTTGGGATCAGTTAGAAAGATTATGGGCACAATCAGTGGTGGATCCGGGATTTCCGTTTGGGTGGGGTAGAAATTGGAGACTGCAGGTTAGTTGAAACGCATAACTCAATGGTAGATGAGAATGAGGATTTGAAATTTCATGTGGGGGCTAGCATTTGGAGAGTTTCAAATTCTCCATACATGAAATTTAAATGGGGCTTCGATGGGAGGTCCCTCATAGCATGACTTTGTTGGAAACAGTCCACAAAAAAAGTCATGCAGCCAAAGGTCCTTTTCACATTTTCTCATGCCTAAAATGTATCATTTATTATTTTTTTAAATATCCCATGATTAGTGGGATATCTCATTAATAATGGTCAACTACCATTTAATTGGTCACGATTAATGGATTCCAATTAAGGAGATTTTCAAATAAATTCTAAAAACACACAAATAAATCTCAAAATAACACAAATAAATTTAAAAAAATATAATAATTTCAAAATTCAAATTCTCCAAAACCAAGATAAATCAATTTTCCAAAATTTAAAAAAATTTGCCAAAAACTCAAGTATTTGGTCAAAACTCTGTTAAATTTATTTTAAAAAATATAAATAAATTTCAAAAGACACAAGTAAAATCCAAAAACACAAATAGATCTAAGAAAATACAAATAAACTTACCAAAAACACATAATTATTCGTTCAAAAACCTAGTTAAATTTGCCAAAAACTTAGTTAAATTAGGCCGTATTTTTCAAAAATTCAAATAAGTTTGTCAAAAACTCAGATAAATTTGTTTAGAACTCAGATAAATTTATTCCAGAACTTAGATAAATAGCGAAAAGCTCAGATAGATTTATCCAGAACTCAGATAAATTTGAAATAAACTCAGCTAAATTTGATAAAAACTCAGATAAATTTGATAAAAACTCAGATAAATTTGAGAGAAACTCAGCTAAATTTGACAAAAATCTGATTTTGCAAACCGACACAACTGGCAGACCCTCATGGGACACGGAGTCCTAATTTAGTTGTTGTTTTAGATTGGAGCCTAAGAAGCAAATTGAAGAAGACGATCTCAGAGGAAGAGTTCCAGACTTCGAATAGAAGTAAAAGACGCTGCAGAAGATAGCCCCAGAGAAGAACGCAAGAACCGCCGCGCTTTCCAGCTTGAATCGCTTGGCTGTCCTTAGCCTTCTCGGCATCGGGAAACCACCGATCTACGTGCACCTTGATATTAGCTGTGGTCTTCTCCATAGATTCGGTGGAACCGGAGATGACAAGAGGGAGCTCAAGGACTAATTCGATGCGGTAGCCACTGGCAAGGACGAGAGATTGGACCGTCGATGGGGCGAGAGCGAAAGCAATGGCGAATCGCTTCTGGTTAATGGAGAATCGGTTCTTGGAGATGTTGGAGTGGATGAAGTTGACGATGTCGGGATTAATAGCGGCCTTCATGACAACTTAAAAAGGAACGGTGCTGGATCCATCCATGTCCATGTCGCCCTTAAGGGATTGGTCGTTGACAATAGGACGAATCGCTGCAACTGACGAAGCCATGGATGGAAGATTGGGTTTTTGGGACGAAAAATATGAAGAAGAAATGAAAAGGAACGTAAGAGTTGTTGTGAAAAGGAACGTAAGAGTTGTTGTTGTCTTTGCGATTTCTGCAATCCAAAATCAGAAGCCCTTCTTCCTGCGTTCAGGTTATGCGACGCGATGTCGTATGATCGACACTTATATGTGCAACTTTTAACCGCAAGACTACGGTGTTGTCAAGTAGTAAAGGACTAAAGAGTCCGGATTATCGATCCCACGAAGAGAGGATGGAACAAGTAATGAATCCAATTTAAGTAGAATTGAACTAAGATATAGCTAAAATAGACAATTGAAGTGAATAATTAAAACTAATAAACTATGTGTGAAAAATGAAATTAAACTAAATGAAATGTAGAATAAAACTAAAATAGCAATTAGACTACTCTAATTATTAATCTAAAATATGAAATTAACAAGATCTAAGCTAATCTAACAAACTACACTAAACTAGTGGATGAATGGTGGTGAAAATAGAATATTTAAAGTAAAGATGTGGTGTGAAATATGTATGACTTTAAAAAAAGTGGTGTGAAGTGTAGATCTAACAATCTAGAAGTAAAAATAACAAATCAAATAAAGAGTTAAATTAACAACAATAAGAATAATAGATTAGACAATCCAAAATCGACTAAGTATATAATTATTTCAAATAATGCATGTTCTAATTCAATTTCCAAATCTACAATCCAATTAGCAATCTCTTACCTAATTGGATTGGATGATATAATAATAAAGACCAAATTAAAGAAAATCAAAGGCCAAAATCCTAAATCATCATATAGCTATCCTAACAATAATTCATCAAAATCAAGGAATAAAAGATCAAAGATAAGGGCACTAGAGCATGCTATGTGAGAGAACTTAATCAAACTACAAAGCATCAATTGAGATTATACAAGCATCAAATGCAGAGATAGAGCATGAGAAATGAGAGAGATTAGCACAACTAGATCTAAGTTTTACTAATCAATTAGGCACAAGTAGGGAATTTAAACTAAAACATGCATGGAATTTAACTAATCACATTACTTAGCTTCAAAAGAAGAGCCTAATTCAAGAGCTTTAGCCGCTAAACATCAAGAAAGAGCTCCAAATCTTCATTAATGATCTTCAATTACACACACACACTCTAGATTAGTTACAAAGAAGTTCCTAACTACAATCTAAAGGTTTAGAAAGGTAAAATAAAATTGCTAAAAGACTAACTTGCCAAAGATCTCCTTCTTCTCTACAAAAAAATTTCAATTTATAAAAACTTTGCAGACATTTGATTGGCTCATTTTCATTCACAAGGATTGCTTTTATTTGATTGATTGCAACAAAGTTTCCTTCCCATGTCCTGGCTTTTGATTGGCTCATATCCTTTCAAATGGTGGAGAGAAAATGTAATTGTTGGGATTTGAACCCATTATCTATTTCATAGGAACCCAAGTTCTAACCAATACACTAACCACTTCTTTGTCTTAGAAAATGACTTCTTCTATCCTTAAAGTCTTATGCTCTTATTTTGGAATTCTTTAACACTTCACCAAGATTTCTTCATGTAACTTATTTATTGAAATCTCTTCTTGATGCCTCAGGATACTAGCCGGAAGGTTGGGTAGTCGTAGGATCCACCTACACAAGAGAAATTGCATAAAAATGCACTATAAATAATCAAATTTATGCATGATAATTCGATAATTCATTTAATGTGATAATGATAAAATCTCTTTGTGATGCAAATGATATGCATATGAGATGCTGATAAAACCCGTACTAATGAAGGATAAAATGTGCAATATTTAACACTCATCACCGTACTCTACCACCGGCCACAATCCGAACCAACAAGCTAGAGAACCAAAGCTGGAAGAAGAAGAAGGACAAGGAGTTATTTTGGGTGCAGAGAAGTTATCAACGAGGGAGAATACAAATATTTGAAATTTAAAATTTTAAGATTTTATACCTAAAATGGTGGAAAGGGCAATTTAGTCTTGAAAAATGAGATAGAGTGGACTCAGGGACCTAAGGCTGCAAAAAGTCTAGCTGAGTGGACCAGAGGCCTTAACAAGTTTTTGCTTGAACTTGAGGCTGGATACAATCCACTATAGAGACCTTTCGCTAATTTTGCCAATTTAAATCCTAGCAGAATTTCTCATAATTGATGTCGAGAGAAAAGGCTGAATCATTGGGTAGGACGGCATTGACATTATTGCAAAAGTTATCTTGTAAGTTCAAATGATGCAGTAAAGAAGGAAATTAGCAATGATGAAATAAGAGGTATAAAAACAACAACACTGTTCAAATACAAAAAAAATACTTAATGTACCTAAAAGGCTAAAACCCATGTAAATTTTAGTTTACAAAAATCCCCACTAGCTAGCCTTGGCAATCTGTTAGAACTTTCTATATGATAGCAAAGACAAAGAATTAGTCAAGGTAATAATGAAAAAAATGATGGAGAGTATTCATGTTGGTACCCAGCTAATACAAACAATCTTCTTTGAGGTGTTTATCAAACCAGAGTTGATTGATGATCATTTTAAAGAAATCCATGTATAACAATAATAACCAATAATTGAAAGAACAAAGTACAAATAGAAAAAAGCCCAAACAGAATATCAAGATAACTTAAATAGCAATCATTTCGAAGAGGTCCTTAATTAACAGGAGCATTTGAGCAACTATGACAAAATAAATGATTCACAGTCTAGTAGGGTTTTTTACACTATCAACTCATCACACAAATAACTCAAATATTACAGAACAACAAAAATATTAATAATACTGCAGAAGTCAAAACACATGATTTGAACAATTTTAGTCTAGCATTGGAAAAACTAGGAGATCACAGGCATCTAATTCTCTAGGAATCTTTTGGTTCTAATTTTTGTCGCCGGCCACGATCTTTCTTTTTTTCTCTTCTAGCAGTTGAGCTTTTAGCTTTTTTAAATTCTGGGCTGATCTCCTCTTCAAATTGGTCTGGGGATGGGAACCGCTATTGCCATTGGTGGCGACCGGGGCCGGCTACAGATTCTCTCAATGTGTCGCGGATCTGATGCTGTCATATGCATAAAAAAGAAAATTTAATGATTTAGTGTACTATACTTGATAGGAATAATATAAAAAATCATTGGCAGAATTTCAGAATCTCTCAAGACTATTTCGATCATTTTGCTGTTGTTGATCCTTTTGGGATTTGTAGTTTTCTAACCGGGTGGATTTCTATTCAAAAATTCTAGAATGGGAATTAGAGTGTGCCCTCACTCGGGTGATTTTCTTGGAATTGGTCACATGTACCTTCAATTCGGTGGTTTAGGGCAAGCCCTGTTGTTTGGACCCACACGTCTTTAAACATGGATCCTCTGCTGCCCATTTAAATCAAGAACAACGCACCTCTAACATTAGTACTACCCCAAACTATCTTCTTTCTTGATGATTCAAATTTCGGTGAGATTATCTATTGCACACCTCACTATGGTGCCCACTTGCCGGCTCCATTAGGGGGATGAGACTAGGGTGATCTCTTCATCTGGTTGGGGCCTATCTATTTACAAAATATGGGCTCCATTTGATCATCCTAACCCTTCATAAACAACCAATAAGTTTCAACCCTTAAAAATTGGTCTGTCGATCTAATGGTGCAATCCATTCGATTGGGTGTAGGAAAAATGGGGTGGGTGTAATTTAGGAGGGTCTCGTATGTGTGGACAATTTGGATGGGCCGTCAGGTAGGCCCCCCTCACCTGAGCACATGTGCTCATAATAACGTGGGCCCGGTTTCTTGTTGAACCTGCTTGGCGATGGAACCGTAGGGATCGAAAGATCTTCCCACCACCTAACTTTGTATGGTGACAAAAGCTCGAATCATCATCCCAACCACTTGATCAATGGCCAATAACATTTCACCGTATGAAATGAAAACACAGTCGACCCAATGGTCTAATTCATTTGGATGGGTGCCTAAGATGAGATTAGTGACTATCAGATGGGGTCCCTATTTTATGGTCCACTTGGATGGATCACTAGGTAGGCCTCACTAGGTATTTGGTCAGGTAGAGGTTTTTCCTATGTATTGATATTGACCATTTTTCACCTATCGAATGGATTGGACACCATATATATGCAGAATATTCAAGTGAGAACCAGTTCTCACCTATTACATGAGAACTTTTTTGTGGTGCCCAACTAGCAACCCATCTAAACCTAGCAATCAATAGGGAACCCTTTGATAGTTACTAATCCCAAGAATTGGCACACATCCGAATGGATTGAACCGTTTGATCAAGGGTTTAATATTTTTTTGAATATGAAGCCATTAAATTTGTGGGCCACGGATGAAGGGGTTAGGGGCATGAGTTTGGGGTCAAACTTGATACTTGGGGTGGTCTCACATAGATCTTTCCATCCCCCCTGATCCCATCCCCAAATGGGGCCCACAATTGGGCCCCGCAAAAAAGTTCTCATATAATATATTATATGAAAACTAGTTCTCACCTGAATATTACCCTTAAAATCATATTTTTAATTATTTTTTACTGCTTACTCCCCAGTCCCAAGTCCCAACTCCCTTCACTTCTTTTTTTCTTTTGATTTGACACTGAAAACTTTTTTTCAGTTTACTCTACTTTACAACCAAACATGAGATTTATGGATTGTAAAAGTACTATCTAAAAAATCTAGTGAACCACCTTTAGATCACATCCATCAGACTAAGATAATCCTATGTCCAGGACAATAAATCCATCTAGTGTAGCTGGAACCTCCAAATTTGAAACTACTACTCAAGATATATGTCGTTTCATATCGACGGACATTTACAGTATTTCACTCCATAATAGAGTTGTCCTGCAGGAGATAATTCCTTTTCATAGGCCTGGGCCTGGCAATAGAATTTCTCTTGTTCCGAGCTCTCTACCTCTACTAGCTAGACCCAGTCTTACTAACCCACAAATATCCATAGCTGTGACTGTGAGGCCTTCTTTGTAGCTCATTGTCAAGTCAACGGGCCCCTGATCAATCAAATCCTTCCCGATGTCATGTCGATTGGTCAGAGTTGCCAGATGCGTTGGCGTGTTCCCATCGTTATCAGGTTCGTTAATCAGCTTCTTAAACTCCATCCCAGACATGTATAAAAGACGTCATAGCTCTTCTCCATCACAGCAAGGTGAAGGGAATTTTGTCCTTTTTGGTTGACCAGCTCGGCAAAGTCAGGTCACTGATCAAGTATATTGACAATGGCCACACCAAAATCATTTCTAATGGCGATGAAAAGAGGATAATCGCCCTTTCTGTTGGGTACATAACCTAGAGATGGGTTGGCTTTGTAGCAAGTGCTTAAGGATAATCCAACGGATGAAAGTACTCTCCATGTGCTCCTCAAGCACCCTCCGGTAGCTTTGAGCTGATGCATAGTGTAATACTGTATTTCCAAAGCCATCTACTTCTGGGATCAAATTTCTCGCTTCACGCAGCAAAATCATTACCACTCCTGTCATTCGGCATTGGAAATTTTTTTGTTTAGTAACTTCATCATTAGCCTCAATGTGGGCCCTATTTTTTGGTATTAACTCGTGTTAGGGATTTTATTGATTGCAATTTGATGGATGCATTAATATTTTAATCATCATTTGAATTTTCACACATGCATTGATTTTGAAAATTTTGAAATCTTGATTTACTCATGCATTGTTTTAAATCTTGTAAATCTCTTGTTACATGCATGTTAATTTGGTTTTAAACTTGGATGCATTTTATTTGAAAAAGAATTTTTATGAATCAAGCTAGCCTATGGTTTTTAAAGTTTCAAATCATTTTAGGCTTTTTATGTTTTATGTTTTTAAACCTCTTAAAATGATTTAAAACATGTTTCCAAGCTTGATTTATTGGCCCAAAAAATCCCCACGAGAAAACCTTTGAAAATCTCATTTTTGGGAATTTCGGTCCAAGTTGACCCTGTTGTGGTAGGTCGACCGACCCAAGGGGTAGGTTGACCGAACACACTGCAGCGGGTATATGACCGTTGGCAACTTTTTCAAACGGTCTGATTTTTTACCATTAAGAGGAGGTCGACCGAGCTGTTTAGGGGGTCGACCGAAGACACGCTGTAAGTCACTTTTTGACTATAAAAAGGGGTTCATCCCATGAGAAAAAGGGTTGAACATTTTAGAGCTTCTAAGCCTTCTTTTAGGTGTTTGGAGACAAGAAAAAAGGGGATGAACTAAGAGAGACCAAGATGGTCTTTAGGAAAGCTAAAGTTTGGATTAATGAAGTAAATCTCCAAGTAAGCTTTACCTTTTACTAATCATATGTTTTATGCTTTGACTAAATTATTGGTAAATAATTTTTAGCATATTAACTATGATGTGTTGAATCCATTCTTCTTTTAATCTTTGATTTAATTTAGTCGATTCTTCACCTAGATTCAAAACAAGTTTGTTTTAGAAAACTTCTTTAATCATGCTTTACCATAACCTTTGATTTCTTTTATAGCATGGTTCATTAACTTGTTTGAATCTTTCTTTGTTGTTTTCAATATCTTTTAAACCTTAGTTAAACTTTTATTTTTGAAAACAACATTGGATATGCATCACATGTTTAGAAATAATTAATTTCATACAACTTGTGAACTTTTGATTTTTCATATCATTAACAAGTTAATAGTTTTACATGTGATTTGCATATCTTTGAGTGCTTTAAACTTTCAAATGCATTAAGCATACATTGATTGAGCTTATCTTCGATTGAAGTTTTCACACATATACTTTTCATGAGAATTCATCTTTGCATTTCATAGTGTGTTGTGTGAGTTGATTTTACACTTTCATATTCGCCTAATTAGAGGCATTTTATTTGAGCTTAAATTGTAATCTCTTAAAGTGTTTGTGTAGACACTTATTTGAGAAATCATCTCTTGTAAATGTTTTCGTTTAGCCTAAGAAAAGCATAGTGTAAAGGTTCTTGCTTAGCCTAGAAAAGCATATTGATAGGTTGTTATTAAGCCTTGAAAAACAACATTGTAAGGTTATTGCTTATCCTTGGAAAGCATATTGTAGAGGTTATTGCTCAGCCTTTTGGAAAAGCATACATAGTGGAAATCCGGTGGGGTGTTAGATCACAAGCAGGTAGTGGATGTATCATTGAGGCTGAACCACTATAAATGATGGTGTTATGGTGATTGCAATGTGGTGATTGTTTATTTAAGCTTCCGCATATTGTTTGTTTAATTATTACATATGACTAGTTTATTTTAAAGAAATTAAAATTGGTCATAATAGGTCATAATTAGTCATAAAAGTGTAGCTCACCCTATTCACCCTCCCTCTAGGGTAAGGATCCCGGACTTTCATCCCCTATTCATGGTATCAAGAGGAGCCACAAGAGGAGCCACCTTATACAAGAGGTTTTATGGATTGGTCGTTTTAAGAAATAATATTAAAGAAGAAAAAAGACACATTTGATGTTGATAATTACCATCTACTTTAAGAACATAATATTATCTACCAACATGAAAAGTAAAAGGTGTTTATATTTCAGCAAGTCTTCTGTATGGCGTTAGACAGGATGATTGTCAACATCCTTTGGGCCTGGCTATATGCATATGGCTAATCTTGAAAAGCCACATGAAAATATCCAGACGAAAGCAACGATTAAAAAACTGTGACTTGAATTTGACTCGTCCAATGCAAAATGCAAAATAGTTTAGTCGGATAGAGTCAATACGAAGACTCAAGAGAGTTATATATAAAATTTAAAAAATAATTAAAAAGGGGTAATATTCAGGTGAGATTTGGTTCTTACATATTATATGAGAACTTTTTTATGGGGCCCAATTGTGGGCCCTATTTAAGGATGGCTAATCTTGAACAGCCATGTGAAAATACACAGGCGAAAGCAATGTTTAAAAAACTGTGATTTGGATTTGACTCATCCAATGCAAAACAGTTGAGTCAGATAGAGTCAATATGAAAACTTAGTGTTATATATTTAAAAAAAATAGTTTAAAAATGAATCAAATACTTATAAAATATAAATATACATTTACTTACATACATTCTTGATAATCAATTCAAGTTAATAAATTTATATATCCAAGAAAAAAAAACTATAATAAGGAAAATAAAGAAAAAAATATTGCTTATTACATAAGTTGTTAATTTTAATATTAAATGTAAAAGATCAAATATAAATTTTAAAGTACAAACCAATCATCATTTATAAATTGATGAGTCCTAACCTCATGCATAATCGCTTAAAATATACATTAATTGTTTAAAATCAATTCTACCTATCAAATGGTTTAGAATGCAAACAATTTATTAAAATGAGGTGACTTGGCCGTATCTCCCTTGTATTTGACTCGATCCTTTGTCAAAACGAGATGACTCTGGAAAGTCAAGAGTCAATTCGGAGAGTTTTCCGACCTTAGACTAAAGGAGCAACCGAATCTCTCTATTGCCTTTTCCAAACATGGACACAACACAAGCTGGAGTCTATGAAACTGGCTACTGAGCTACCATGTACAAGAGGGCTTAGGATTTATAATAATTACCAAAACAACAATTTAAATGAATGTTACGGGTTCTCCTATTTGAAGCCATAAATTAAATGCATAATGAGTAAATTTTCTTTTTTAACATATACTTAAATCAACATCCAATAGTCCAAACTTTTGTAGATTATTGCATACCAAAACTCTGTTGTATTGCTAGGCCAATGCAACCCCACAAACTTTGTCACAAGTTTTAATATAAAATAAGTAGAAATTGGATAGGAATTAGGTCCAATTCTCTAATTGGGCATTGAGTAAAAAACCTTTAAAGATGCAATTGAGACCCATTCGGATTGGTTGAGCACCAGCCTTGCCAAGATTGTATCTAGGTAAACCCCAATACGAAACCTTTAAAAAAAATGAATATTATCAGCTCATATCTTAAGCCTTTAGAGAAGATAAAGGCATATTTCCAAAAAAAAAATTACAAATTAGGATTATGTGGGATTAGGTAGCTTGATTTTAAGCCCAATAAGAATTTGTATATCCTTTTTTTATTTATAAGAATCGGATATTGCATGTATGGCTTATAATTCTTTGAAAGAGACGCCATTCGGGGTGAAAAGTTCAAAGAAATAATAAATACATAAATTGTGGCAGGTGGCCCTTATTGTCCTTATGGGATTTAAGGGGATTTTTATTGTTAAATCCTCTATATTTAAATAAAGGATCAATTTGATAAGGAAATTATGGTCTGTTCCAGTAAATATAAATCTTGTTTTTCATGGTTTAATCTAACAATTGTTGGATTACTCAAATCCGAAATGCATGCTCAATTCCTATAAATATTAATTTTTTTTTCTGCATGCTAAATCTAACAATGGGATCCGCTTTATTTGGAGTAAATTGTTCATGAGTGCCAATATAAGGGTATGTTGGGATGTTGAATTCATCAATGTGGGGCTCAATGCATGGAGATTAAAAAGTTGGAGCGCGTCCCACTTTTTAAAATTGATTCTCAGCAAGAACAAAAGCATTTGTCAACTCATTCATTTAATGTTTATGTGTGGGGAGATTTCCTAAGTACCAGGATTACGCTAATCACAGCCATCAGATGAGACTCAACACCCTCACGTGCCCTCCGCGTGCCTCCCACGTGGCATCAGTTTCATTTCGGCTTCTAGCGCAGGCTCTCCGGCCGAAGTCAAGTGGGCCCAGAACGCCAACGCCGAGCTCGGCTACTCCACATGCCCACTTCGGCAGACATGTGCCCACTTCGGCAGAAGGTCTCTGTCTCGGCTGAAGGAGCCCAGACGAGAGCCGAAGCAGAGAGGAGCCTCCACTCGCACCCCTCATTCCCCCACGTCATCGGACATGTGGAGGAATAAGGGCACGAGCCAATGAGACAGACGTGACAACCAGCCATCCACAATCTTCGCCATATCCCTGACATGGCGGCATCCAGCGGCTGAGGCCACATCAGGGCAAGGCCCAAGGACAGATCCAATGATATCCCTACCGCCAAAGGCATCCAGCACGATCTGGCCCAACAAGACGTGTATTAAATGCGACGTGGGCTGATCCGACGCGCATTTAATGCAGAATGGGCTGGATTGGACCGCATTAATGGCAAAGTGGGCTGATCATGACTTCCCTACCAAGTCACTAGGCCCCACGCCCAAGATACCGTCCAAAGACACCACCAGGCATCTATAAATAGAGCCTCATTCCACATGCAAGGTACGCACAATTCATCTCTCAGAGTCGTTACTCTGCCTCTCTTCTTCCTCTCCTCTTCTTCCATTGTTCCAGCTCGTTCACTGACTTTGGCATCGGAGAGCCTTGCGCCGCCCAGGCCAGGGTCCTCTGACCGTGTGTTTGTCTCTTTCAGGCTTTCGGACGGCATCCACTCATTCCCAGTCATCATCATTTCGGATAAGTCCTCTAAGGCACCTCCTTATTGTGGGTCGTTTATTTTTTGCACCTACAATTGGCGCCGTCTGTGGGGAAGTAATATCCCAACCTTCCCAACCCTCTTAACCTCAATCTCTCAGAAGCTATGCCGCCGAAAGCTAGGAAGGGCGTAGAGTCCTCAAGAGCAGCGCTCGAGCTGCCACCACCGTCAACGGACGTCCCTCCTCGAGGGCGCTCCCGCACGGTGCATGGCACATCTGCAGGAGAGGGCCGCTTAGGCTCTCAGCTCTTTGTCGAGTTCCCACTCCAAGAGGGACTCGAGGCCTCGATCTCAGCAGAGGAAGTCATGCCACCCAGACGCGATGAGCGTCGGCATGAGCGTCCTCGGAAGGATAAAGCCGTGGCCGTAGGAGAGACGCGCCACGTTCAACCCCCTGCCACTGGAGGGGTTTTCGAAGCTCAAAACGCTCTCCTCCAGAGGCAAGAGCAGCTGATTCGCGAGCTTCAGCAACAACTGAGGGCAGCGCAAACTGCCTCCTTGAGGCAGGTTTCTGAGCCTCAAGGGAAAAAGAGGGACGCCCCCAGCAGGGCGGCCCAGCCTCCCCGCGAGGACCTCAGAAATCATCTGGACCATAAACGGAGCCAGATTCGTGATGAAGGCTCGAGCAACAGCCGAAGTCATCATAGCCGCGACGGCCGAACTCATAGCCATCGCAGTCCGAACCACTCCAAGCGAAAGCCCAGAGCTCAGACCCCTGAGAAGGATGATGAGCAGGAGCAATTTGACAAACGCGTCAAATTGGCTCTCCAGCACAACCTGGACGTGCGGGACCAGAAGCAGATCTGTGGTCACACTGATCTGGGGGGCTCGCCCTTCACAAAAGAAATTGAGCGCACCCCTTTGCCTAGAAAGTTCTCCGTCCCGCGGTTCGTCCCCTACGACGGACTGTCCGACCCATCCACCCACCTCCGACACTTCTCCCAGAAGATGTCCATCTGGGGGAACGAGGGTCACCTAAACTGCAAAATCTTCTCCTCCAGTTTGGGCGACCTCCCCCTGAAGTGGTTCTGTTCTCTCCCGGAGAAGTCCATTTCGAGTTGGAAGGAGCTCCAGCTCTCCTTCCTGAAAAAGTTCCAAGCCTACACCGTCATCCCCAAGAAAGAAGGGGACCTCCTCGCCCTGAAGATGAAACAGGGAGAGACCCTCGCCGTCTTCGCCCAGCGATTCTGGGCAGTCTACAGCCAGATCGAGGGCACTAGGGAGGAGATAGCGATCTACGCCTTCCAACATGCCCTGGTTCCCGGTCACGACTTGCGGAAGGACTTGGCCGGGAACCCCCCAGAGTCCATGCCAGAGTTGATGTCCCGGGTGAAGCGCTTCATCGCCCAGGAAGAAGACGACATCCGAGCCCGGGATCAGGACGGGCATCCGGAGCCCGAGCAGAAGAGTAACCAGCCTCGGCAGAGAGGCGGGAGGCCCTTCCAGAAGCAGGAGACCAAGCAGGCCTGGGTCTCCAGTTCGGCGAAGCCAGCGTCATCCAGGTCCGGGGGCCCCTGGAAGCCTAGACCTCCCTCCGGCGCCAGTCAGAGCGTCAACGTCGTCTTCAAGGAGCCGATCAACCGCATCCTGACCAAGATTAGGTCCAAGCCATTCTTCAAGTACCCCCAGCCCATTAAGAATGAGCCCACCGCCGGCAGCCGAAGCAAGCTATACTGCTCCTTCCACAGGGGTAACGGGCACAAGACCGAGGACTGCAAGACTTTGCAGTGGTACCTAGAGAAGCTGGCCGAAGAGGGCCACATTCCGGAATTCGTCAAGACAGGTGATGCCGGCGGCAGCGAGGGCCGGATTCACCAGAGCGCAGCCCAGGCTCCAGACAGTGAAGATTCAGAGAAGATCATTAACGTGATCAATCCGGCATCTTCAGTTCCCGCTTCCTCGACCCGGGGCAGCTCCCAGGCCCGTGCCGAAGCCAGGCGGGCTTCACACGGGAAAGAGGTAATGAAAGCCGAGCTCGCCCCGGCGTCCAAAAGAGCCCGCCGTGACAGACCCGCCATTTCGTTCTCAGATAGAGACCTGGAGGGAATCCAGCTCCCTCACAACGACCCTTTGCTCCTCACAATGAAGCTAAGAGACTTCACAGTGAAAAGGATCCTCGTCGACCCCGGCAGCTCCTCCGAGGTCCTCTACTACGACTGCTTTAAGAAGATGAACGTCTCAGAAGCAGACCTCACAGAGGTCCGTGCACCCCTGCTAGGGTTATCCGCCACGCCAGTCTACCCCAAGGGTAGGATCACCCTCGAGACCCGAGTTGGCGGAGCCTCCGTGTCGACAGACTTTCTGGTTGTGGACGCCCCTTCTCCCTATAACGTCATTCTGGGCAGAACGTGGCTCCACAAGTTAGAAGCAGTCCCTTCTTCCCTCCACCAGAAGCTGAAGTTCGTCCTTGAGAACAAGGAGGGCAAGATGGAAGTAATCACAATGGAGGGAGACCAGCAGCAGGCCAGGCAGTGCGTGCTGGCCGCAGTCCCAGCGGTGAAGGAGCCAGAGCGCGTCAACCTGGCCGAGTTCGAGAAAGGCCTGGATGAAATCGGCCGTGATCCCGAGAAGAAGAGCATCGAAGACCTAGCCGAGATCAGGCTGAGCCCGGACGACCCAGACAGGTTCTTCTTGATTGGCACCCAGCTGCCAGACCATGAGAGGGCCGAACTCTCTCGGTGCCTGGGGTCGACCCTGAGGTCATGTGCCACAAGCTGAATGTGGACCCCGACCACAAACCGGTAGTGCAGAGGGCCCGAAGAGCAGGGCTGCAGCAGACAGATGCAGTCGTCGAAGAAATCGACAACCTGCTGAAGGCCGGAGCCATCCGAGAAGTCCAGTACCCGGTGTGGCTAGCCAATACGGTGGTGGTCAAGAAGAAAACTGGAAAGTGGAGGGTGTGCGTGGACTTCACAGACTTGAACAGGGCTTGCCCTAAAGACAGCTTCCCCCTTCCAAAGATTGACCAACTGATCGACGCCACCGCCGGTCACGACCGAATGAGCTTCCTCGACGCCTACAGAGGCTACCACCAGATTCCGCTCCATGAGCCAGACGAGGAGAAAACGTCGTTCATAACCCCCCGCGGCACTTACTGCTACAAGGTGATGCCCTTCGGACTGAAGAACGCGGGGGCGACCTATCAGCGTCTCGTCACAAAGATGTTCCATGCTCAGCTCGGCCGGACGGTTGAGGTATACATCGACGACATGGTCGTCAAATCAGTGCACTCCGGCGATCATCTGGTGGATCTTGGCCAAATCTTTGACATCCTTCGCACGTACAAGCTCAAGCTAAACGCTTCCAAATGTGCCTTCGGCGTCGCCTCCGGCAAGTTCCTCGGCAGCTTGGTAACGCGGAGGGGGATAGAGGCGAATCCGGACTAGATCACCGCAATCCAGGGCATTCAGAGCCCCTCTACCACGAAGGAAGTTCAGAAGCTCACAGGAATGGCTGCCGCACTCAATCGCTTCATCAGCCGGTCATCAGATAAGTGCAGGCCTTTCTTTCAGCTTCTAAAGAAAAATCTGAAATTCCAGTGGACCCCCGAGTGCGACCAGGCATTGGCCGCACTCAAAACCTATTTAATGTCACCACCCTTACTCTCCACCCCGTCCTCGGGTGAAACGCTGTATTTGTACCTCGCGGTCTCGGATCATGCAGTGAGCTCCGTCCTCATCAGGGAGGACGAGGGAATCCAAAAACCAATTTATTACACGAGCAAGACCCTGCTTGATGCCGAGACCAGGTACCTTCTATTTGAGAAGCTTGCGTTGGCTCTCGTCAGTGCCTCCCACAAGCTCTCCCATTATTTCCAATCCCACACTATAGTGGTGATCACGGAGCACCCGCTCCGATCAGTGTTCAAGAAAGCTGACTTTTCAGGGCGCATATCAAAGTGGGCAGTTGAGCTGGGGCAATATGATATACAGTACCGTCCCCGAACTGCGATCAAAGCCCAGATTCTGGCAGACTTTATTGTCGAATTCGTCTCCCCCAACCCGGCTCCGACCCAGCTCGGCACGGCACTGGGGGGCACAGGGCACGAGCCAGTCAAAACTGAGGTCGATTCGTCTCCCACCTCGGTGTGGAAAATCTTTGTCGACGGATCCTCCACCTCTAAGAGAGCTGGCGTGGGAATAGTCCTCCAGTCACCAGAGGGTCTGGTCATAGAACAGGCCTTCACCCTGGATTTCAAAGCAACGAATAATGAGGCAGAATACGAAGCACTGATTGCAGGGTTGAACAGCGCCCAAATCCTCGGAGCCCAGCACCTGGTGATCTTCGGCGACTCTCAATTGGTAACTAGCCAGCTCGCCGGAGACTACCAGGCCAGGGACGACAGGATGGCGGCCTACTTAGCCCTTGCGAAAAAACTGCTCTCTCATTTCCAGAAAGCCGAGGTCAGGCAAATATCCAGAGATACCAACACGCGCGCAGATGCGCTTGCAAACCTGGCCTCCGCTGTCGAAGCAGGGAAGAAAAGAACCATTGAGGTAGGGTCAGTAACGAGGTCAAGCTTAGAGCTCCATTCATCTCGGCTTGTCCTCTGTGCTGACCTCGGCGCAAGCTGGATGGATCCGATTGTCGCCTTCTTAAAAGACGACCAGCTCCCTGAAGACAAGGCTGAAGCTCACAGGATCAGACTCAAGGCAGCTCGATTCTGGCTCTCTCCCGAAGGCAAACTCTATCGGAAATCATTCACAGGGCCATACCTCCAATGCGTCCATCCAAGCAAGGTGGACGACTTCCTGTATGAGATCCACGAAGGAATCTGCGGCAGTCACATCGGAGGCCGATCACTGGCTTACAGAGCGATAAGCCAGGGTTACTGGTGGCTCTACATGCAGAAAGACGCGCAGGTTTACGCCAGGAAATGCGAGAAGTGTCAGAAGTTCTCCCACTCCCTCCACCAGCCAGCTCAAGACCTGAGTCCCCTCACTAGTCCGTGGCCCTTCGCTCAATGGGGCCTGGACATTGTGGGGCCTCTCCACCGCGCTCCAGGGAACAAGAGATGGCTGATAGTCGCCACCGACTACTTCACCAAATGGATAGAAGCTGAACCATTGTCCTCAATCACGGACAGGGACTCCAGGAACTTCGTTTGGAAAAACATCCTGACGAGGTTCGGCATCCCCCGGACCCTGATTTCGGACAACGGAACTTAGTTCGACTCCAAGTCCTTCAAAGACTTCTGCCGAGAGCACGGCATCAGGAACCACTACTCCACTCCGGCCTACCCGCAGAGTAATGGCCAGGCAGAAATCTCTAATAAAGTGATCCTGGATGGCCTGAAGAAGCGACTGGACAAGGCAAAGGGAAGATGGACAGAGGAGCTTCCGAGCGTGTTATGGGCATACAGAACAACTCCAAGGAGGTCCACTTCGGCAACACCCTTCTCTCTCGCTTTCGGAATGGAGGCAGTCATTCCTTTGGAGATCGGCCTCCCCACCCTAAGGACAGAGTTGGTCGACCAAGGCCGAAACGATGCAAACTTGGCAATGGAGCTAGAGCTGGCAGACGAACGACGAGAAGCGGCAGCCCTGCGACTGACCGACTATCAGCAGCGGTTGGCCAGGGCATACAATCAAAATGTCAGAGAAAGAAGGTTCTCCGTGGGAGAGCTGGTTCTAAAGAAAACCCTGCCAACTGACAGAGAGCCAAACGAAGGGAAGCTGGCCCCGAACTGGCATGGCCCGTTCAGAATAGTCTCACAGGCAGGAAAATCAGCCTACAAGCTCGAAGACTTAGAAGGCAAGCCACTGCCGAGACCATGGAATGCATCCCACTTGAAGAAATTTTATTTTTAAGGATGTATTGACTCTCAGAATCAATAAAAACGGCTTTCCGCCTTGTCATCGATCTCTCATCTCTCCCTGACTGATTCCGGCTGCACTGGGTCTACGCCCTGGAAATGGCCTGGAGTTCTTACACTCAGCCTTTCCTAAAGTCCCCGGGTTTTGAACCCACTCAAGGGTCTACGCCCTGGAAATGGCCTGGAGTTCTTACACTCAGCCTTTCCTAAAGTCCCCGGGTTTTGAACCCACTCAAGGGTCTACGCCCTGGAAATGGCCTGGAGTTCTTACACTCAGCCTTTCCTAAAGTCCCCGGGTTTTGAACCCACTCAAGGGTCTACCGCCCTGGAAAAGGCCTCGAGTCCAGACTCGGTCGTTTCCTAAAGCTCCGGTCCTTGGGCCCTGGAGAAGGCCTCGAGTTCAGACACTCGGCCGGATGGGGTCCACCGCCCTGGAAAAGGCCTCGAGTCCGGACTCGGTCGATTCCTAAAGCTCCGGGCCCAGGGCCCTGGAGAAGGCCTCGAGTTCGGACACTCGGCCGGACTCCTAAGATCAGGGTTTTTACACCCCTCAAAGATCATTGCCGAGCTCACGCTTCCACAGCCGAGACTAACGGGGTGATGACTCCACTTCGGCACAAGAAAGCTCGTCTCGGCCAAAGCCAGCCATTTCGGAGAACTGTGCTACCACTCAAACACCCAAAAACGCCAAGTATTCCAGAACAGTCCGTGAAAAGTAAAAGAGGGCTCAAAGGCACTGCACACAGTTTGAATGATCATAAAGTTTGTCCTTTTTATTCATTGGAAGTTACTTTATTACAAAAGTTGCAGAGCAGAAAGCAAAATACAGAAAGGAGGATCGCAGTCCTCTGAAAACAGAAAACGAAATAAAAACTGGGAGACTCTGATCTTCACCGACTCTTCAGGCTGCAGGCTCGAAGACGCCGGATCGTTGCCTGGAGGTTCTGGGTGATCCGGAATTTCACAGAGCTATATAATACACTTTGGTTGGTCAGACCAAAGCGATTACATAACCTCTCCAGTTTGGAGGCACAGGACGCCAGGTCCGGCCTCAGTCCCACCTTCAGTCCGACGGTCTCGCAAGACCGTGTCGGACGAGAATGCGCCACCGCCCCTCTTCCTCTTCTTCTCTCCATCAACGAAACCCGACCCATCCGATTTCGACCCGGGGGCGGTCGGCCGTGAACCCACGTTCAGAGAGCGCGCGGTCCACGGGGAATTCCTTCAGAGAGTGCGCAGACCACGATGGGCTTCCCCCCTTGGAGAAAGCCACCCGCAGGCGCAAGGATCCCCCCTGGATCAAAAACTGCAGGATGTCCCCCAGTCATAGTTCTTATGTCTGCGCGATCTAAACTATTCTACGTTCAGTTCTTTTCATCGCCCATGGCAAGCCTGTTGCCCCTACTTATAGGAAGAAGAAGGGCTCACTCCTCGAAGAAAGTTATGGGGGCGAAGTCTCCCGTGCGCTACTCGGAATGCACAACCGTTGACCAGCGAATCCGATGACGCCAAGTGGAGGCATCCGTCCGTTTCCCTCATAAGCCGTGCCACTGTTTATTGCCATTTATGGTCTCCAGAATACGGAGAATCGGCACAGACAACTATGAGGATCGTATGACTCCTCCCACCTCGAGAGTCACGCGTTACATTAAAGACATTCAAGCACCATTCAATGCACATCTAGAAATAAAAGAGAAGCAAATGCAGGGAAAAATGCACGAGTAAAGAAGTTTGTCTTTTATTGATTGAGAAAATTACAAGGCTCGAAGGAAGAGGCGCTACAAAAGGGACATAAGGGACAGGGCTACTCCGGTCTCGGCGACTCCACCAGGTCAATCACCGTTCCAGAGGGGCCAAAAGTTTCAGCCGAGGCAGTGACCTCGCTCGGAGCGTCGCTGGCAGAAGGGGCTTCAACTGGTACCTCAGCCGAACCAGGAGCAGGAGAGGTCTCACCCTGAGGCACGGCCAAAGCCTCACTGGCGACTGGGGCATCGCTCAAGACCGGGGCAGCTGGAGCATCTTCCGATACAGGAACGGCTGGAGGAGCTTCGATCGAAGGACTCTCAGTTGCAGGAGCGGAGTTCGGCTCAACCGGGTCCGAGTACTTCGGCAGGTCCTGATAGACAGGATGGTCTTCAGGGACCCCCGCACGTCTCAGTGCGGCCAGGCATCCTTCCTCGAACAGAATGGAGATGATCTCCTCCACCTGTTTCTCGTACAGCTCAGTGGCGCGGTCCACCCCGCTTTGGAAAGCGGATTCGACCTCGGACTGGAGGGAGGCCTTCCCCTTTTCCAGGTCGGCGTTCGCCTTCGCCAGCTTCTCCTTCTCAGCACGACCAGCCAACACCTCCCCTCGTAGCCTCGTTACCTCCGCCGTCGACTCAGACTTCGACCTCGCCAACTCCGACTCCAGCTCGGAGACCTTCTTGTTCTTTGTCCAGACCTCGCCTTTTATGTGATTGATCCTGGACGAGAGTTCGGCGACCTCGGTCAGGGCCGACGCCAGACGAGCGGACTCTCCAGCTCTGGCCACCTTGAGCTCCTCCATTCCCTTCCGCTGCGCCTCCAGCTCCTTCTCCAGCTTCTCCCGCTCGGACTCCAAACGGGTTACCCTCGATGCGTTCCTATCCCTCCTTCCTAGGATGGCTAGGAGCCTCTGCACGTTCTGCAAGGGGAAAGGGGAGGGTCAAAACAGGAACAGCCGAGCTAAGAATGCACAGAAGACACTTACCAGAATGTCAGCCTGGATCGCCGTCAATATCAGGCTCTCGTCATCAAACTTCTCGTGCTCCTCCATATCCCGTGGCAGAGCACAGGCCCGGGCAAGGGCCCCGATCACCTCGGCATTTCCCAGCAGACGGTCTTCGACGTTCAGGGGTTTGCCGGGTTGTGTTTCCATTCTCGGCCTCCACGGCGCTGGGGCAGTTCGGGGCCCGGAGGCCGATCCGGACCCTTGCCCCACCGAGATGGTAGGCTCGTGGCTCGGCCCTCCAATCGACTTCCCGCCCGGTGCACTCTTTCCGGCGGGCGCGCTCCTCTCCTTCGGTACGCTCTTCTCGCCCCCCTTTTCGGGAGGAGCCTTGGCTCCAGGGGCGTGTGCAGGAGTCTTGCCCTTCGGCTGCGGGTCAGCCTTCGAACTCTTCTCCCCCGCCTTTGACTTCTTCCTGGGCGGGGATCCCTCCCTCGAGCGTTCCGGCGATTGTCGCCGAGTTCCACCACTCGGAGCAGGGGCAGGGGCAGAAGGAGCGCCAGCGCCTGCCGGACCCAAAGCAGCACGAGTACCGGCAAGCGATGGGGCCCCAGAGGACGATGACCTCTGCCGAAACTTGGCGGCCAAGTCCTTGACAACGGGCTCCCTCGAGCTTCCCTCCATATCCTCTCCTCGATCGGAGAGATAAGCGTCCACTATCTGTGTCAAGTCCGGCAGCTCCGGATCGGAAGTGGACGCCTCGGCTCCAGACGCAGTTCGGTCGGCGACGGGGTCGATCAGGGGGACTCCGCTGAACACCGCAACTGACACGGTTGGACGGTCAGGATGAGTCTCGTCCACCTCGGGTACGCCGGTCCTCTGGTAGTGACCGCGATACCTCGGCGTGTACCCAAGCAGCTTCCAAGCGGACCTGGTCTCGTGCCCTTTGTATCTTTCAACCTTATTGATGTCGTCAGGATTCCTCGTCCAGCCTTCACTGATAGCTCGGCGTCGCCTTGCACCCGCCTCTGCTCAATAGGCAAAAAAGAGTATCAGTTCGGCATCGATAAGGTAAACAAAGCAAGGAGGAGAAAAGCAATGGTAATTACTTGGGACCTCCCCAGGGCGACGTGGGACAGACAGCCTCCTGCTGTCACCCGGGCCGAACTCCCAGTCCCCCGAGACGCAGAAGAAATCTTCCTCGGCGTTCTTACTCGAATCCTCCAAGGCCAGGACGAAGCCCCTTCGCTGCGGCTTCACGCGGAGATAATATCTTCCCTCCCCAGCCTTGCAGATGTCGTATGTGTCCTCGATGTCGTGAGGGCCTAGGTTGGTCCCCAAGATCTCGTTCAACTTCGCCGTGCCCATGATGACCTTGTAGCCATTGGGCATCAACTGGCCCGGGGCGAGGGACCAAAGACTAAGGCAGGCCCTGAGTAGGGGGTGCAGGGGAAACTTGACCCCACCCTCGATCACGGAGATCAGAGGGAACGGCATCCAGCCGCCGTAGCAGCGATACAGGGCAGCGTCGGCAAGGTCTGCCGGTTTCAGGAGGACCCCCTCCGGAATGTTGAAGGCAGCCCTAAACTTGGCTAAGCCCTCATCGGAATCTACCCTAAACCTAGGGGTGCCCATGTCTAGAAGGGGTGACGACGAAGAAAAACCCTAGAAATCGAAAAACCCCAAAAAGAACCAGACAGAAGAACAGAGCGACTTACAGGGACGAAGAGGCAGATCAAGAGCAGATCCGGGCGCGCCCGACGGTCGTCCTCCTCGAACAGATCTCAGGCACTAAAGCAGAAATCGAGGGTAAAGGCGAAGGCGAAAGAAATCGGAAGCGAGAAGAAGAAGGGAGACGACCCTATTTGTAGAAAGGGAACCCTCGTTCGGGTACCACCTCCGAGTTCGAAAAGACACTTCGAACGAAAAGACGCTTCGAAGCCCGTGTCCGTCTCATTAATGTGACAACGCAATCAGCGCAGGAGCTACGCGTGTAGCCGCCAACTCGGATCCCAAGACGAACAGATCGGAGCATTTATTGCTTCAAAGAGTCGAAGCGACACCAAGTGATGATCGCTGTATCCCCAGATAGATTTTCTAGCCTTCAACCCCTAAAAGCTAGAGCGCTTAAGAGGTCAAAGGCTAGGGGGCAATTGTGTGGGGAGATTTCCTAAGTACCAGGATTACGCTAATCACAGCCATCAGATGAGACTCAACACCCTCACGTGCCCTCCGCGTGCCTCCCACGTGGCATCAGTTTCATTTCGGCTTCTAGCGCAGGCTCTCCGGCTGAAGTCAAGTGGGCCCAGAACGCCAACGCCGAGCTCGGCTACTCCACATGCCCACTTCGGCAGACATGTGCCCACTTCGGCAGAAGGTCTCTGTCTCGGCTGAAGGAGCCCAGACGAGAGCCGAAGCAGAGAGGAGCCTCCACTCGCACCCCTCATTCCCCCACGTCATCGGACACGTGGAGGAATAGGGGCACGAGCCAATGAGACAGACGTGACAACCAGCCATCCACAATCTTCGCCATATCCCTGACATGGCGGCATCCAGCGACTGAGGCCACATCAGGGCAAGGCCCAAGGACAGATCCAATGATATCCCTACCGCCAAAGGCATCCAGCACGATCTGGCCCAACAAGACGTGCATTAAATGCGAGGTGGGCTGATCCGACGCGCATTTAATGCAGAATGGGCTGGATTGGACCGCATTAATGGCAAAGTGGGCTGATCATGACTTCCCTACCAAGTCACTAGGCCCCACGCCCAAGATACCGTCCAAAGACACCACCAGGCATCTATAAATAGAGCCTCATTCCACATGCAAGGTATGCACAATTCATCTCTCAGAGTCGTTACTCTGCCTCTCTTCTTCCTCTCCTCTTCTTCCATTGTTCCAGCTCGTTCACTGACTTTGGCATCGGAGAGCCTTGCGCCGCCCAGGCCAGGGTCCTCTGACCATGTGTTTGTCTCTTTCAGGCTTTCGGACGGCATCCACTCATTCCCAGTCATCATCATTTCGGATAAGTCCTCTAAGGCACCTCCTTATTGTGGGTCGTTTATTTTTTGCACCTACAGTTTATACTGTTAAACTTTTAAACAAACAATAAAAACATTTAAGAATGAGTTAGAAAAGGAGGTCAAAGTCTTATAAGTGAGGAAATCTTAAATGGTAAAGTAAATAAAATTACAAATAGAAAACTAAGATAAGTACAAGTTTGGAAAGTTGAGCATTAGATGAAGTGAAAAATCTAATACTATTAAGATAAGTTAAAAACAGGTTACAAAAAGTCCAAAAAGAAAACAAAAGAAATGTCTCGAAGTGGTAGAAGATATTAAAAAACAGAAAGTCTAACATAGAAAAATGGTATGGTTTTTCAATTTGGGTTTGTTGAGACTGGTGGACGATACATAGATTGAAGAAGGTCCCAAATATCACAAAATTTCATTGAAAAGCAAAAGCAAAAGAAAAAAATCATCACTACTAATTAAAAAGGAAGAACTTTTGCAGAATGATCCCCTTTTAAGTCCATGAAGACGTAACAATGTAATCTACAATCAATCCACTTCCCCTTGTCACCGACGATCTCTTCAATCCATGAATTCGCATATGCTCATCTAAATCTGTGATTTATTTAACCTATAATAAATGTTGGATTGAACTTAATATTTACCTTAGTGTAAAAAATTGGGATCGATCGACAACAATACTCAATCACATCTCAATGGACCCATTATATTGCTACTCCAGCAAGAAGACAACAACTGTGATGGAAAAACATACCTAATTGACCTTTAATTACTGCGATATGCAAAGGATTCTGCCCATCTGGTCCTCCAGTGCTGTAATCTACACTGTCTATTATTTTCCGCACAACTTTATTCAACCCAGCCTCGGCAGCCAAATAAAGCAGACTCTCTCCAGCCACATTGACCTCACGTTCTAGCCCATGTATCTCTTCAAATGCAGTGCCACTTCGCCGTGGCTCTTCTTTAGTGCCTCATGGATTGGATTACTACCTTCCAAGTTGCTTATCCTCAAAGCCACACCACCAGCCTGCCGCACAGGGTTTCCTTCCTCTAAAGCGGGTGTAAGACGCTTTGTGAGCTCAAGATGGCTAGCCCTGGCAGCCACGTGAAGTGGAGTGTCGCATTTCGCTGAGAGATGAGAAACGCGCACAGTTGGATCACCTTCTCCACAATAGTTTGATGGCCGAATTCAACTGCAATATGTAGCACTGTATTCTTCCGTGGAGTGAGACAGAGAGTAAGGTTAGGCGCCCGGGGTTCATTAGCTTCCACGATACTTGTTAGGACCTTCATGTCGCCTTTCATTGCAGCCTTGTAGAGCTTAGGATCCATCTTATGTACGCCGATCGTAGGGAGTTCTCTATTATCCATCGACTCTGTGATATGGCAAGGAGAATATCCCATGCGGATTAAGATCAAATTCCATGATTATTCATTACAATAGGGCTTCAATTAAATCATCAAATCTTTTGTATATCCCCTTTAGGTATGTTTGCAATGGGCTATTTATATTATTTCTTCAGTCATTTTTGTGGTCTTAGATACAATATGCAAGTGTACTAATTCTTAACATAACTTAGCATAATTTTATAGGATCCTCGGAAGGGGTCATTCCTAAAATCTGCCCCTGCACGCCTGCAGAATGCGGTGATAAGGCATGGAAACACGAGTGGCTTCTTGTTGTTTCTGTTCTCCTCGACAGTGAATATGCAGGACTTTGCTACGAACCCCACATCAATCGGCTGTCTATGCTGGATACAGTGTAGTAGGATGGCATCTTCTAGTGAGGCCGTGGTAATATGTGTCCATGGCCTCAGAGAATGTGAAATGAATAGATGCCACACCCCTAATTCAATTTTCAAATTGGTGTGCTTGATGAGGAAATCTCGGGTCACCCAAAAAATCATAGGCTCGATGATAAGGTCGTTGGCTAGGTCCAAGTTTCTTCCTTTGTATAGATCGCCCCAAGTAACTCCCTCCCGTATGTTCTCCACTTGGTCCTTAGAGAGTTCAGTCCTGAATTATCTGTTGATATCATCCTCGTTCATCCTGACCTTTCTTTCTCGAACCATAACTGGTGTGCCAGCTCGGTAGTCTACGGGTTTCATACCCGCGTAAAACTCTTCAACTGCTCGTCTGCAAAATCTTAAGAGGGGTACTTATGTAGGTTTGCCAACCCATTTGTTCAACCATATCTGGGATATCGGTGTCTTCGAGCTCATCTATTGCAATTCCTCTCTCTCACTATCCCACGGCGTCGGAAACTCTGCAGCCTATCCTCAAAATCTCTTTTCAGGGTACACGAGGGTAAGCTTCTCTGGAGACTCACCCACTACGAGTTGATTCGCCTTGTTCAAGGTGTAGAGATTGAAGTGCTTGAGAAGGTGAACGGCGTGCTCATCGGCAAGATCCACTGGGGTCCTTAGGTTGAGTTCAATTGTAAAGAGTAGTGAGTTTCTCGCGCGGTAACCTTCGTTTAATTAGTGCTTGATCTTTTTGGACCAGGGTGAGGTCCAGTGGTTTTTTTCCCTATTTAGGGTTTTCCACGTAAAATATCGTGTGTCCATCTTTGTGGTTGTTTGATTGATTAACTCAGGTTATTGCTCGTTAAATTCCTTATTAAAATTTGAGTTGGGACTGTTTTTATCCTTAGGGGTTGTTCTTGATCGACCATCTTGGAACTTCAATAATTGTAGAGGTCAACGTCCACCCTCGCTCCTGAGCGGTCATAATTGTGGTCGAACCCTCGCCCTCACCATAAAACTATTATTGTGCAGTTTCCTATCACCAATTGGTTTTGGGAAAAGTGGTACCTCAATGGGGTGCAAAATCCTACAATTGGTATCAGAGACTGGTAGGTCGAGTGTTCGCTTCCGAGCGATCATAATTGTGGTTGAGTGCTCGCTCTCACCATAAAACTATTGTTGTGATGTTTCCTATCACCTAGTACCTCAATGGGGTGTAAGATCCTACAAGTGATATCAAAGCCTAGTAGGTCGGGTGTTCGAGTCACGGGACACGCGTTTTGCGAGTTCGCAACAGGAGTCGCGGCGGGTGTGTCGTTGAGGGAGGGATTGTTGAGGTCAACGTCCACCCTCGCTTCTGAGCGGTCATAATTGTGGTCAAGCCCTCGCCCTCACCATAAAACTATTATTGTGCTGTTTCATATAACCAATTGATTTTGGGATAAGGGGTACCTCAATGGGGTGTAAGATCGTACAGAGAAGATGAATTTGAAAGAAACATGATTTCTAATTATCTAAAAATGTTTCTTTTTTAAAAAAATATCTAAAAATGCTTTTCAATGGTGCCAAGAGCAGTCCCAAATGAGATTAATTATTATTTTTACTATAGCAAGTCTCAATTAGATTATTAATGTATGATTATAATTAGTATATATAATATAATGACTAATGTCCAATCAATGACATATGAAGGGAGATAAATCAACAATAGTGTGCCTGTAAACATTCAAAACTTCAAATTAATCACATGTTAATTACTTTTGAACTATTTTCTAATCTCGTAGTAAACACAATTCATAATTTCTTACTTTGAATAAATATTTCTATCTATGGTGGAATTGAGATATTTTCTGGAGAAATTAGCGAAAGGTCCCCATAAGTCCATGTTTCCAGCCTCCAGTCCAAAGAAAAACTTTTTTGAGGTCTGTGGTCCACTCAGCTAGACTTTTTCCAACCTTAGGTCCTTGTGCACACATGTTTTAATTTTTCAGGACTAAAATACCCTTATAACTGACGCAGCATGGAATGAAGTGGTCCCCAACCTGTAACGCTTTTTCAGCAACGTGTCACGATAATGTAGCCTCGGATTTAGGTGATAACTCATCGCCTGTTACTAATATGCCCTTGTAATTCACCGCAAATCTTGTATTTTGAATTTCAAATTGCAGTCACGCTAGAAAACTTCTGATAGAGATTTTATTGTTAGTAGATTGCAGATCAGTCGTCTGTGTTGCAGACTACAGATCTAGCGTTGTGGAAGCATGTTGCTGTTCTGAATCGAATCAGATTGTAATTCATATGGGAAGATTATTTCAAATCAGATTGTAATTCATGTGGGAAGATTGCGAGCAGATTTCAGAGATTACAGATTGCAGATCCATCGTTCTGAAGCAGTTCGCAGATTCACTGTGAACCAGATATGAGTTTCTGTGCGTAACAGATTGCAGATTCAACTTTGGCCGGAGATAAGGAAGGTTTTATATTCATAGCAGAGTGTATGCAAGATTTCTTGTTTAAATTGTAGATTTATATTTCTGATACTCATTTTCATTTTTATTTGACCAGTTATTTATTTTGCATAGGATTCTGATCTGTTTGTTCAGATTTGTTATTTGTTTTTGTTATTTATTATAGTTAGATTTCCAGAGTTTTGTTTTGATTAACATTTTTATTTGATTGGATTCGTATAGATAAGCCTGATGTATCTAGATGTCAAATAAGTTACTTTGTTTCTCATTAAATCGTTTAATAGTTTCAAATTATGTTCAAAGCTGCAATCTTGAAGGAGTCATGTAATCGAATATATGTGACTTTTTGCATCAAATGTATCTGTCTTTCTACTATACATATGCGATTTATAAATTTATTTCAGTTTTTTTATAAAATTATCTGAGTTCTATAGAAACTATCTGAATTCAATATGGAATTTATCTGAGTTCTTTAGATTTTATCTAAATTCTATATCGAATTTATCTGAATTATAATGAATAAATATAGATAACTTTTATATAAATTCAGATAAATTTGTTAAGAAATCAGATAAATATGTTCAGAAATCAGATAAAATTCTACAGTATTCAGATAAATTTTTACAGAAATCATATAAACGTTTACAGAATTCAGATAAATTTAGATAAATGGTTGTTTTTTATATTCTGCACACTTTTAAAGATACTGATGACTTTTGATCTCCGTTGATTTTTGTAAATTCAAAGATGGCACAGCCGCTAATGCTTCTTTGTAAGTATGGTATGTTTACTGCCGTCATTCATTTTAGTCTGGGCATGAGATTTGATGATTTAATTCGTCAAGTTTGCAACAAATGGAAGATGTTGGCAGTAAACATGGTCTGTCTGACTTACACATTGCCTGGCCACCCAAAGTGTTTGCTGGACAGCGACTCAGATTTGTTAAGCTTATCAATGTTGGCGTCTTCAATGGGATTGGAAACAGTGGATGTTTTCGTATCAGAAATGCACGAATCAGATGATGATAATCAAGAGGAAAACGTTGAAGATGCCATTCAATTAGTGGGTTATGAGGGCACAGATATTGAGACAAATCTACTTCCACAGTTCTGCACACACAAGGAGAAGATTTTGCTGTCTTCAGGCTGGTCAAGTGGTATTAGAGAAGTGAGATAGAGGTTTGAGGGCGGTGTTACAGAGTTTAGAAGTGTTTTGTATAGATATTCAATGGAGGTTGGGTTTGAGTTTCTGTAAGACCCCGACCCGAGAGACCTCGTTTAGAGTTGTTTGAGTTGTGTTTTAGTTTTAAGTGTGTTTAGTGGTTCTGGATTAGTTGGGGATTAGAATAGCTTTTATGATAGCTTTGGGGAATTTGGAGAGCCTTTTTGATGTGTGGGACCCTTTGGGGGTTCTTATTACGAATTGTGTGAGATTGGGGGTTTACCGATGATTTCCAAGAATCGTGTTTCTTTTTAAAACCCATTGGACTTATCTTGTTAACCCCTACAATTTTCATGTTGACATCGTTTTCATTTGAGGACCTTAAACCTGATTTTTCACTAATTGAGGGCAAAATGGTCTTTTTACCCAAAATCTGGACACCGATTTCAATGTCACCAAAATGTGCAAAATATATACTTTTTGGAAACTAGAAATTTTGCCGATCAACTTTGTCTTCTTCGCCGAATTCGTTTGAAGCCCCGAGAACCATGTTTTGAGCCCGAGAAGTTCTTTAAGTTGTGGGCCCCATCCTCACTTACTATATATAGAAAGTTTCTTCTTCTTTTTCCCATTTCTGGCAAAAACCCTAGAGGAGGAGAGAAATCCCAGCCCTAAGGGTTTTGCCTTACCTTTTCTTGCCTCTTCATCTTCAATCACCCACTAAGCTAGCGCTAATGGAAAATTAGTTGCTGCAATCTTCTTCCTCATCTCAAGGCCTTCATCTTGATACCATTTTTGAAGAAAACCGCCCACTCCAAGATTTACTTTGGACAACACCTTGCTTTTTGAAGAACTTCCTTGTAAGTGATTTTCTTAAAAATGTTATAATCTTGATTGTTTAGCCCTAGGGAAACTCTATTTCAGTTATTGGAAGATTTCGTTTTGTTTTGATTGGATTTTGATAATCTAGGGTTTGGATTTGGGGGTTTTGTGTATAGGTGTTTGTTTGGGGATCTAAGAGGTGATTAGAGCTCAATTTGAATTGCAATTGGACCCAAGGCAAGTGGATGAAATGACTCTCATGTGTTTTATCATGTTTTCTGCAACATTCTTGATTTGTCTTCATTAATGGTTTTAATGATTTATCATGTTTGATGGTTTAGTCTTATTGATTTTGAATGATGATTTGATGTGATAATGAGGTCAAGGAATAGCCCAATTTTTTTGTGAAAATATGTATGGAAGAAAGGGAAAGAAAGGAAATGGATTGGAGTTGGACAAGAGAAGAATTCAACCAAAGGGGTTGAAATTCGCTACAGGACCGATCGATCGCCCATCAGGTCCGATCGATCGGACTGTAAATAACTGAGAGGGTTCTCAGGACCGATCGATCGCCCATCAGGTCCGATCGATCGGACTGTAAATAACTGAGAGGGTTCTCAGGACCGATCGATCGCCCTTCAGGTCCGATCGATCGGACTGAGATGAGATGAAATATAAAATAGGAGAATTGTGGGATTATTTTCCAGATTCACCCCAAGTCCATACTCAAGTCCAATTCAGCTCTATCCCTTATCTTCTTTATTGAAGACATTGAACCTGTATTGATGCATTTAAACCCATGAAAGATTGGGGTAAATTGTGAGGGGCTGTAGTGTGGAAGTATCATTTGGAGCCCCAATGTTATTCAAGGATGGGTAAGGTGTTGTATGAAGTCCGAAGGAAGGAGGAAACCTCATCAGGGAGATTCCATGAGATTGTATAGATTGACCAATGTGGATAAGGACCCGGAATGTCCCTAACTCTTAAAGAGTACCAAAATTTCATCATAACTGACATACGGGACCCTATTCACACTGATTCAATTCTAGAAACTCCATTGTTAGCCTATAAGGTGGGAAAACTATTTGTATTTGATTTTCAACTAAACTCTTATTTTGGGATTTCAAACCAACTTGATATGACTAGACTGTTACAAGAGTACTAAAAGTGATGTGTTTAGCTTTTGCTAACTTGTATATGGCGACTTGAGATGGATGTGTATTTGTGCCTATGGCACCCCGTTTCTTACTGTGCATATGATTTGATTTATCGTATTTGACCTATGAGTCGGCACCACTGAGCTTGGACGACCTCGTCGGTTTGATCCTCCGACTTGGGGTTCCTTCCCCTCCTGATAGCCAACTGCAGTCTGGAATATGCATAGTTTACCCGGTTCGCTACCGTGGTCCCACAGAGTATATATATATATATGTATAGTATAGTATTTATCGTTGTTCCTCCTCACCTCGTGTGACTGAGGCCAATGATCCTGTTAGGGTATATGCTCTCTTCACTTCGGTGAAGGGAGGATCTAGCTTGTGGGGTTGCCATCTTGACAGTTTCCAAATCCTTGTTACCTTACATGTTTTATTGCAAATGTACTTCTTTTGAAATGATATATTGTCTTTTACAAAGTTCATCGTTTATCCATAAGTTTTCTTAACTCTTGCGTAGCATCATTGTTTTATTATTGTTATGTCTTTTCACCCACCTGCCAGACCGTCGTGTCTGATCCATTTATTTTGGTACTCAGGTCCCGAGCTCTTTGCCATTGAGGAGGAGCCAGAGGAGGCGGTCGGTGGACCGCAGCGTGTGATTGAGTGGCAAGCTGATGATGTCATGTAGACATTTGGCTTTGCCTTGAGGACGATACACTTTGGGACTTGATATCTTTGTTTTAGATTTCTTTGGGTTGTACGGTCTTTGTTGACCGATATTTTGGGATTTTAATTAACTGATACTTTGTAAACATACTTGAACTTACTTTGGGGAAAATGCTTATGATCATTGCTCATCCTGATACCTTATCATTTAACCATAGATTTGTCTTGTTTATGAGATTGAATAGTACTCATATGATTTGCTACACGCTTCCGCAATCTTAAAAATATATTGGATATGATTACATGTGAGATGATGTGTACAGATAATCCTCACCGCGGAACCCTGTGGGAAATCACGTGCACGGATAAACATTCTTTTAATTCCGTGTGCGTTTTAGCCAAAGAGATGCACGTGGCGCGGCATCAACCCACCGTCCCGACCTCCCGGACTCGGATCCTTTCCCCTTTCGGTCCGGGGTCGCGACAGGACTGGTATCAGAGCGGGACATGTTTCAGGCAATTAAAAGAAACTAGAAATCTTAAGTACGTGGCGAGGATCCGTTAGATAGAATCGTGTGAGCAATGTGTGACCACCCTGTACTTGGTTTATATGTGCTAACAAATTGTTTTGCAGCGTTATGCCACCTCGCAAAAGAACAGCAAACAGTAATCACATTGCCAGTAACAGTGAGAGTGCAGGGCTTAGTACAGAGGAACTTCAGGACAACAATATGCAGAATCAATTCCAGCAGATGATGCAAGCTATGCTAGACCAACAACGACAAGCAAATGAAAATCAGGCTAGGCTCCAAGCACAAGCTCATGAGACACAGACCAGATTGCAAGAACAGATGCTTAAGAAAGATGAGGATCATGCTAGGGAGATAGCTCAAATGCAGGCACAGTTGTTGGGGATATTAGAGAGGAGACCGGAACCAATCCCAGTTGCACCACCTGGTCCGGTAAACATTAGAGGAAATGATCCTAATGTATTGTATGAGCGGTTTAGGAAGAGAGGACCGAAAGAATTTTTGGGGACTGAAGACCCAATGGCAGCAGATGATTGGCTTGAGCACACCGAAAACATATTCGAGATATTCATATGTACCGGTGTGGAACGTGTACAGCTTGCAGCCTCTATGTTTGTGGGTTTAGCAGATATTTGGTGGAAGACCGTCAGGGCAGAATATAGGGAAATGGCAGATGCAGAAGCTTGGGCTAACTTCAAAAGACAGTTTGGAGAGAAATACGTACCTGCACATGTCAAGAGACAAAAGGCAGCAGAATTTCAACAACTTGTGCAAGGGAACATGACAGTCCTCGAATACCTTACCAAATTCGAGAGATTGTCAAGGTATGCTCCAGAGCTGATAGACACTGTTGAGAAGAAGATAACCAAGTTCCTTGAGGGACTTCACCCGATTATTGAGAGGGATGCTACCGGGGTTGTACCACCCGTTACCTTTGAAGAAGCTGTCAAGAGAGCATACAAATTTGAGAACTTCCACAACAAAATCATCAAGAACCAAGGAAAGGGTCAAGGCCAGCAGCAGAACTATCAACAAAGAAACAATCAGAATAAGAGGCCAAGACAAGAGCAAAATGTGCAAAATCAAGGAGCTTGTGTTCATTGTGGGAGACATCATGGGAATGCCCAATGTCGTTCTATCACGGGAGCATGTTTTAGATGTGGTTCGATGGACCACCAGATGAGGGAATGCCCAAGGCAGAATAGACAGCAACAGGAGGTACAGCGTCAGGCACCACCTCAGAATGCATTGGTAGTTCAGAATCAAGCAAGGCCACTACAACAACAGGCACCTCAGCAACAGTTTAGGCCACAGCAACAACAGCAACAACAGGCCCGTCAGCAAGGGCAGAATCAGAATCAAAATCAGCGTCCTCAGAATCAGAATAGGAATGCACCACAAGGCAGGCAACAGCAAGGGTAGAACAGGCCACCACAAAGGGCACAACTCTATGCTGTCAATAGAGCTGATGTGGAGGCTGAAGGCAATGTAGTGGAAGGTACACTTCTCGTCTGTGGTTTTGATGCTAAGGTTTTGTTTGACCCTGGCTCTACTCACTCATTCCTATCTCCAAAATTTGCTATGTTGATTGATATGCATGCTAGAGAGTTGAGTTTCATTTTGACTGTGACTACCCCTTTAGGTAAGGAAGTTGTTTGTAGAACTTTTTACCCTAGTTGTCCAGTCGTGATAGGAGAAGTAGTATTACCGGCAGATCTCATTTTGTTGGAGATGCAGGATTTTGATGTCATCCTAGGGATGGATTGGTTAGCAGGATACCATGCTACTATGGATTGTTTCCATAAGACCCTAACTTTTAAGTTAGAGGAGACCCAAGAAGGGGTGTTGTTTCAGGGAGAAAGGAGTATTTCTGGTGCAGGATTTATTTCAGCATTGAAGGCTGATAGGCTTCTAAAAAGTGGTTGTGGGGGTTATTTGGCGTTTATCACGGAGGATAAACGGTCCCAAGGGATGGAGGAGATCCCAATTGTTTGTGAATTTCCGGATGTTTTCCCGGAAGAGATACCAGGATTGCCACCCATTAGAGAAATAGACTTCACTATTGAGTTGTTACCAGGGACTGCTCCGATATCTATCGCACCTTACAGAATGGCCCCGGCAGAATTGGGAGAGTTGAAGATGCAATTGCAAGAACTTTTGAACAAAGGTTTTGTGAGACCTAGTGTGTCACCGTGGGGAGCACCAGTTTTGTTTGTAAAGAAGAAGGATGGTTCTATGAGAATGTGTATTGACTATAGAAGATTGAACCAAGTGACCATCAAAAACAAATATCCATTGCCAAGGATAGATGAATTATTTGATCAGTTGCAAGGAGCTGCTTACTTTTCAAAGATTGATTTGAGGTCAGGCTACCATCAGTTGAGAGTTAGAGACTCAGATGTACCAAAAACAGCCTTTCGGACAAGATATGGACACTATGAATTTCTAGTGATGCCATTTGGTTTGACTAATGCACCGGCAGTTTTCATGGCATTGATGAACAAAATATTCGCGGAGTATTTGGATCAGTTTACAGTGGTGTTTATTGATGATATTTTGGTGTATTCCAAGACCAAAGGAGAGCATGAAGAACATTTGAGGATAGCACTCCAGCTGTTGAGGGAGAATCAGTTGTTTGCAAAACTTAGTAAGTGTGAATTTTGGTTGGACCAAGTCACATTTTTGGGTCATATCATCTCCAAAGAAGGATTATCAGTGGACCCGTCCAAGATTGAGGCAGTCATGAATTGGGATAGACCGAAGAATGCATCAGAAATCAGGAGTTTTCTTGGATTGGCAGGATATTATCGGAGGTTTGTGCAAGGATTTTCGTCGATTGCATCACCTCTGACGAAGTTGACAAGGAAGAATGCACCATATGTTTGGACAGACAAGTGTGAAGCTAGTTTCCAAGAGCTGAAGAAGAGATTGACTACAGCTCCAGTCCTTACTTTGCCATCTGGGAGCGGCGGTTTTACCATTTTTACCGATGCTTCCAATGTTGGGCTTGGATGCGTGCTAATGCAAGATGGGAAGGTAGTTGCATATGGGTCACGGCAGTTGAAAGATCATGAGAAGAACTATGCAACACATGATCTCGAGTTAGCCGCAGTTGTTTTAGCTTTGAAGATTTGGAGACACTACCTCTATGGAGAGAAGTTTGAGGTTCACTCCGATCACCGTAGTCTACAGTACTTGTTTTCTCAAAAGGAGTTGAACATGAGGCAAAGGAGATGGATGGAATATATTAAAGACTATGATTTTCCAATCAAGTATCACCCGGGAAAAGCGAATGTAGTTGCAGATGCCTTGAGCAGAAAGTCAGTGAGCATGGCAAGTCTTCGTGGAACTTATGTGGTACAGCAGTTAGAAGAGTTGGGTGTAGATTTTCAGCCACTAAGAGAAGGTGTCATGTTAGCAAACATGTCAGTGTCAGAGCCTTCTTTCATTCAGAAGATCAAAGAGAGTCAGTTACAAGACCCAGAATTGGCTAAGATTTCTGAGCACCTAGCAGATCGTCCAGATTTTCGTTTTGTAGATGGAGTTTTGTACTACCGAGACCGTCTGTGTGTGCCTAACTTGGAGGACTTGAGGAATGATATCATGTCCGAGGCCCATGATACCAAGTATTCCATACACCCGGGCAGTACGAAGATGTACCAGAATTTGAAGGGCAGATTTTGGTGGAATAACATGAAGAGAGAGATAGCAGCTTTCGTCTCTCGTTGTATGACATGTCAGTTGATCAAGGCAGAACATCAGAAGCCTCCAGGGTTACTACGACCATTAGAGATTCCGGAATGGAAATGGGAGCACATTACCATGGACTTCATATCGGGTTTACCAAAGACTAGTAAGGGCAACGATGCTATTTGGGTCATAGTGGACCGTCTTACCAAGACAGCTCATTTCTTACCGATGAAGACTGGGAAGAAGATGCATATGTTACCTTTGGCACAGTTGTTTGTCACAGAAATTGTCAGTCGTCATGGACAGCCAGTTTCCATCACATCTGATAGAGACAGCAGATTTGTCTCAAGATTTTGGAAGACATTGCACGAGTCTATGGGTACGAAGTTACAGTTCAGCACAGCCTATCACCCACAGACCGATGGTCAGTCAGAAAGGACGATTCAGACACTTGAAGACATGCTTCGAGCTTGTGTGTTAGATTTCAAGACTCAGTGGGATGAAGCCTTACCGTTGTGTGAGTTCGCTTACAACAACAGTTTCCACTCGAGTATCGGTATGGCACCTTTTGAGGCTTTGTATGGCAGAAGGTGTAGAACACCTGTTTGTTGGGAAGAAGTTGGTACTCGCAGTTTCCATGGACCAACCATTGTTAGTGAGACAAGTGACAAAGTCAAGTTGATCCAAGAACGTCTGAAAGTGGCTCAGAGTAGACAGAAGAGTTATGCAGACTCACACAGAAGGGATTTACAGTTCAAAGAAGGAGATAAGGTTTTCTTGAAAGTGTCACCTACTCGTGGGACTTTGAGGTTTGGACAGAAGGGCAAACTGTCTAGGAGGTACATTGGACCGTATGACATTGTGAGTAGGATTGGTGATGTGGCTTACAGGTTAGCCTTACCACCTGAACTTTCCGGCGTACACAATGTTTTTCACGTTTCTATGTTAAAGAAATACGTCCCTGACAGACTACACATACTCCGTTATGAGCCATTAGAAATCCGAGAAGATGCGACATATGTTGAGAAGCCTAAGCAGATCATTGACACCAAGGTACAAGAATTGAGAACTCGGACTATTCAGTGGGTCAAGGTACTTTGGGAGAATCATGGACCGGAAGAAGCAACTTGGGAATTACGGGATCAGGTTCAGAAGAAGTACCCACATCTTCTACCGGAGGTGAGTTTTAATTTACATTTGGAGGACCAAATGTCCTAAGGGGTGGAGGATGTAAGACCCCGACCCGAGAGACCTCGTTTAGAGTTGTTTGAGTTGTGTTTTAGTTTTAAGTGTGTTTAGTGGTTCTGGATTAGTTGGGGATTAGAATAGCTTTTATGATAGCTTTGGGGAATTTGGAGAGCCTTTTTGATGTGTGGGACCCTTTGGGGGTTCTTATTACGAATTGTGTGAGATTGGGGGTTTACCGATGATTTCCAAGAATCGTGTTTCTTTTTAAAACCCATTGGACTTATCTTGTTAACCCCTACAATTTTCATGTTGACATCGTTTTCATTTGAGGACCTTAAACCTGATTTTTCACTAATTGAGGGCAAAATGGTCTTTTTACCCAAAATCTGGACACCGATTTCAATGTCACCAAAATGTGCAAAATATATACTTTTTGGAAACTAGAAATTTTGCCGATCAACTTTGTCTTCTTCGCCGAATTCGTTTGAAGCCCCGAGAACCATGTTTTGAGCCCGAGAAGTTCTTTAAGTTGTGGGCCCCATCCTCACTTACTATATATAGAAAGTTTCTTCTTCTTTTTCCCATTTCTGGCAAAAACCCTAGAGGAGGAGAGAAATCCCAGCCCTAAGGGTTTTGCCTTACCTTTTCTTGCCTCTTCATCTTCAATCACCCACTAAGCTAGCGCTAATGGAAAATTAGTTGCTGCAATCTTCTTCCTCATCTCAAGGCCTTCATCTTGATACCATTTTTGAAGAAAACCGCCCACTCCAAGATTTACTTTGGACAACACCTTGCTTTTTGAAGAACTTCCTTGTAAGTGATTTTCTTAAAAATGTTATAATCTTGATTGTTTAGCCCTAGGGAAACTCTATTTCAGTTATTGGAGAATTTCGTTTTGTTTTGATTGGATTTTGATAATCTAGGGTTTGGATTTGGGGGTTTTGTGTATAGGTGTTTGATTTTGGGGATCTAAGAGGTGATTAGAGCTCAATTTGAATTGCAATTGGACCCAAGGCAAGTGGATGAAATGACTCTCATGTGTTTTATCATGTTTTCTGCAACATTCTTGATTTGTCTTCATTAATGGTTTTAATGATTTATCATGTTTGATGGTTTAGTCTTATTGATTTTGAATGATGATTTGATGTGATAATGAGGTCAAGGAATAGCCCAATTTTTTGTGAAAATATGTATGGAAGAAAGGGAAAGAAAGGAAATGGATTGGAGTTGGACAAGAGAAGAATTCAACCAAAGGGGTTGAAATTCGCTACAGGACCGATCGATCGCCCATCAGGTCCGATCGATCGGACTGTAAATAACTGAGAGGGTTCTCAGGACCGATCGATCGCCCATCAGGTCCGATCGATCGGACTGTAAATAACTGAGAGGGTTCTCAGGACCGATCGATCGCCCTTCAGGTCCGATCGATCGGACTGAGATGAGATGAATTATAAAATAGGAGAATTTGTGGGATTATTTTCCAGATTCACCCCAAGTCCATACTCAAGTCCAATTCAGCTCTATCCCTTATCTTCTTATTGAAGACATTGAACCTGTATTGATGCATTTAAACCCATGAAAGATTGGGGTAAATTGTGAGGGGCTGTAGTGTGGAAGTATCATTTGGAGCCCCAATGTTATTCAAGGATGGGTAAGGTGTTGTATGAAGTCCGAAGGAAGGAGGAAACCTCATCAGGGAGATTCCATGAGATTGTATAGATTGACCAATGTGGATAAGGACCCGGAATGTCCCTAACTCTTAAAGAGTACCAAAATTTCATCATAACTGACATACGGGACCCTATTCACACTGATTCAATTCTAGAAACTCCATTGTTAGCCTATAAAGGTGGGAAAACTATTTGTATTCGATTTTCAACTAAACTCTTATTTTGGGATTTCAAACCAACTTGATATGACTAGACTGTTACAAGAGTACTAAAAGTGATGTGTTTAGCTTTTGCTAACTTGTATATGGCGACTTGAGATGGATGTGTATTTGTGCCTATGGCACCCCCGTTTCTTACTGTGCATATGATTTGATTTATCGTATTTGACCTATGAGTCGGCACCACTGAGCTTGGACGACCTCGTCGGTTTGATCCTCCGACTTGGGGTTCCTTCCCCTCCTGATAGCCAACTGCAGTCTGGAATATGCATAGTTTACCCGGTTCGCTACCGTGGTCCCACAGAGTATATATATATATGTATAGTATAGTATTTATCGTTGTTCCTCCTCACCTCGTGTGACTGAGGCCAATGATCCTGTTAGGGTATATGCTCTCTTCACTTCGGTGAAGGGAGGATCTAGCTTGTGGGGTTGCCATCTTGACAGTTTCCAAATCCTTGTTACCTTACATGTTTTATTGCAAATGTACTTCTTTTGAAATGATATATTGTCTTTTACAAAGTTCATCGTTTATCCATAAGTTTTCTTAACTCTTGCGTAGCATCATTGTTTTATTATTGTTATGTCTTTTCACCCACCTGCCAGACCGTCGTGTCTGATCCATTTATTTTGGTACTCAGGTCCCGAGCTCTTTGCCATTGAGGAGGAGCCAGAGGAGGCGGTCGGTGGACCGCAGCGTGTGATTGAGTGGCAAGCTGATGATGTCATGTAGACATTTGGCTTTGCCTTGAGGACGATACACTTTGGGACTTGATATCTTTGTTTTAGATTTCTTTGGGTTGTACGGTCTTTGTTGACCGATATTTTGGGATTTTAATTAACTGATACTTTGTAAACATACTTGAACTTACTTTGGGGAAAATGCTTATGATCATTGCTCATCCTGATACCTTATCATTTAACCATAGATTTGTCTTGTTTATGAGATTGAATAGTACTCATATGATTTGCTACACGCTTCCGCAATCTTAAAAATATATTGGATATGATTACATGTGAGATGATGTGTACAGATAATCCTCACCGCGGAACCCTGTGGGAAATCACGTGCACGGATAAACATTCTTTTAATTCCGTGTGCGTTTTAGCCAAAGAGATGCACGTGGCGCGGCATCAACCCACCGTCCCGACCTCCCGGACTCGGATCCTTTCCCCTTTCGGTCCGGGGTCGCGACAGTTTCTATATATGAAAAATGATAAAGTTAGGGTTACAGCTGAATGTTCTCGCAGTTGTTCGATGGGTTGCAAATGGCGTGTTCATGCATCGATTGAGAAGTCGTCTGGACATTTTTATATCAGGACATTAGATAATGAGCATACGTGTGGTGCAGCAGTCCGAACTTCGAAAAATAGCCGTATGAGATCTGAGACGGTTGCTGATTTAATGATTGATCATATTCGTGACAAGCCGCTCACTAGACCAATTGATGTTGTGCACCACTTTAAGGCGAATTATGGACTTATAATTACATACCATCATGCATGGTGGGGCGTGGAAAGGGCTAGAAATAAGTTGTATGGTGATTCGTCGCTATCTTTTGACCATCTTCATTGGTACATTAAGGTGGCGGAGGATGTGAATCAAGGAAGCCTTTTTGTGCTAGATTATGACCAATCAACTATGTGCTTTAAGCGGCTGTTTGTTTCATTCTATGCTTCAATTTCTGGTTTTAATCATGTCCGTCCTTTGTTTTCTTGGATGGTACTTTTTTGAAAGGGAGATACAAGGGAAACTTGTTGGCAGCAACAGGGAAGAATGGAAATCAAGGTATGGGCAGTTGCTTTCGATTCTTATATTTTTGACATTTTTTTTATTAATGATTACCATTTATTATTTTTTATTTATTTCTTTGAGTATAAAACTTTATTTTTTTATGACACAGGTTTGTTTCCCATTGCTTTCGCTGTTGTGGACTTAGAGACGGAGGACAATTGGAAGTGATTTTTGCAAGATTTAAGGAAAGTTCTGGTTTTGGATCGCACTATTACTTTTATTTCCGATAGAAATCCAGGTCTGATAGAGGGTGTTTCAAGCGTTTTTCACTATGCTCATCATGCTTTTTGCCTACAACACTTGAAGGTAAATCTGAGGGACAAATTGTCAGGTGGATACACTAACGAATTTAGAGAGAGAATGGTTATGATGCTAAGAGAATGTGCATATGCCCCGACCATAGCTGCATTTCATGCCAAGTTGCAGGCGTTGAGGCATTAAGGTGGTAGCAACGTAGGCAGATTTCTTTCTGGATTGCCTCATGAAAGATGGAGCAATGCCTACTTTAAGGGTCAGCGGTATGGTGAAATGTGTTCAAATGCAGCTGAATCTTTAAACTCCTGAATTAGAGAAGCTCGCCATCTTCTAATTACAAAGATAGTGGACACAATAAGGGTTCAAATAATGGAGCAGATGGCTACTAGGAAGGAAGTTTCCAGCAGATGGAAGTCAGTCATTTGCCCGGATATGGATAAGAGGTTGGATGCTTTGATCTAGCTTGGACGGACGTGGATTGTCAGGCGTTCTAGTAAAACTATTTACGATGTTTATTCTTACCCATCAGTGACTGTTGACATTTTTAATCATATATGTTCCTGTTATCAGTGGTAGATTAATGGCTTTCCTTGCGCCCATGCTTGTGCTGCGATTCAAAAGAGTGGAAAGGACCTGGATTTTTATGTGGATCATTATTTTCATACTGATTCATATAGGGCTTCATATGACGAAAGAGGATATTGTCAAGAGGGGAGATCACACGGCAGATAAAATGTGGGCGTTGTGGTCGGTTTGGCAGTCACAATAAGAAGTCTTGCAAGGAGCCTATCATTTGACAAATCTTTGAATTAGACTTTGACTTTAGTTTCTGTATAATATTTGTCCATTCTTTAGCATGTATATAAGATACGATATGAATTCTGATTAGTAAATAAATAGTCAAATTGACAGACATTTTACTACTGTTTAATGTGTTGTTTATTGTATAAGTAATTACTTATAAAAGTCTTTATATCATTTAAAATGTGTTTTCAAAAATTGATAATAAAAATGTATTATAAGTGAGATTATATAAGTATCAGAAGTCAGATAAATTGCTTCATAACTCAGATAAATTGATTATGAACTTAGAGAATTTTTTTCAGAATTCAGATAATTTCTTGGGAACTCAGATAATTTGTTTCAAAAGTCAGACAATTTATTTCAGAACTCAGATAAAATTATTTAAAATTAGATAAATTGCATCTGAACTCAGATAATTTGTTTCAAAACTCATATAATTTTATTTGAAATTAAGATAAATTATTTTTGAACTCAGATAATTTGTATCAGATCGCAGATAAATTTGTGAAAAAATAGATAATATTTCGTAGAAATCAAATAAATTTGTCAAGAGATTCAGCTAAAATTATATCATGACACAGATTTTACAATTCATTCCCAATTTGATTTATTCATCCATTCACAAATTTGACAATTAAATTGCCAAAGTTGTTTCCTTTACATTCATTGTTCAAAAGAATACACTCACAAGTATGTTGCAATGGTTCTTTTCATATTTTAGAGAATTACATGAATTTGGCTTATGTTTACTATGACATAACCCTATTTCAAAATAACTTATTTTTGTCATTGTTGTATTTTGCTGTCACGGTTCGAAATCATCATCAGTACCTTCTCTCCTTGCATGGAAGTTTTGAATTGACCAGCTGTGATGCGTGTCATTGAGGAATTTGCTAACTATCTCTCTTCTTAAATCATCAATGATGTTTTGTTGCAGCTTCGAAGCAATTGGTTGTTTGTGAGTAATTTTCCTCATGATGTAGTAAACGATGACGCCGCAATCGACACTGCAAAAGAAGATGATGTTGGTACCCTTAATTAAATGAATTGAATCAGTATTTTTGCAAAATGATACTTACGATCCCATTTTCTGTTGGGGGGCGTCTTCCACACTTATCAATGGAGCTCCATATGGCTGAGTTTCTTCAATATTTACATAATTGTAGTTCTCCAGATATTATTTCTGCAGAATTAAAAGAAATTGATAGAGTTAATGGGTGTGTGTTTATTGTTATGGGCAGTAGTCTGTATTTAATGATTATGTCAATGAGACATACCAGAATTCGTGCATCTTCAAAGTGATGATCGACTGTTTTAGCTAATCTAGGTCTTAAGGAATTGTAATGTAGCCAATCCCCTTCTTTCTGATCCAGCACCAACAGTGTCCAATGAAATGGTTCAGCATTTTTCCTTTTTCCATTTGAATTCATTGGAAAGTGCACGAATCTGTGGTTAGCAGTTCTGCTTGGGGAGATTTGTTTGTGTAAAATCTTTTCTCTCATTTCTGACGTGTTTGCTGTAACGAATTTCTACATTAAGTTTAGTTTAGTAACTGTTTATTATATTGTAAAACAAAGTAAAATGTTACTTTATTAATTAAGATTCATTGTATTTTACCCAGCATAAACTTGATACGAAGATTGATTTTTCTTGAAGCAGCAGGCCTTGCTGATTGGTTGTCGTGAGTTGTTGTTGGATTTCTTCCTATTCTCTGTATAACAACTCAGCATATCCGTCAATAACCTGTTCAATTTGAAGCAGATAATGTTAGTTATATTAATTGAATATGACCATTGTTGTTATATTTCAAAAATGAAGCAATAGTATGCATAGTTTATTTATTTGGATGTTTACGTTGCTGGAGAATTATGCTTTGTTGAGGACTGCAATTATGTCCTCGTTTGATACAACAGTTATGCTCTCACCTCCCCAAACTAGCGCCCTGCAATTGCAATTGTAAAAAGTGCTCAAGTTGTTGACATTTTGATTAACTTTTTTTTTACAACAAGAGCTGTGTTGCTTAGTTGCATAGGACTGTTACTTACTCATTGCCTTCTGCTTCGTAGATTTGTTTCAGCTTTTCGATGTCGGGCTCAGTCATTTGCTTAGTGACTGTATTTTTGGAGAGTCTGAAGGGAGCAATTGTTTCAATCATTTTCCTTGTTGTCCTTCTTTTTTTAATTCTTTTTATCATCACTACACCAAAAACTGAAAATTGAGATGGATTACCGTTCCTAATCCCTGTGTTCCTAATCTGTTCATCCGTTCCTAAACCGTTCCTAATCTGTTAATCATTTTTGGAACGGATGAACGGATTAGGAACACACGGATTATGAACGGTAATCCGTTCCAATTTCTCATTTTTGGTGTAGTGCATGGAGGATTGTTTCACCTCCTTAACTGGCTTGATTTGTGCGTTGGAGGAGTTGATCTTATTAATCATTCAGATAAAAAAAATATAGATTAAATAAATTGGAATAGATACAAGGTGAGATAAATTCAATCCAACATCAGATAAAATTGATGGAAAATCAGTTAAATTCACACGGAACAAAGATAAATTTGATTAGATATGTTACAAGTTCAGTAAGAATTCAGATAAATTTGTTAGAGAGTCAGATAATTTCAAAGAGAGTCATATATTTTGCATACTAAAGGTCAGGTAAGATAGCATTTCAATCCAAAGAATAATCTTCTAAAAAAATATGGAAGTGTAAATAAATTACCTCATCAACATTCTCTTCAATTTTCTGATCTGCTGCAGACCCCTCCGCTTCTTTCTGCGCCATTCTAGACCCTTTTTCTTTTGAACTTGATTTTTTTTTTTTAGACTGGAAGATATCATCCAATGCCTTTCCAGCCCACTCCAATCATTTCTCTGCATAATCAAGTGTCATTTCCTTTAAGAGCTGCTGTAATTTCATGTTGTTCGATTCCAAATTTATTATTTTTTTCTTCAACTCCTTCCTCTCATTTCTACCTTTGCAGCTCTTGAGGATTGTATATCTGACACACTCACAGTATGTTTGAGCTGCTCTTTTAGGGAGTTTACCATTCTAGAATTCTCTTCTACAGTTTGATCGATTTTGACGTCACATGTTTCAAGGAAATTCTTCTCCTTTGTCAACTGCTCCATCAACAATAGAGTACTGTCTCTTTCTTTAAGCAAGCTTTCTATCCTTTTTTCACTTTCAAGCCTTTCCTTTTTTAGATTGTTGTTTTCTACTGATGTCCTTTCAAGTTCAATAGCCATCCTTTGAATCTGTTCTTGTAAATCTGTCTTATCCTTGGTCAATTGGTTGGCTAATGAAGTTGCCCTGTCACACTCTTCAGTGAGATTTTGTAGTTTGTTGTTTTTGATGGACTGTGACGGGTTACTAGGAGAAGGCACGATATCAGCAGCTTCCTGTTCCGTTCCAAATACTATTTCAGATGTCACATTGGTTGCTGCGTTGGTGGCGTTGCCAATTATGTCAGCTAAAATGTTGGCAACCACCAGATCTATCTCTAGGGCCATCTGATCATAATCAGTCATCTCCACACCAAAGGAGACAGACTGGATTGCTACACCAGCAAAAGTTGTTTCTTCACTGTTGTTTTGTTCTCTCTGCTCTTCCAATTCGGATATGACCAATGTCTCTATCATCATGTCTGTATCAGACTGTTTGGCTTCATTCATTTTATTATTTGATTCCTTTTCTCCTTTTTCCTCTTGTTGTTCTTCTTCTTCATCTGGTTCCTCTTGCTCCTCTCCTTCATTCTCATTGTCTCCTTCTCCTTCTTCTTCTGCTACATGGATTTCTTTCTCCTTTTGATGTTCTTCATTTTCATCTCCTTCATCTTGCTCCTCTCCTTCATTGCTTTCTTCTTCTTCTGGTACAACTACATGATGTAGTACATTTTTATATTTTTCTTCTTCATCCTCTTCATTTTCTTCTAGTTTATTTTCTTTTTGAATTTTTTCTGTTTCTTTTACTTCTTCCTGTCCTAAATCTGCATTAACCCCCCCTCAGCCCGACTGACACTGCCCAACAAAGACAGGAATCGCTGCGCTTCAAGCAGTGTGCTCTCTAATGTGTCACCAAGGACCTGCAGTTGGTAACGGTGTTAGATTGAACATGTCAGATTAAGATATTAGATAAATTTAGATAGTGAAAACCAAGATAACAAATAACTATCTATATAATAGAGTACCTCATTAGCTTGTAGTGTATGAAGGGGTTTTTTCCTAAGTGCCATACTCACAGCCCTTAGATTCCACTTTAGTATCCTTGAAAAATGCAAAGACTCATTTGGGCTGACAATTGTTCTATGCTCACACAGCCAATACTGTTACAAAATCAGAAAAGTCATATGTTAATAATTCATTATTTCTAAACTTGAATTTAAATGTTTTTAGTATGGAGTTGTATATCGTACCGGTAATGCAATAAGGCAGCCAATGACTCTATCAGAACCACGGCTCCTACTGTGTACCGATTCCATTAAAAATTTTGATATTTCTTCTGCCCAAGCATAGTGCTTCATATCCATGTAGTTTTCAACATAGCCCACGTACGCCCACCCTATTGTATTGCCGTGGGTTGAAAAAAAAAGTACCACAAGGATATACAGGCATATTAGCCTGGCAACATCAGCAATGTCAATTTCTGTTGATCCACTCAATGCTAGATGTAGCCGTTCATTAATCTTTGGCGCTGACACCCTCGCAGGACCCTGGAATCTCCTAGATATGAATTCAGATCCTTTTCTCTTTGCATATTTCAGATCAAGTGGTCTTGATCCATTTGGTATGCCGAATATGTGTGATATATCATTTGCAGTGAATGACACATAGGATTTTCCTATTTTGAACTGCCTCCTCTGGCTGTTGTATGTATCGAGGATCAACATAATGTCGTTGTCATACTTTCTGCAAACCTTTTCTAAGAATGTGCCATCCCGAATGCACTCTATTAGGCTCCAGAAATGTGTCTTTTTTAATTCAGCTTTATGTAATTCTGACATCAAATTCTTTATGCTTTTAACTAGTCTGACAACTGACACCAAGTTGGATCTGAATTGGTAATGACTTGTATCCTTCTCAACCTTCTTTTTCTTCTTTTCTCGTATGTTCTCCGATGAATTTTCCTCTTGCCTCTTTCTTTTTGCTTATTTTTCTTGCTGCATACAGTAAAAAAACTCAGATAGATATTATCTTTAATCTAGACAAGTGTATTCAAAGTTAGATAATTTGCACAAAGAATTCAAATAAAGTAAATGCAAATTCAGAAAAACTACATATACAGACAGATACAGTTCATAGAAACTTAGTTAAACTACTATTAAAACATTGAACTGTTCTATTGAATTCTGTTAAATGTACTATGAACTGGTTTAAAAATGCAATCAATTCGTATATTTATTCTTTTAACACACAATGTCAATATTAAAATCATACACACAGAAGTGAAAATAAAACAAATATAGAAATTATTTGAGTTCTGTATCGGCTTTATCTGAATTAGAATGAATAAATATAGATAACTTTTATATAAATTCAGATTAATTTGTTAAGAAATCAGATAAATTTGTTCAAAAATGAGATAAAATTCTACCAAATTCAGGTAAATTTGTGAAGAACATGTGTGTATTTTAGATTCTGCACACAGTTATAAATACATTATTATTTGAACTAATTTTCATTCGAAACTCAGTTGCATTCCAATTACGCAATATAAGATAAATTCAACATAAATTCATTTAAGGTAAATACATCCAGAAGTTGGATAGATTCAGTTATATGGATACAGTGATTCAGTTACATGGATACAGTGAGACAGAATATATATGCTACTATGCCAGCGGAATTTATTAAAACAACTCTGATAAACTTACTTATATTTGGACAAGTAGCAGTGATTGTGTGACATTTTGGTTGAACATTTCAAAAATTTATAAAAGCATTGGCAAAATATGTTTTTTGAACTCACAATCTCAATTAAAATCATATATACATAAGTGAAAATGAAAAAGATATAGATATTATCTGAGTTCTGTATCGAATTTATCTGATTTCTAATGAAGAAATGTAGATAAAATTATATAAATTTAGATAAATTTATTCAGAATTCAGATAATTTTGTTCAAATATCAGATATTTTTGTTCAGAACTTAGATAAAATTGTGAAGAACTCAGATAAATTTTTGAAGAACATGTGTGTATTTTACATTATGCAGGTAGGTATAAATACATTATAAATTCTACTAATTTTGATTCGAAAATCAGTTGCATTCCAATTACGAGATCTCAGATAGTTTAACATAAATTCAGTTAAGGTAAATACATCCAGAACTCAGATAGATTCAATTACATGATATTTCTCAAAACAACTCAGATAAACTTATTTATATTTGGACAAGTAGCAGTGATTGTGTGACATTTTGGTTAAATATATCAAAATTTTATAAAAGCATTGGCAAAATATGTTTTTTGAACTCACTATCTCAATAAAAATCATATATACATAAGTGAAAACGTAAAAGATATAGATATTATCTGAGTTCTGAATCGAATTTATCTGAGTTCTAATGAAGAAATGTAGATAAAATTATAGAAATTTAGATAAATTTGTTCAGAAATCAGATAATTTTGTTCAAATATCAGATAATTTTGTTCAGAACTTAGATAAAATTGTGAAAAACTCAGATAAATTTTTGTAAAACATGTGTTTATTTTACATTCTGAACGTAGATATAAGTACATTATAATTTGAACTAATTTTGATTCAAAACTCAGTTGCATTCCAATTACGGAATCTCAGATAAATTCAACATAAATTCAATTAAGATAAATACATCCATAACTCAGATAGATTCAGTTACATGATATTTCTTAAAACAACGGAGATAAAGTTATTTATATTTGGACAAGTAGTAGTGATTGTGTGACATTTGTTTAAACATATCAGAAATTTACAAAAGCATGCTTCGAAAATTTCATAGAGTAAAAGGGATAGAGAGAATTGTTTATTGACCTTGTTCTCCTTCTTTCTTTTGATGCGGTTGTTCTGAAAGAATGGCAGACTTCGTTCTTGCCATTTTCCTGAATCGATTTTTAGATTTAGAAAAATAATGAGAGAAAATGAAGCAAAAACATCGCAAATGTGGTTCAAAAGAAACATAGGGTTTCGAAACATCGATGATTTGAAAAGGACGAAATAATAAACTTACAATGGAAATCGATTGTTTGAAGTTTTTTTTTCTTTTTTGCAAACACGTTTACAGTGAAATCAGTGACGTCTGCAAGTAGGGTTTGAATCTCTTCTTCTTTGGAGTTATTCTCTTCGAAATGGAATATATCGTAGATGCAGAGTCTAACTTCCAATGAAACAGTTATTATATGGGAACTATTAAAAAATCTGACCTAATCGCTTATTCTTCGCTGCATGAAACCTCAATCGCTGAAAATCGCCTTTGTCTTCATCGGTTTCTCGATTTGGAAGATGAGTCCAAGCGTTTTCTGAATATCTATCCATATCGGCCGACGTCATCGCTTCTTTTATATTAATAACGCTACATTTTAGAAAGGGGCAAATTAGTCTTTTCAGGTATCTAAAGATGTGAGAGGGACCTTTGGTAACATGGTTTTGTTTTTGTGGACTGTTAGCAACAAAGTGATGTTATGAGGGACCTCCGGCCAAAGCTCCCATATTTTCGATCGTTCAACAAATTGATGTCCCCTCACATTATGACTCTACCTATTTGTACCTTATAGTTGATTGGCACAAAAGTAGGGATACGAATAGCAAATAACTTGCTCCGATATTGTCCAATAAGATTTATTCAATTGAAAAGCAAATAGTTTTCCAAAAGGTTCGGGAGGACTGGTAGTTGATAAACTTATTTTATTGGTTCTTTTTTACTTTTGAATGATTGGATAGAAACTTGTTACTTTTCATGCACTCCTAAGTCCTACCTATCTTATATTTCTCCTATCAAAAAGTCTAAATGGCCTTATGTTCATGGCTTGAAAAATGGCCTGAACATGTCCTGGATTCGAGGATGTCAATTTGAAAATGAGATCATTGGGTTCAGGGCATGTTAAGGTCATTTTTCAAAATAAGATCCTCGGATCCAGGACATGCTCAAGTAATTTTCACGCCATGAACATCAGGCCATATAGAACGATTGTTCTTCTAAACCGGTGAGTGTTGAATAAAAAAATTAAAACAATTATTAATTCACTCTCTTATTTTCTTTCTCTTAATCTTTCTTTTAAATTTCTTTATTCTTCAAACATTATATTATTCTAACAAAAATTATAGTTGATAAACTTCGCGTGGGAATTGGGATTCATCCTACGAATAGATTGAAGATCGGTTGTTTATATTTTTTGGAGCACTAATGCTAGACAATCCAAAAATTTAATTCAAATTTCAATCCAAATGGTATGGTAAGTGGTTTTTTCATTAACCACATCATCCCATATATTGTGTGGCGGTGACAACTCACTTACCACATTATTTGGGTTGAAATTTGGATTAATTATTTAGGTTGCATCGCATTACTCTTTTTGGAGTCATTTGATATCCGCCTGCAACGTAAGTTTATCCGAAACCGGTGTATGTGGAATATTATTTAATTAAAATAATTTCAGTACTCTCCCTTTCTCATTCCTCTTTCACTTTATTTTAAATTACTTTATTCTTTAAATATTATATAATTCTAATTAAAAAACTCACAAAACAATTAAAAACAAAAAGTATTTGAAAACTTTAGATCTCCTCCACCATCCATAGCAGATTGAGATGGATGATGGAGATTCTTTCATTAAAGATGGATAATAGAGAGATTTGTTAGAAAAAAAATAATTATTAAAAAAAAATGGATCTCCACCATCCATATCGAAGATTGACAATGGAGATTTATTAAAAAAACAAAAAACAAAAGATAGATGGAGATCCAATCTAAGGGGTCATTAGTTTTTTTTGCCTAAAAGATTGAACACTTCTGAATTTTACTGATGATTGAATAGTTACTGACCTGAAACTGAATGACATATTTGTTTTTTATTTTTATCAAATCTAAATAGAGTGTTAACTTGTTTTTTTTTTTAAAATAAAATTGTTTTAAACAAGTGATTTGACATTTATACCCTTATTACTATTCATTGTTATGTATTTTCATTTTACAATACAAACAACTAAGTAAAAATAATTTTACAAATCCTAAATCAATTTTATATAATAATGATAACGGATAAGATATTATTCATGATTAAGATATGATAAATAATTATATTTTTTAATATGATAAATAATGATTTTGAATTTACATATATATATATATAATTGAATGTTCAACGATGGTGTTGAAAGTGACAATGTGATTAATGTTTTTTTAAGCTGTTTATGATAAGTAATAGGTGAAAGTAATAAATTTGTACAATAAAATTGGAGGAATTAACCGGAAAATCCCCCTTAGACTTGTTAAAGGCCAAAAACACCATCAATGTGTTATATAGACCATAGTAGTCCCAAAATCCCTGTTTGATATATTTTTTTATTTTTTCTAAGAGCTGGGATATCCCTGTTCCTTTTACATTAAAAGGTCCAAACCCAAAACCCTTTTCTCCATTTTCGTTCTTTTGCCCATTTTATCTGAGTAAAGACTCATCTTCTCTGAGTAGGGATTCCTTGAAGAAGAAAGAAAGTAGCAGGACTTTGTAGATACCCTGATTGAAAAGGGCAAACCGATGAGAAGAAATGTGCTTCACCGACGCTTATATTAGAGAGATGGTGATTATATTAGAGAGAGGGAGAGAGAAGTGGATAATAGAAGGGAGAAGGGATAAGTTGTAACTGTGACGATCGCATTTTCCTTCTAATCTGGTCTTTTGGTGTTCTTTTTCTTTGAAGGATCCTATCTTCAATGTAGTGAAAGGGAGAAGAAGATGGGAGAAGAACGAAAAGGGAAAAAAGGGTTTTACGACGCCAGTCTTCGTGTGGGCGGGGATATCCCCGCCCCCCTGAGTACTATCTCTCAGAGTGGTATCAGTTGAGCCGGGGATATCCCCGCCCAAATTAGTGCTGTGAACGGGGATATCCCTGCTTGTGTTAATATTGTGAATGGGGATATCCCCGCCCACTAGAGTATTGTGGGTATATTCTCTCAGAATAGTATATCTCATTTGAGGAATTATGACCAAATGTCCATTCCTTATTGAGCTAATGCCCATGTGTATGTAACTGATAGAATCCCAAAACTATTTTCAAAGTTTAACCATTTCTATGTTAGTCAACGCCCATGCCCATCCCCATATCCAACCATTTCTTTGTAAACAAAAGTTGATGCCCAATTCTATCATCTTCTATTACAGCCAAAGCCGATGCCCATTTGTATTACTCTTTTAAGTAGGAAGGTTTGGGCTCCATTAAAGAGATTGGTAGTCTAGATTTACTATTTTTACATGGGCATAGGCTTTTGTTTACATAAAAATGGTTGGATATGGGGATGGGAATGGTCATTGACTAACATAGAAATAGCTCAACAAGGAATGGACATTTGGTCATAATTCCTCAAATGAGAGATACAATTTTGAGAGACATATATCACCCACAATACTCTAGTGGGAAGGGATATCCCCGCTCACAGCACTAACACAAGTAGGGATATCTCCATTCACAACACTAATTTGGGAGGGGATATCCCTGGCTCCCTGAGTGCTGTATCTCAGAGTGGTATCAGTTGAACCGGGGATATCCCCGTCCACAGGAAGACCGGGTCGCAAAACCCCTTTTTTCCTTTTCGTTCTTCTCCCATCTTCTTCTCCCTTCCACTACATTGAAGCTAAGATCCTTCAAAGAAAAAGATTACCAAAAGAGCAGATCAGAACGAGAATGAAACCGTCACAGTTCCAACTTATCCCTTCTTCATTCCATTATCCACTTCTCTCTCTCTCAAATATAATCACCATCATATATTTCAATAGTACATATACATTGCAGAGAAGAAAGAGGGAAAATGGTGGGGTTGGTGTACAAATTGACCCCCTATGGAGTACAAATTGCTGACTGGTGCACTAGGATGATGGATCTGGACCATCTTTTTAGTTGGGCACTCTGTTTTAGTGCCGAGGTTTGTTTAGGAAGAAGGTTCACCGCCTCTTCCAGATGAAGCTAGAGAAATTTCCGTTTCTTCTTCTTCATTAGTGTTGGTAATGGTAGAAGAAGGATTAGGGTTTTGATCAAAGGGGTGGTCGAGCTTGAACGTTGTGGAAGGGAGAAGAAGATGGGAGAAGAGCGAAAAGGGAAAAAAGGGTTTTGAGACTTTTTAAAGTAAAAGGAGTAGGGATATCCCCGCTCAGAGGGAAAATAAAAAAAATACCAAACAGAGCTAGTGTGATAACTATGGTCTTTATAAGGCATTGATGGCGTTTTTTGGCTTTGACAAGTCTAAGTGGATTTTTGTGGTTAAATCCTCATAAAAGTATGATAAAATTGGAGTGGTGCTATTGGCACACCTCAATAGAACTAATAATGCCCCGTTTTCAAAATATTTGGTTTAATTTTGTAAAATAAAATGGTTTTATTGATTTTTTTTAATTTAAAATTTTAGAGCAAAAAAAAAAATGTTATATCTAAACTACAATAACAACAATTTGAACCCTTCCCTGTTTTTGCTCTATACATCCCAAAACGGATTGAATCCATTTACTCCCCCAACAAACGCATCTTCCGATAACCGCTTCTCCCCTGTGACCGTCACCAAAGACGTTGAAAGCTGCTTATTGGGTCTTTGCCAGCTGGAAGCTTTGGCATGAAATTTTGTAGAAGATAAATCGAAGCTTTTGGAACGGGGTTAATTTATGTAGAAAAGTTTTTTTTTTGTATATATATAATTGGATCTCTTTTTAAGTAATTTTGACAAATGATTAAAATATAATACTAAATAGTTGGGGATTTTACTGGAAAAATCCCAAAATTTAGGCATTTATCCTACTGGGTCCCAGCCAAATTGTGGACACTAACGAAGTCCGTTAGTGCATTTTTGTGTTTTTTTTTTGATATCTGGGGTGAGTGACGCTAGCGTCTAGCGTCACTAAGCTCTGATTAGAGTGACGCTAGCGTCGTCCATCGCTATACCTATTTAACCCACCCGTCCCCATTTTCACCATTTGTAACTTCTTCTCCTTCTTCAGAACGACAACGGCGCTGCTCCATACTTCTTCCTTCTCTATCATCCATCATCCTTGATCCGATATCGCACATCCACGTGAAGGTATGTCCCTTTAGCCCCGTCTCCGCACAATATTTCCGGATCATTAAGTGTATTTCGAGTTCTTAATCCGCTGTGTATGGTATAATCCATCATCCTTTCTTTTTTCAAGCATAATGTTTGTTTGGAGTCTCCATTCTTCATTTGTTTTGTTCTTGTAAGCCATCATGTATTTCTGGTTATATCATTTTCTCTTTTTTACATTGTTTGCTCTCACGCACACTATTTGTTCGATGAAATGGGACAATGTAGGTTTCAACTTATGATTATCGCAAAAGACATACTACCTTCTACCATTTTCATTAGTTAGGGAATTTACACCTCCTCTACGTTCATTGTGCAAAAAAAGAAAATAAAATGGTATTGGAAGCAATACTAAGACTTGACTTCACCTTCAATAGAGAAGGTTATTTATTCTATCCTAACATTGGCTTTTATTAATCAAGAAAGTAGAGGTTTTTATTTTTTAGATCCATTTTCATCAACGAGATTTGTAAATAAATAAGATAGTTATCTTAACCATTTTTACTAAACATGGAAGAGAAATGGTTTTAATAGGTAAATGAAGGCTTCCATGAGGGAGGAGTTGAGTGTTTTATAATGCAATTATGTTGGAAATTAAGGGACGACAAAGAAAGGGATGCAAGTCAGGGTTTGAGGAATCCAAAATGGAAAGCTTGGTGGGGCTACATACTCCTAGAAGGCCTAAAAGATGCCATTCAACATGCCTTGAGAAATAATTGATAGGATAATCCAGTTTATGTATAGTCTACTTGTAACTACCTCGTAAGTTTCTTTTTTATCTAGATGAATTAATTAAAATGGTTGGCCACCAATAAGGAGTCACACCACTCTCATTCCTTATGACCATAGAAGAGAGAAAAAAGCCTTTGATTAGTTAAATGATTAATGTGGAATTCTTAATTGGAACAGTGAAAAGGTGGGTTTACATGTTCAAATCATGGCTTTGAGTGCCATATCGTTTGACATGGATACGCTAGGCATGTACAAGTATCCGGGTATCATAGTATGGATGGCATTTCTTTAAGTGAAAACGGAGCAAGTCCTAATCTTGCTTTTAGAAGGATGTAAAGGGAGTTTAAATCTCAAATGGCGAACACCTTTCTCGTGACACCTAGAATGAGAAACTAAGAATATGTGGATATCATATTCCCATGGGATTTTACAATAATCATTAACAAGAAAAACATTTTATGGACATGTTTGGCACAGATACCTGCACACAGAAGACAAAACTAAATATAACAATAATTGATATGTAGTAACAGAGTATCTAACAGAGGCCAAGTACCTGTATTGATTCTTCATCAACAAAATCCAATTTACATCATCCACTACTTTGAATCATTTGCCCTCACTATATAGACCTAGATGAGATGAGATGGTGGTAGAAGATAAGTTTAGATCTTAGGGCAATTTAATAAGATTAAGAAACCACTTAAGAAGAAACCAGTTAAGAACATTGTGGGACTTGATGATAACAATGATAAGCAAAAATGCCCATAACACTATCTATAAGATCTCTGTTTTAGAATTACTCTATTCATAGGTGGTTGGGGGAGGGAACCACAGTGTTGAAACTATTTCACCACAGACATGCTCATTAATATGATAGCATCATTGCCTATTGGTTTATACAGAGGAAATGCTCATGCATCTGGAGTGCATGGCTTACTATGCATACCAGCTGCTTGGCCCCAACCGGGCCCTGCAGATCATGGGACAGTGGTGGATGGAAATATCCAAATATAAAGTTTCAGGTCAACCCAATGTTTCTAACCCTTGATACACGGCCTACCAGTGTAATGCTTTTTTTTTTCTTATAATAGAAAAAATGACCCTTGATCCAACGGTCTAGTCCACTTGGATTGATGCACCTCTATGGAATCCGTTGGATGGTTCATCAGGATTAGTGATTAAGTGGGCCCTACTGATTGTGTACATCGGATGCACAAGAGCAGATGCCTTTATATTATTTCATTAGACAGAAATGCATGTTAATGGAGATTTACCTTAGTAACAAGCCCAAATTATGGACCTAAGAACAAGTTGACTAAAATGAGTGTCATGGTTAATCCCACAGAAAATATTATATGGGAACTCATTATCCTTGTATTTTGCTTTGTTTGCTTTTATCTTGCTCTTTCCCAGTCTATGGATTTGATGGACTGTCTCTTTGTACAGTTCATTTTTGCAATAAAAACATTGTTAATTCTACAAAAAAAAAAAACGATACAAAGGGAAAGCCGAAGTGTAACAGGTTGCTAACAAGAACAATCATAAGCAATATGAGAGCATTTTGATTAATTCGGTAAATGTTGATTGCTCCTGATTTGTGGAAAATACTAATTATATTTTATGAGTTTATGTTGAGTAGAATTATACTACTAATTGTCGTCTTATTTTTCTAATGATCATACAATAACTCTTTAGTATATTTCCGTTTATGAATGTGGCTGATTTTATCCTCTCCTCAACTCATACCTGTATATGCTCACTGTTACATGCCTTTGAACTGAACAGATGGCGAAAGATGTGTCTTCTGATGATGAGGGGGAGTTGTTGTATGATCAAGATCAACATGTTTCAAAGGCAATATTAAATGGGGCTGAACCTGGATGTTACAGGTGCATCAATACCAACCCTGACAAGAAGATATGGGTATTGACGGAAAAACAGAAGGAGCATGTGTGAGGGATGCTGGTCTATCATATTTGTCAGAGATAGACTATATGAGGATAGACCATGCCCTAATATCCGGGTTGGTTGAAAGATGGAGGCCCGAGACTAATACGTTTCACCTACCAACGGGTGAGGCAACGATCACTTTGGAGGACGTTGCTAATATCTATGGACTCCCTATTCATGGTGAACCGGTAACGGGAAGAACCTTCAATAATGCATTCGTCCCGGAAATCTGTAAAGAGTTGCTAGGCCTTGCCCCACGCCCGGGAAAAGACACGATCGGACTAACAATAAAATTCAAATTGTTGGAGAAGAATTTCAAGCCCTCCAAGCAGAGGAGTGATATATGCAAGACCAGAGCATATCTATTTTTCCTGGTGTCTGGAAAGATCTTTGCAAACTCTTCAGGTGCAAGGGGACCAGCGTGGCAGTTAGAGCTCTTTAGGGAGTTCAAGCCCTATGCATGGGGTCCAGCTTGCCTTGCAAGTTTGTACAGAATGCTTTCAAGGGCTACTAAGCTATTAAGAGGTGAAGAGGAGAGTGAAGAGGGAGGGGAAGTTGAGGAGAAAAAAGAAAGTGGTAAACTTACCCTGCTCAAGACCCTAACAGGCCCTCTACAGCTGATACAGGTTATTCTTTTTTAATCTGGTCAACATACTTCTATATTCATTACTCTCTTATAATTTTACATGACTTTTTTGGTGTCTCTGTTGTTTCATACTTGTAGATATGGGCCTACTCTAGGATGGCTATTGGGAGGTGCCCTAAGCCTGATCCTAGTTGGCAGAAGGATCTTCAATTTCCATTGTTTAAGACATGGGAGAAAAGACTTAAAGAATACAAGAAGTTAACAAACATGAAGGAAATACGCGTTCAAATCAACGGTCTGAAGGAAGATGGGTACTCATTTACTTCAAGTGTTACTTCGTCATTTGTCTCATAACCTTTAGTTTAATTATAGAGGTTGCTAATGGTTTTATTCTCTGTGTAGTTCTTATGGCAATTTCGTTTAGGTTAGATGGAGTTGCTTAATGTCTTACTGTATAGCTTCAAATTCTTTCAGTTTATCATTTTGTTGTGGCAATTTGAATGATTATTTTTAATGGGAATGAATACTACAGGTTGTCACAATGTATAGCATGAATGTAAAATTTGCAATGAATTTTACAACTGTGGTTTCCTTTTTTTTCCCACTGTAACAAGTGACGCTAGCGTCACTCATTTGTGGTTTCTATATCGAGATTCATAGTAGTAGTGACGCTAGCGTCAAAAACTTTGCTTTCTGTGATCACTATAAAGCCTGACATAAGTGACGCTAGCGTCACTCAATTATGGTTTCTGTATCATAAATTCATAGTATCAGTGACGCTAGCATCAAAAACTTTGCTTTCTGTGCCTGACATAAGTGACGCTAGCGTCACTAACTCTGTATCAGATGCAGGCTTAATGACACTAGCGTCGCTTTTGTCAGGCTAAAAATTCATCACAGAAACCATTTTTTTTTACGCTAGCGTCACTGGTATCAGTGAGAATTTCCCTGACCTTAATGTCCATGCAGGAACTTAAAAGTAATCCACATACAGAATGGCAACGATGGATAGCTTAACATTCATAGTTCACAAAGGTTCAAAAATATAGACACAAAAAAAAAAACATTCATGTCATACTTGTAATGTTTTGACTTCAATATTCCAAAATAATTCTTACAGAAAGTGATGAACAAAAAAGTATGTTCTTTACAGATGAACATAAACAAACTCACAGGATTATGGTCCATCATCATGAAAACAAAACAAAAAAGTATGTTCTTTACAGATGAACATAAACAGTGTCACAGGATTATGGTCCATCATCATGAACACAATTTCTCACAAAAAAACAAAGAGAGTATTGTGTTGGCGTCAGTTCACAAAAATAATTGAGACTAAGTCTGTCGATGTTGAGCCGGGGGATTTCGACAACTCTGACGATTGTGGCCTTTCTCGTTGCAATTGGAGCATGTGAACTCCCTCCGTTCCCTGTAACGATCCTCAGTTCGTATTCGGTTCTTCTTTGGTCTCCCGGGCTGTTTAGTTCCTTTGGCCTAATGTTGTGATTTAACCGCACTTTTTCCAAGATGTACTCTGCAATAAGTTCTGATGACGCTTGATGATGTGCAGTACCCATGGATGGCTTCGAACATTTATGGATTGGGTTGTAGGTCTTAACCTTGAAGCGTGGTCCACTCTCAATCATGGATGCGTGAATGCGCCATGGACAGTCAGTTTCCTTGCAACGTGCAGTGACTTTGAATTGTTGTGTCTTTAAGTGCTGGAGAGTGAAGTTGTTGTATATTGCAAATTTTGCTATAGTTCTCCTAAAATCATCACGGTTCGAAAATTCGCGCCCAAGCCACATCTCCCGAGATGAATTGTGTTCCAACTCTGTATCAAATTCTTCCGGGACCATGTCATCTTCGAATATAACTTTCCAATTATGGTAGCTTTGTTCTCCAACATTGTACATACACTACACCATTTCAGGGCTTTTACAGCGTGAAATGCGCGCCGTAAATGTAGGTTTACGGCTCACGGGGGTCGTGCCGTAAAAGCGCCTGCCGTAAAAGGTTTGAACTATTTACAGCGTGCATATACAGGCCGTAAGTAGGATCAATGCACGCCGAAAATGATGTTGTTAGGACGTTTTGGACCAGATTTATGGCCTATTAAGCAGGCCGTAAATGCTAAACTTTTACGACGCAAACTGCGTGTCGTTAAAGCATTGGTGTGCTTAAGTTTATGGCACACGTAGTACGCCGTGAATACTTAAAACGAAAAATGTTTTACACAGCTTGCATTTGTGGGCTATAAATTGGTTGTGTACAATCTGATTAACGGCTCCAAATGCAAGCCGTAATTGAGTATATATGTTTTTACGACTTGCAAATGCAGGCCATTAAAGAATTGGCGAGTTTTAATTTACGGCTCGCAAGGCGCGCCTTAATTGTTTTTTTATATATAAAAAAAATTAATTGTTTTTTAATTAAAAAAAATTAAATCCATATTTTTTTATTGCTACAAATACAAATTAATAAACTAAAATAAAAAATCTAAACCGAATCTGCAAATAAACACTGGACCTGCAGTTAAAAACAAAAACACTGGAATTGCAGTCTATACAAGCTAGATAGGCCATGGGAAAAAAATACATGAAAATGATCATTCATTCAAATCAATACCAAAACAATGAGGGAATTCTTGTTTGTTCATTTACAAGATTCACACACTTTTCGTCTTCTTCCATTAAGATTTATTCGCAAAGGTACCTACCATTACATGAAAGTAAACTCCATCGTTGTCGTGTCATCATTGAATCATAAGGAAAAAAAAATACATGAAAATGATCAACCATTCAAATCTTCCACACTACAAACATAGCATCGTCAATGTTGCTTACTAGAATCTGGGGAAGCAGAGATTGACAAAAGCTATATGCCCAAATCATCTCAAAAACTCCATATCTTAAATCATGACGAAACGAACACATCCGGCATATGTATACATCCATTGCAGTTTATGTACACGTCCGGCAATGATTTTGGAACTCCTCATTTTGGGTTTGATCTACAGAAAATGTGCAAAAAATCAATCTCCCTGGGAAACAAACATTTTACAAGACACTTCTAAACACATTCTAAGGCAACAATCAACCCAACAACAAAATATACCCACAAAATCCGAACAAAAAAAAAACAAGAAACATAAATAAAAAAATACAGCATATATATATTAAAGAGAGTACATAATATGGTTCTGTTGTTCATTCAGAATTCTGTACCGTTCAAATTCAAATGCTTTTTCAATGCGCACGTTCAAATGCTTTGTCAACTATGAACATTATATGGAAGCCACAAAAAATGTACAAAACATTCTCAAATCCAACATTTGAGAACTTAAAATTAGAAAGGGTCAAGAGTCATAGGGCACCGTTGCTTGATATAACAGTCAAGTTCACAAAAACCGCGATTGTTGAAAAATATGAAACAAAATCTTTGGATTAGGAATTCAAATCAGTTGTATAAGCACATGAGATTAAAAAAAATTCAACAATTAAAATCATAGTATGTAACTATTCCAGTATAACTTGATAATGTTATTACTCACTTTAGTCAACGAATTCAGGTGAAGAAAGTCAGCAATCACCAGTAATCCACCATAACTACAGGCTCCATCCTTGAACACATGAAAACGGTTTGCATCTCTAACAATGAATTCCCTCTGCACGATCTTTGAAATGTATTTTGTTGCTGTATGGCAATCCCCGCACACCCGCAGATTCTTCATATTTTGTAATGTCGTGCCTGGCCTTGTATTCAACAACCCAAATGCTATCGCAAGCCTCTCACTGTGCCCACATAGCATATCTCTCTTTTCATCGTCCTCCACATCCTGCAGAACAAAGTTCCTATCAGCAACATATCCTTCTTTGGCCATCAGCCCTACAAGTCTTTCCAATAACTGAAAAATCTCTACAGACTGTTCACCTAACCTGTCACCGGTCCCAAACACATATACTTGATTTCTGATCTCTATCCAACTGTACCTAGGGTCCTTTTTAAGGTCCTCTAGATTTCATGAATTTCCGTATCTTTGACACCTTGTCCCACTTACTCATAGCTGCATATAAATTTGATACAAGAACATAATACCAGGTTTTCAGCCACCCCAGAAAACTTCTACAACAAGATGCAAGAACCAACATAAATAACAATAGCTAACAATTAGCACCAACCCATCAAATATATCCCCATAAATCTCACAAAATCAAGACAAGTGAAAAAAAAAACACAACATTAATGGGAGAGAGAGAGATGCTCACACGTCTAATGAAAGGAGCGGCGGGAATCAAGGCTCGAAGTAGACTGTCTTTCTGCAATGAACATCAGTCAGAGAATATAAGAGGAAAACTTCAATAAAAGGAAACCACACAGATAAAATATTCAAAGATATATATGCAAATTATACCTGATAAGCTTATTCTCAAGAGTGAAGGGGTAGCGGAGAGATCGAGATTTTTCTCAAATTCCACTGTTAATTTACAAGATAAAAAGAAAAATTCAGAGAGAGAGAGAGAGAGAGATCAACATCACCCAACACTACCTCATATTTAGGTGAAATTAGCAACACAGTATACCATTTTTGCATCCTAACTTAACAGGCTACAAGTGTCATAGTATAAATTACCCACTGTTTTTCCTCTGTCCTCTCCTTGTTTCTTCTTTGGCTACAAGTGTCATAGTATAAATTACCCACTATTTTTCCTCTGTCCTCTCCTTGTTTCTTCTTTGGCTACAAGTGTCATAGTATAAATTACCCACTGTTTTTCCTCTGTCCTCTCCTTGTTTCTTCTTTCTTCTGCACTCTTCTGAAATTGGAAGCTAATTTTGCTCTTATATATTGCCATTTAATTGGCTTCCATCCTTTAAGTGAATACCCACTAAGAAAATTACCATATTGGGTTGCAGTTCTACTAAAAAGAATTGAACTTGGGACCAGTTCCACTTGCTGACAGGATTCAGCTGATTTCTTTGACAATGTTAAGCAAGCATCATTTTCTCATTAGATAAGTCAGTATGAGTTCGGTAAGAAGCTCCTGTGCTGTCTGTTTTGACAAAGAAGTTTGGAGGACTTTATCTTCTGTGTATCTCCTTACCAACCACTAAAATCGACTGGAATTTTCATTGTCAAATAAATAAAAAAAATAACAATTTATGTGCCTGATAAAATTTAGAAAATTGGGCATTCCTGAAAAAGAGAAGACAAGGGTTCTGCTCTATCTTAAAAGGACGAGAATTACAGACCCAAAATTATACTTTTCAGATGGGTGCATGAACTGAAGAAAATAAGACATTTTTATGATTCAAGAACCATTCCTCTAATTTACTATTTCTTTCCCAGAAAGACCCATCGTTAAAATTCAGTAAAAACTAAGGTGGCTAATTACATACTTGAAGGGTCAAATGAATTTACATTATCTTTCCTCCTGCTCTTCTCTGTTGATGAAAAGATCCTTGGAATGAAAGACTGCAGTCACCAATTCACCGTCATAAAAATCAACATAAGACGTCCCATTCTTTAAAATTAAATGTGGAAGAAAAAAAAAGTGCCTACTTGTTAGAAAAGGTAGTATACCTATGACGTTTTCATCAAGCAATTATTGGCCAAATTCCAATTATTCAAAGGGAACAAAAGAAACTAAAACCTAACCAATGATAGAGAGCACAGACCTTCCTCTCATTCCTAAATGTCATCTCTGGAAACTCTGTTCTTCTTGTCAAGGAGAATCAGAAACTCAAATTTCAAATTCAATCAAATGCCCCCAAAGTAGGATCCTGCAACCAATGCATAAAACAGCCATTGAATCTGAGAGATTCACATGATAAAAACTTACACAAATCAAACTATATACCGACAAGATGATGATAATGACAAAGAAAAAAGCAATAACTTTCAGGAATTTAATTTCACTAGTATAGTAGTAAAAAGAGAAGAAAATTACCTTATTTTCTATCGAATTCTTTTTGCTCACAAGATCAGAATTCAAAACCATAAACTTCCAACTTCATGAATTGAACAATTAGCCAATTTAAATCCTTTCCTTTTGCATCCTCAATAACAACTGCAACCAATCAAATGAATTAAAAAATCCATCAACCCCAACCAGAGTATATAGCAATAAGGTATGTTTAACATAGATAACTAAAATCTGGACACATAAAAAGAAAACAAAAAAATGAAAGTAACACTACAATATCATGAATTAGAGTATAACCCATTAAAATTAAATGCATCAAAATCTATGCATAGTGATAAAAACAACCTAAGCAATCATCATAAAACAAAACAAAAGAAATCATATAAAATTTCTCAATGTTGAAAACTCAAATGAAGCCAAATCATCTACAAAACCAAAACAGGAGAGATGTAATGATACAGTATTTCCTGATCTCCCGAAGAGCTATTGTCCCCGGCATGTACCTGTGGGACTTCCTCTGACTCCCTCTCTCTACAGAAGTTCCCAGTCCCTCGCTCCTCCTTGCATTCCCCTGTCACTATTAAAGAAACTTCAGCAGCAGCAACTTCACACAATCAAAAAGCGACAAAAGAAAGAAAGAAATAAAGCACGAGAGGGACAGAATACCGGAGTAGAGCCTCCATCACCTGTAACAAGAGAAGAAGGAAAAAAAAGGGAAATTAGGGTTTCTGATATGGATATGGGGGAAGAGAAAAAAGAGAATGTGTGGGCTTTGTTCCTTCCTTTCAGATGGAGATGAAGGAGAAATAAGGAAATAAAAAGAGAGGGTATGCAGACGTGATTCTCAATCAGATCATTGAAAGCGGCAATGGCCGGATCCCCAGCCGCATCCGCAGGATAGTCTCGTGAGATCGAGGGATCTGATCCGGCAGAGAGGGTTTCGAGGCGGGAAACGGCCGACTCCAAACTCTGCAAAACCTTCTCCTCCATGTCTAGCTAGGGTTAGAACTTAAGGAGAAATCTCTCTCTTTCTCTGAGAGAGAGGGCAGACATCGAGAGGGAGAGGAGGTGGGTGTTTGCGCCCAATAGTGTGAGAGAGATGGATCGACGAGGGTGTGTTCTGTTATTTCATTTCGTCGCCCAATAGTTCTAAAAATTGAACCGCCAAGCCAGACGCGCGCCCCAAATTTTATGCATTCCCTTTCGTCGTGGATCATTTTTAATGGATTCTGCCACGACATATTTTTGTGTGAAATTTCTTTAATAAAATATGGTGAAATTGATTTACTGACGAAAACAAATCGTCATTAAATAAATAGTTTCGTCGCAAAAACTTTACCTCTTCATGGCGCCAACTCCATTTTTTGGTGTCAAACTTTTCGCGGCAATATTTTGCTACAATTGAAAATTATCGTAGCTAAATAATTTGGTCTTTTCGTTTTAGGCGACGCAAAAAACAATATTTAGTGACAAAATTTCAAAACGTCGCGGAATATTTGTCGTGAAAATTATTTTTGTTATAGTGTGTGGCCTGCGCGTGGAGGAAGAAGGGGCAACGGTCCGCGGGCATGAGAGAGATGAAGATCAAAGAGACTGGAGAGGGTGGCTGCCTCTGAGATGGGTCTGCGCAGGGGGTTGCGAGATGGAGAGAGAGAGGGCCGAGATCGAGAGGGAGAGGAGGTGATGGTGCTGCGCCTTGGTTCCGTTGTGAGAGAGATGGACGGGGTCTGCGTGCGAGGGAGATGGAGGAGCGCAGGTCGCCTAGAGAGATGGAGGAGCGCAGGTCTCCTGGGAGATGGAGGAGAGGGCTGAGGTCGTGAGGGAGAAGGAAATGGAGGGATGGCTGACAAAGAGATGAGGGATTGAGGGATTGCTGGGCGAGAGAGGGTCAGAGAGATGAGGGATTGAGAAGAGGCGAGGGAACTGGAAATGCTATGCACTTGAGCGGGCGCGGGAAATGGAAAATGGGGCGGGCACAGTGTGGAATGTTATTTTTGGGGCTGAATTGATTTTGAAGGCCCGAGTTAACTTTTATTCTTCCAAAACAAAAATAATGAAAATATAATTTTTCAAGTCAAATAAATTATCAAAATTTGGCATATTGACATTTGCCGGCGATATAGGTATTTCGCCGGCAGAAAATATATCCTTTGCCGTCGACACAAATATTTTGCCGGTAAATCATAACATTTGTCGAAGAGAGAGAGAAGAGCGCGCAAGAGAGAGAGTGAAAAGAGGGGTTTCGGTGGCGGGAAAGGGAAAAAGAATGGAAAATTTACCGACGATTATTTTTCGTCGCAAAAAATAGAAATTTTCATCGGTAAAAATTAAATTTTTTTTTTGAAAAAAAGTAAAAAAACCTACCAACCTTTACCGATGTTTTATATTAAATGTCGGTGATAAATTTTTCGACGCTAATTTTTGTCGGTAAAAAAGATTTTCCGACACGTTTTGTCACGGGCGAGGCAAAATGAGATTTGTTGCCACTAACTCTATTGGTGGTGGCAACAAGTAAGAAATAGCCACAAAAACACTGGCCGCGGCAAAAAGTTCGACGCTAAAAGTCATTTTTTTGGTAGTGTGAGCAATGGGTTCTCGGTGGGTATCGTGAGAAGAAGAAGGTGTGCGAAATTTCTTTGGTGTCAAGATTTAGGTTCTCAATGGGTATCGTCTATCCCTAATTTGGGGTTAAATTTTGGATGTCAAAAAAAGTGTGCGAAATAATTTTGGAATATTAATTTGGCGGGTTTCTTTTTTTATTGCATACGAAATGTGGGCTGTGAAAGCTGATTAATCTTACAACTTCTCAAAGCAAGCCGTGAACTTAATTTGAATGACTTGGCCTTTTACAGCGTGCAACATGTGGGCTGTGATACCCTAATACTTTTACGGCTTGCGAATGTGGGCCGTAAATGCTCAATAATTTACGGCGTCCTAAATGCACGCCGTAATTGATAAGATCTCACGGCGCGCAAAATGCACGCCTTAATAAAGAGAAGAAAAAGACCTTTTACGGCTCGCATTCCATGCGCGTCGTACTATTATATCATTTACGGCTTGCATTCAATGCACGCCGTAAATGACGCGCTGTAAAAGCCCTGAAATGGTGTAGTGATAGAAGGTCTTTGGCCTCTTGCCTTTGAAAACCCTGCAAGATTGGTTCCCGTGTTCCCAGATTCAACATTGACAAACTCTATTTCATCAGGCATGTTAACTTTCTCAACACGATCAATGAGTACAATACTACTTTCTTTCGCAAATTCATTACTACCAATGTCTTGGACTGCTGAAAAATGAATGTCATTGTCTTCGCATAGATTGACAGTAGGAATTTCATGACTTTCCCTGGAAGGTACTTTGCGCTTATCATTGTGATTGCTCCCAGAAAATCAATTTGTTTGCCTCGTAAAGAACGCATGTCCATCTCAAATGACCTGCTGATCAAGATAAACATATGGAAATATTTACATTAGACTACTAGAAATAGTATTAAGCATTATATATAAAATACATAAAAAAAGATCTATGTACCTTCTAGGTTCTCTTATCTTATTGGAAGAACCATTCGAACTTCTATTGATGTATAGTAATATCCCATTTGTATTGTGTTGTGAAAGTGTTAACATGCACTTGATGTCGCTATCATCCTCTATGGCAGCCAATGAAAACACGTGCCCATTGTGATGAAGATAACGTATGCCTATGTTCTCACAGGTTTTTTCCTACTGTGTAGTTTGAAGAGCTATGTTCATCAATTCGGAGTATGTTATGTCGCTTTGAATGGACCTCATCTTCTGATTTCCGCCTTCGTATACCGGGTGAATCATGTCATATTTAAATTCTCCGTCATAATGAAAAATCACAATCAACTCACCATCCGACATCCTATTTCAGGACAGAAATAATTATTTAGGCATTATTGTTGTACGAACATATACGGAAAATGGGGACAAGCACCTCATTGACCAAAGAAGTGTAATATTTGCAAAAGGCCAAAGACGTAACACAGTGGAGGGGCATCTATGGCCTAGAACAGCTTACAATCCACAATTTTTGAAAGTGTCTAGGGTTACAAACAATATAAAAAACATATGCAAGATTACAAACAATACAAACACTCAGTTTCACACTCCAAAACACAACATACAAGTGTGTGTGATAGTCTCTAACTTTATTGATACCAAAAGTAAATGAAAAGGCATCACAAATGATCGTTATATTCATTTTTTTCCCATGTTACTATGCAAAGATAGACATAAATGCACAAACCTTCAATAATGCACATCAACAGCCACATAAATGTTAAGAAAATGACGGATTACACTTGAATACACAAAATCACATAAAACTGTCACACATCAGTTGGAGCCAGAGTAGATTTTTTGACTAACATTTGTTCAGAAGAAGAATGTTCACTTTCCAAAATACATCATTCACGTGCGTGACGGTCTTTAACATCATGGACACCAAGAGAAAATGGAAAAGCAACAAAAAAAAAAATACATTATCTTCATTTCTTTTCATGTTACTATGCAAAGATATACATAAATGTACAAACCTCTTTCATGGAGATCAACAGCCACAAAAATGGAATCAAAGTGACGGATTACACTCGAAAATAGAAGCCCATAGACCAGTCATGCTTCATTTCTAGCCAAACAAGATTTTTTAAGAGCATTGGGTAGAAGAAGATTGAAACCAGGGGACGACGCGAGTATTTAAAGGTTGCGCAAAGTGACGATAGCGTCACTCAATATTATATCAAGTGACGCTATCGTCGTTATGAATATCATAGAAAAAAAAAGGAATTTGGCGGGAAGACCCAATTAGTGATGAGAATTGGGCCAGTACTATACCGGGTAAATGCCCATATTTTGGGACTTTTCCGGTAAAAACCCCTAAATAGTTTTAAAAGTGGGGCATCAATAGGTCAGTGGAGGGGTGTCAATAGCCCCACTCTAAAATTAGAAACATATTATCTTTATAGGAGGATAATCTTAGAAGAATATATATTAATTGGATCCGGATCTTCTCATTACCTTTTGTGTCATCACTTTATCCTCACGTTCATAATTTATTGTCACGTGTCTAATATAGCAAATCAATGATGTGGATTATTTCTATTAATTCTTATATCTTTGCACTACAACAAGATAGAATTAATCCATTTGTTGTCATTGTAAGTTTTTCCATTTGTTGTTTCCTAGTGTAAATTGGGGTAGGTTAGGGGTAATTTTCTTTTAGTAGGATTTATTCTCTTCTTATTTTATGCATGAGATTTGTTCTCACTTGTCTATTTTGTTGAGATTTGTTTAGGTTGTTTTTATGCGTATTTATGTAGTATTAAGTTTAGTTATTATAAACAGTATTATTATTAGTTCAAAAAATAGTATTATTATTTGGATTTAATATAATATATTTGATTATTGTTAATTGAAAAATGTTTCTTTGAAAGCAATTAATTATCTAGAATCAACTATTTTACACTTCCACTTCGTAACAATAATTTAATGGATCAGACTATATCAATTTAAATTTCGTATTTAATTTTTTGACTTCAATATCTCAACCACTCATGTTATTTAATCAAATGGTTGGGGTGTTGAAATCAAAAAAATTAAAATAGAATTTTAAGTTGATATAACCTAACTCGTAATTAATAGGGGGCTTTGGCAGGAGGTCCCTCATAACATTACTTTGTTGCAAGCTGTACACAAAAAAAGTTATACAGCCAAAGGTCCCTCTCACACTTTTTCATACCTGAAAAGACCAATTTACCCTTTCTTTAATAAACCAAAACCGTCCAGCGCTCTAGTGCCGATGCACGCATGACGTTATTATCCGACACGTCTCATCTTGATATGCGACACGTGTAAAGTTTGAGGACACTTTCTTTGCCCAGATTTCATGGTAACCTCCTGCCACTTGCAGCAAAAGGCAGTAGCCAGTAAGATTACATGTCCACGTTGCGCATTCACGCATCACATGAGTATTGAGTGTATACAAGGTGCATTCACACCAACTATGAGGCCTTTGATACTCATTGTAAATAACTTGCAACACTAATCCAGAGAATCAGACGCAGCCCTTTCCTGCGATTGTCTACTTCGGCGACGATGGGCGGGGATTGTTGATTTCATGAATTTGCACATTTACGCATCATTTTATAATGAATTAGGGGTTTAATTAGGCGAATAAGCGTAATTCTTCATCTAATTCCATCATTTCATACATTTTCACCTAAAAACCTGAATTTTCATACTTTTCATACATTTTCTGCATTAATTTAGAATGTTTTGCAAATTTTCTTCGAAGAGTGTCAGTTGGAGTAGGACTCTGTCCGGATGGGTCCCGCTTCAATATGGGCTCTTCAATATTTGATGTGTCGAATTAAAATGTGCAGAAAATGAGAATTGCAGGCCTCTGTATGGAACCCACTTTCAAGCACACATAGTCACCATGGGCCCTGCATTGATGAATTGAAGTTTGAAAAGAAGAACTCACCACGTGAACCCCACACACAAGCCATGTGAATATCACTCAAAGGAGGGGTCCACTCATCCTGTCAATTGAATAGTCCTAACTACAATAGAAGACTTCTCATAGGGCCCACTATTCAAGCAGATGAAATGTCCTACATGGCAGGGTCCGCAGTAGTTGCAGATTTGAAATTATTAATGGATAATTCAAAGAGTACAATTATGATTGGAATAAAAGAAGAAGAGTTTGAATCATCCACATTTGATATCCTTTGGAAAATGAGAGTTGCGGAGAGAAAGAATCCTTTGCAAATCAAATTTCAAAATTTAATCCCGTTTTTCTCAGGATAACTCATTTTCAAATGGCCATAACTTTCAATCCAACCGTCGGATCGATGAAACTTACCTACCGTTGGAAAGCTTATTCAGACTAGATATCCGTAGAGCCCAAGAATGTACAAATCAGAGCTAAATTGACAAAGTTACGGGCTTGGAGAATTTCATATTCATTTTTAGACGGAATTGCAATTAAATCCACACCGTTGATAATCAATTGCTGCACATCCCTTGTGGGACCCCATCTGAAGATTAGCCAAACCATCCAGAGGTTTCCAGAAGATTCCACCTCATTTAAATTCAAAAGAGATAAGAGATATACCTTATCTATGAAGATAAATCAAATTTGTAGAGAAGGTGTCCAGATTCAATGTATCTGTAAGATAACCGGGGTGATAAGAGGAACCAAAAGGAAGCATACGGGAGACACTCCCTCCCTTTGGACGTCCACCATTATTCTCTCTCATTTTTTTCTTCTTTTCCTAATTAATAGAATTTAAGAATTATTTTTGGGTATTCTGAAGCACTGTTTCAGAAATTAGGATTTTTAGAAGAGAGATTTCTTAGAGACCATTGTACAAGGAGATGCTATTAATGAAATTACTTATGGAGTTCTTTTCAATGTCTAACTAGATTTCTGGATTGGAGCACACAGATGAAGCTAAGTAGATCTTTAATTTAATCTATGTGATTTTTCTATTTACTTTCTTGTCTCTTTTAAATGCATGCTCTATGAGAATAATAGATCTGTCTTCATGCCTTAGGCAGCCTCTATTTTGATTTCTAATGAAAATAGCTTGATGATTTATACTTATTTTGATAGATTATGCTTAGGGTTGAGATCCTTTGATAGTTTATGCTTAATTTGATGAGTCATGCTTATTATTTTTCATTCTTTTATGAGGTGAAGGAGGTCTTGGGTTGTCATCTTATTCTTTTTATTAAAATCTGATTTTTGCAAAACACAAATCCTCCGGATCCGAAACATTGATTTGTTTCTGATCTGAATTATTTTGAGACAAATAGTAGAATAATTGCATGATGGATTAATTATCTTACTTAGTGGATTCTGGATGCTTCGATCTTTTTTTTTTTATATATATATTTGATTAGTTTGTTTCTGAATTCTTCTAGATTTTCTTAGATCTCAATTATTCACTAATCTTTGATTAAAAAAAATCAGATTTAAATTTTAACTCAGTAGTGCTCCCTGTGGGATCGACCTATAATTGCCACTATCTCAACAAGATAACTGTGCACTTGCAGTAATTTTAATGGATTGATTTAATTCATATCAGGGAGCCGGACTTGCAAGGCAACGACGATGGAGAAGACAGCAGCCCGACTACGACAGCGATCGTGCAGCAATGGGATAGAGGCGCTTCGGGTTCTCTGCTTTTCCTGCTCCAGTGGCGATGAAATCGGACGGCGACGGGTAACGTGCAGCGGAAGGCAAGTTGCAGTCGTCTTCTTCCTACAACCAACCTGGCCTGGGAGAAAAGCACAAGTCGTCGTCGTCTTCTTTGAGTTCTGGTTTTTGTAACCAGAACCGGACAACAGCCTGTTGCCTTCTCTTTCAGTTCTCCTTCGGCCAAGATGGCGCATGTTTCAGAACTCAGATAAATTTACGCAAAACTCATATAAATTTTATAAAACTCAGATAAATTTACACAAAACTCAGATAAATTTTATATAAAAACTCAGAACTCAGATAAATTTATTCCAAAACTCAGATACATTAGCCAGAAACTCAGATAAATTTATCCAGAACTCAGATAAATTTGACGAAAATTCAGATAAATTTGTCCAGAACTCAGATAAATTTGATGAAAATTCAGATAAATTTAACAAAAACTCAGATAAATTTTACAAAAACTCAGATAAATTTACGCAAAACTCAGATAAATTTTATAAAAAAAATCAGAACTCATATAAATTTGTAACCGCCGCCGCCTTTCGCAGCCCGTTGCCTGCGTCGGAGAAGGGAAGGAGAAGAAACCTGTAGACCAAAGGACTTTCATATCATCCAAACCTAAAAGGAACCGTCTCAACCTACAAAATGCAGATGATAGATTCTGCCAAGTGGTATCAATTGCATTTTGAACAGAAAAAACCCAGTAATTTTTTCATTTTTTTTGGATTGGGTTGATAGGCCTGGCAGCTACATTTAATAAACAAACAATTGGAACTTTCCATCATCAGTCGCTGGAACCGGACACAGAGAAGATAATAGATGAAGCGCATTGAAGAAACTGGGTGGGGATTGTGTTGGGTGCTTTGATTTGATCAATGGAACTAAAAAAAAAAGAGGTGGGTCAGGGCCAGAGGGAACTAAAAAAAAGAGGTGGGTTAGGATTTGTTACAGTCGACAGATCAAGGTGGGCAGCCACGTTCGACTGCTGCAGAAAAATGGGACTTTGGTTTGCTGCAATAAACCTAAAATGAAGATCCTAATATATTTGTTAGAAATTGGAACAGTTAAAAGTCAAAAAGGCATGTGTTCGATCTGTTACTATCTAATCTCTCTCATACCCATGGTAACCCACGTTACCATCATGCTCTCTCTCACATCCCCTCACATCATCATTCTCTCTCACCTATTACCATACACGTCATCATCTCCTTATCTCTTCCTCACTCCAAACAGATTATCTATTCCTCACTCCAAACAGAACCGAGTTCTGTAATGGAGTTTGTCGTCAACAAGAGACTGGGACCCCCTCGGGTTGTGGTCCCACTGATCACAATCCCAAGATCCGCCCATACCATCAAGGTCACCCAAACACGTACAGCCCGATGTCCGGACCAGATCCACGATCAATCATCCCTTGGGTCCCACATCTGTATGTTGCCCAAACAAAAACTCCTAACCTGCAACTACGCCCCAGGTTCTTAGAACCAATAAATGGTGGCTGAGATGGGACCCATTCCTCACGGGTCCACCACTTCTAAGGTCGCCCGTGGGTCCTCCTCTGGATCCACGGATCAGATCTACCATCGGGGCCCACCTGGGGTCCCATGTGCGGTTGTCTCCTTCCTCCCAACGCCTGTAATTTTATGCCAAAACGGTTGAAGGGGCAATTTAGTCCATCAAAATGAGAACATGTGCAATTAGGGACCTAAGGCTGGAAAAAGTATAGCTGAGTGGACCATAGGCCTTAAAAAGTTTTTTCTTGGACTAGAGGCTGGATACATTCACTTATAGGGACCTTTCGCTAATTTTGCCTAATTAATCTAATAAAAAATAATTAATCAAAATGGGCTTGAAAAGGGTCTTAAAATGGATATTAATATTGATTTCTTTAAATATCCTCCACAAATGCTTAATTATTTGTAATTGGTAAGTATTGCTATGATTTAGAGCAACGCATATAACATTTTAGCTTCAATGACCTAAAAAGATATGAGGTTGGTTCAGTGGTAAACCCATCATACTTGTATTATGAAGTTCTCTTCCATTTCCTAGAAAAACCTTAAATTTATGTAATAGTGTAATACTTAAAATATATATATAGAAAAGAGCTCACCTGAGCTGCAGCTCATAATGAAAATAAGCTGGAAGCATGCGATTGAGGATTGAGGCATGTGGGCGGATTGAGTGTATGGAGTCAACGAAATTCAAAGGGCCCCGTGTTTTTTTTTTTTTTCATTTCCCACTTTCAAGTCACTGCTTGAAGAAGGAGAAGCACAAGACTTTACATAAACACCAACTCCAACCCATCTAAAAAAGGCTTTCAAACCATCCAAAACTACCAAGAAATCATAGACATTGCATTTCCTTCCGACCCAAATAAGGAAAACACTCTCTTTCAGCATATGGACTCTTCTTCCTCCTGTTCTCCTTCGCCCGTCTTCAACTTCAATCCTTATCAGCCTTTCTTCCCTGTGAAGAACTGCTTGCATTCTTCATCGACGTCACTCCTCGGCGCCTTCTCCAACAATGCTTTTGAAGGTGGGTTCGATCTCTTTGGAGATTCAGCAGGATCTCTGGCGGGCCCATCTTCGAATTCCTCTATTTTGTTGACAGGGGTTGTGGGGTTTTGCCAGTTTTGGGTGATTTGGGGTCAAATGCCCAAATGGGTGCTCTCGATTTCAACATGGAGCTGAGGGCCATGTGACGAAGAAGACGAGACGAGTGGAAGAAGCAGCTAAGGAGGAACAATACTGTATAATGTAATGAGACACATGCTCTGAGTTAGTCTGTTTTTATTTTCTAAAAGAAAAAGGACTTATTTGTAATTCTGATTTTATGAAATTTTTCTAATGATGGAAGTTTTCGATGATTTCAGTTTCATTAGAAAATGGGTCAAATTGTGATCGATTTCTCTTCTAGCTCGGATTCATTTGAATTCATTTCAGATGATTCCCAATGAAATTGATACCTTTAAAAACATACTTAAAATATCGTAACAACTATTCATTATCTTCTTTGTTTATCTTCTTTTGTTTCGATTTTTCTCTCCATTTATCTTCTTTGCCACATTCCCAAGTGCCAGGAATTCCTTGAATGAGTTTATGTACATTATATGAATCTGAATGAGAAATCATGACAAACTCTCTTCTGTAAGATTGCCTTATGCTTGCCTTCTAAAAGGTTGCACTTTTGTGCTTAATAGTATCCAACTGATTTCTATCCTGATGAAATCTGACGAAAGTCTTAGAAGGGACTCTACTCAATCCATTTTACCATCCAGTGCAGCATAGGTTGCCTGCCTTGTGGATTATGATGAGAAAGTAGTGAACTTCACAGTTGCCAAAATTCACTGGGATGAAAGTAAATGGATGGTAGCTCGTAACCTATAACTTCTGTGTGATTTCTAGGAGAAGGGAAGATCATGGGCCATTTGGTTACTATCTATAGCATGTTTATCTCTCTCTGCAAAGATGCACGAATCCGAAGTAGGCAGTGAGCCATGTTACTCATGCCAACAATTGAAAAAGAAACATTCAGGAGCAAATAATATGCTTTCATGACTGTCCATCATTAAAAACTATAATTGCAGTGATATAAGGCTAGACACCATGTATTATCCATTCCTTCCACCTCCAATGTGCATATCAAAATACAAATTACACTTCCAAAAAATGATTCAAAACCCAACGTGCATCAGAGTTCCAAAAAAGTAAACAGGAGGCAGCTTGGTTGCGATGCATGTTGCGAGATAGAGGAGGGAGTTAGCGCTGGTTGCGACCCAATGTTGCAGGTTGCGCCCGTCGATATTAGGTTTTTTTCCCCTCCCCTGAATGGGCGCAGTACAGTGATGGAGAGCTCCGCAGTCCGGCAAGGGAAAGAGGGGATTTGTCTGGCGAGGCAAGGGAGAGACGCGAGTTGCAGTGGCGAGGGAGAGAGGCGAGGCGCAGTTCGGGCGAGGGAGAGAGGGGATTTGTCAGCCGAGGTGAAGGCAGATCTTCGCACGTTCGCTACCCTTCGCTGGTTTAGAGGTGGCGAGAGTGAAAACCGAGCTTCCATCGCTGGTTCATGGGAGAGAGAGAGGAGAGAGAGAGCGCTGCGCTCAGACTTCTTGGAGAGAGAGAGAAAGAGCGCTTCGTCGCTGAGAGTTGAGAGAGGCGAGAGAGAAAGAGAGCTTCGCTGAGATAGAGAGAGGATGGCTTAGGGATCCAAAAGAGGGAAATAAGAAAAAGAGCGGGCCATCGAAATTTTTATTTCAATTGACGAAAGTAGGCCACACGGGAACTTCGCACGATGTAGCTTACTCTCACTATAAGCTTCACCTCAAGTGAGCCCACCCAATATATATATATATATGAGGGAAAAAAACACTATACCTACCCGTACTTTGGTATTTTTACAGAGTACCCAATGTACTTTGGTATTTCGGACTAAACCTACTTGTAGTTTTAGTTAACTTGCAAATACAAACGGCCGTGACGGAATAGAGGAAATGGCGAAATTACCCTTCCATATATAAGGTCTCTACTCACGTGTTTTGTTCATTTTTCCATTTTGCTCTTGCTGATAGGGTTCACATGGTCTGGCGATTTTGGCGGAACTCCCTCATATCTCGTTAGGGTTTCCCATTCCCTCGTCCCCATCTCTCCACATCCGTAGAACTCCCTCATCTCCACCTCCTGCAACCCATCTTCCTCCATTGTCCTGAACAGGACTCTCCATCTCACACCACAGACGCACGCAGCACCTTCTTCCTCCTCCTCGTGCCACCGGACACCTCTCCCTACGCAGGTACACACCTCCATCCCCTGCACACCCTTATATCACCTCCGCCCCCTGCACTCCACCTGCACACACGCACCCTTCTTTCTTTCTTTCTCCCTTTCCTCTCTTCATTCTCATTCTCTTTCTTTTTCTTTCCTCACTTCCTCTTCTCTTTCTTTCTTCTCTTCCTCTCCCCACTTCTCCTCCCCTGCATCTCCTTCCTTTCTTTCTTCTCTCCTTTCCCCTCCCTCTTTCTTCTTTATTTTCTCCCTCTTTTCTTCTTCCTCCCAACCGCTGCGCTCCCACTGCGCAGTCGCTCGCCGCCGCCGTCGTCTGCATCCTCTCCCAACTCTGGCACAAACCCATCATTGTCGTCAACCACTACGTCGCCCACACCGAGATGGGTAGGATAGGCGTCGACCCAATCGTCCTCTACGTCAGTGGCGGTAACACCCAAATCATCGCCTACAGCGAAGGAAGGTATCATATAGTTGGCGAGACCATTGACATTGCCGTCGGCAATTGTTAGGATCGGTTCGCCAAAGTGCTCACTCTCTCCAATGATCCCAGCCCTGGAGACAATATTGAGCAGGTCCGCCTGATCGAGCTTCCCCTGCAAATTTATTTAAATTGCAGAAACTTTATCAATCTCATTGCGATCACTACAGTTGTAGAGTAGAATGAATTTATATCTCTCTTCTTTCCTTCTCTCCTTCTTTCTCTTCCCTTGCCACAGTCCCTCATTTTTCTGCCCAGGACGCATTGTCATTGTATTCATTGGATGTTTGATGCTGCAGTGAAATTAAAGAGAAAATCAAGAAAACTAAGGATGAGAAGAAGGCAAAGAAAGCGGAGGTGATGGCCAAGACTCAGAAGACTCAGACCAAAGGCGTGCCCATGGATGCAGCTCTGAAAGTGTTAGACCCCGACCCAAACCAACTCGATTAGTGTTAGTTTAGTGAGTGCTTAGTCTTAAGTGGGTTTAGTTATCGATGGGTTAAGATTTGATTGATTTTAGTCTTGGATATAGCTTTGGGAATTTTGAGAGCGATTAATGTTAGTTAGACACACTAAGCAGGGGTGCCTTGAGTGTACGGGCAAGTTTGGGAGGAAATTCTGATTCTTCGATTTTAATCGCGATTTTTATTTCATTTGAATGATTTTACTATTTGCTACAACTTTCATTTTCAACTCGTTCATATTTGAGACCCAAAAACCCAAGTTTTGGCCCAAAGAGGGTAAAATTGACTTTTCTCACTAAATCTGGGCTCAAATCTCGAAATTTTAAAACTATGTCAAATTTGTACTCATTGGAAAATAGAATTTTCAAAGATCATTTTATCCTCTTTCGTCGATCTCATCCGGGGCCCACAAGATCATGATTTAGCCATTTCAAGTCTCAGCTTTATTGGGCCCCACTCTCTACTTACTTAAGTCATCCCCTTCGTTCAGAACCCATTGTGTTTTCCTGCAACCATTTCCTGCAACAGTGCCACAGAACTGAGAAAGGAACTCTCTCCTCTCCCTCTTTCTCCTCTTGCATGCCTAAGCTAGAGGTCCCCATTTGAAAAACTAAGACTACCAAATTCTTCCTCTCACTCCACTTAGGATTTTCAGCTGGGCAACTACCATTTCCTCTCCTTTTCTTCTTGTTCAGCTAGCTTCAGGTTAGAACTCATCTTCTCCCCTTCCAAGGAGTTATTTCAGCTCATGTAGAGCTTGATTTTCATACATGCGAAGGCTATTTCGAAATGGGTTCGTATCTTTCAAAAAATGTTGATCTTTGAAGTTGTTTTTGAATGGATTTTTCTGGGATTTTTGTAGCTTCTTGGACCAGATCTTGAGTAGGATTCTTGAGAGGAAGTTTTGCTTAGCATTTGGGCAAGAAGGCAAGTAATCTTTATAGGTTCCATGTGCATGTGGTTTATGGATTGTTTTTCATCCTTGAAAATGCATGATCATATTGTTTAAATTCTTAATTATATTGTGTTCATGTTCTTCAAATTTATATTCAGCCTAGACTTGATTTTTAAATGGACTGATATGAGAAGATCTTTTCTTTTATTAGTGATATATTAATGGAATGAATTCAGCTCAGAGTTTTGTTTTCTTTCTTATGTCTAAACTATATTTTTCATAGGGGTGTACACCGGGTTTGGAAACCCGGTCCGACCCGGTAACCCGACCCGACCCGGAAAATACTAAATCGGACCGGGTCCCGGGTTAAGAAAATATAGTGACCCGATAACCCGATTATATATATAAAAAAAAATTTTAAAAATAAATCAAGACAGTGAGGAGCCTCACTGCTTATAAAGTCGAAACAACTGTTACATCACTCCTGTATAATTGTTGAGGAGATGAATTTATCTGCTATCTTAAATAAACACCAAAAGCTACATTTTCTAATGTCACTGAGAACACATTACCAAATTATATACACTGATCCAACAGACCAAATTATCCAAATTATAAATGTACATCATCGGTGTCACTGAGTGGGGAAAATGTAAAAGAGATGGCACATAATTATGTGGAATAAACATTTTTATATTGATGGTTGATGTAGAAAGAGCTGAAGTTGGACAATACATAAACCAAAGTAAACACGAAGTTTTATTTCTATAGAGAAAAAAGGGAGTGATCTGGATAGCCTCATAGCCATGAGAATCTCTTCTTTTAGTTGATTTTAAGTCGGCATATGCATTTGAACAACCATCTGGCTTCGATGAACGTTTTTCATCCGATCACTGAGAAAAATTAAGAGTAAAACTTGTAGTCCTTGGCTTGAATAATGATCTGCCTTAGTCCACCGATGGGCGATATGATCATCAATAGAACCCCAAGTATAATGCAAATCTGATACACAAACAGCGATAAGAGAGTCAGGTGCTTATCTTAGAAGTTAGAATTGGAAGAACATGATTAAGATGACAGACACTCAGTCAGTGGCTCAGTGCTTGAACTGAATATACCCATGAAAATCTCAAATCAGCTCTCTGTAACCGGGTGACCCGGTTACCCGACCCGGTAACCCGGCAAACCCGGTAACCCGAACCCGGTAAACCCAGGCATGGATTACCGGGTATTCGGTCGGGTTCCCTTATCCCATAAAATAATCGGGTCGGGTCAAACCTGGCCCGATAACCCGGGACCCGACCCCATGTACACCCCTAATTTTTCATGCTGAATTCATGAATGGGATGTGATGATTCAATTTAGTATCAATTGATTTATAGTTTTGATATGAAATGATTCATATTTGATAATATAGTATGATGATTTAATGAAGAAGGAAAGAAGAATTCAAAAGAAATGCAAAGGAGGGAGTGAAACAGTGCAGAAATGCACTATTCCACGGACCTGCCAGAGAGCAGGCTCGCTATCCGCTCGAGCGGACCCAAGCCCGCTCGAGCGGGCCCAGGCCCTGCCTCCCAGCCCGTTTAGACCTTTTTAATGCATTTCTTTGTAATTTTTGGGACTGTTTTTAATCTTGAATGATTTTAAAAATCTGAAATAAACTTTGGACCTGTTTTTATGATTTTTCATCATTTATAAGCCTGAATTAAATTTATGAATTCATTTTCAAATTTTTGAGAATTTCTTGAGGATTGAGGAACTTGAATATAATGAAAGGTTTCTACTTGATAGTTGTGTGTTTGAATGCTTAAATGTCTCAACTTCGGAGGCACCAATTTCATTACTAATTTCCGACATTTGAGTTTCAAGTGCACAAGGGTCGATGGAAGATTTTCTTTTAGCATATGCTTGATAAACTATGTTTTGAATTCCAGTTTTTTGTATATAGAAAATATTCATGTACTCGTTTTGGATTTCAAGTATGAGCTCGTTTGAAAGTTTGATTTCTAAATGAAAAAGGGGATCACTTCCTAAGCTCGTTATGCATATATATTATGCCTTTTTGCTAGCCCTGTCTTGTTCGTTTTGATAAGTGATTTCCCCTTTTGTTTCGATAAGCTTGATAAGTATATTATTTTGTTTTGTGTACTTATGGATTTAAGTGAACACCACTCAACTTAGACTGCCATCTCAGTCTGATCCACTAGTTAGGGGGTCTTTAAACATAAGTAAGGACCATCTGCAGATTGGTAGTGTATTTATACACATTTTAGCTCGTTCCGGTTCCGCGGCCGGTATTTTCCCCTCCCACCTTGTGTGGCTTGGGCGCCCGCTCGCTCGCTCCCTCGCTTGCTCTTATCATCATGTATGATGGAGAAAGGATTTAGCTCAATGTGGATTTACTATTCATGATATAAGAATTATTCATGCTAGTTTTGTAAATTCGAAGTGCATATCTTTATCTTAAATTGTTTAAACTTTATTAAACTATTTTTATTATTGTATCATGCTCATGCCTAAATTGATTACCTGCCAAACCGTCGTGTTTGACCCTTGTTATTTTGGTGCCCAGATGCAGGAGACGATGTCTTTGAGGAGGAGCGTCAGGAGGAGGCTGTTGAGCCACCCCCAGCTCGCGAGTGGCAGCCCGACAATGTCAACTAGACGTCGGGCGGGTTCATGAGAACGTTTCATTTTGTCATGGGTTTCTAGTTTGAACTCTTGGTGATGTATTGGCCTTTGTTGGCCTCTTATTTTGGGATGTATTAAACTTAACTTACTTTGTTACTTTGAAACTTGAATTATGATAGGAATGCCATGTCATGTTTCTCCTTACTTAACTTACTTTGTTACTTTGAAACTTGAATTATGATAGGAATGCCATGTCATGTTTCTCCTTCTGATATTAAGTCTTGAAGTCATTTTACTCATTCAATTTGTTTAAATTATGATTGACACATTTTGCTACACGCTTCCGCATATTTGATCATGTGAGCTAGATCTCCTCTTTGTTTTGGAATCCTCACCGCGGGAACCTGTGGTAAACGTCGCGGGCCCGGGTCTTGATTCCTAAATCTCGGTCCGGGGTCGCAACTGAAAGGCCCAAGACTTGGAGGCGGTGGTGGAAAGCGTTGAGTTCAAATTCCTTTACATTTGTTACTCTCCAGGGAGTAGATGAGAGAAATGTTACTTTCAACCTTTTTTGTCTTGTTCAAATTTCAACCTTTTCTTTTTCTTTCAATAATAGCAAATAAATTGTTGTTTGTGTGGACTTTCTGTTTGTAGTACTCAAGTTAATGGCTTGCTAGTCTGGGGGCAAATTCAGTTATAATATTTCTCTGGGCTAATTGATTGGATTTTAAGCAAACTGTTGTAAACTTCATTTTTTTGAAATGGGAAATATACACTGTTTGGCAACCATTTCCCTGTAAAGTTAGCTCTCTTGACAGGCCAATTTCGAAGGCTTTTCAACAGAATGATTTTGTATCAATTTCATTGAAAAAGATTGAAACATTCTGTTTAATTGAAATGGGCACAAACACACCAGAGTTTAGAGTTACACTGAAATTTCCGTTTGGAAATCATTATAAGGTATTTTGCTAGAAAGGATTACATGTTCTGCCCTCAATTTCAATAGAGCTGAGAGAATGTTGATGGCCTATGATGAGTGGTCTGCATTTTCACTTAAGTAAATTTGCATTGTCTGGATTGTTAAACTCGTATGTTGTCTAATTCTCACTGAGCTGATTTGCTATAAGATATGAAATCAAGCTCAGAGACTCAAAAGGTGATTCGAAGAAGCTGCAAATTTGCTACACAGTAGATGAGAAAGCTAATAGAGAGGATTATGAAGCAGCAGTCACTACAACAGAAAACAGTTTTCGCGGCGCACATTTTCGCCGCTAATAATAAACAAAATCGCTGCTAACTCTCTATCCCGGCGATTATTACTTCGTCGCATATCGCCGCATGTAACCCTTCACTTTTAATTTTTAGCGGCGAAAACAATAAATCGTCGCGAAAACTTTTTCTTTCGCGGCGTTTTTTTTCGCCGCAAAAAGCCTGCAACTTATAATTACAATGTCTTTTACAGCGATAAATATCATCTTGCAGCGAATATTTATCGCCGCAAGTAAATTTTTTCAGCGTTTTTCAGATTCACCGCAAAAAAATTACGCAGGTAAAACACAATTGCGTCGATATAAAATCGACGCAATTGCTTGTTCTACCGTTATTTTTTTCTTTCAAAAAAATCTTTTGCAGCGTCTATTTAGTTATTACGTCGATATAAAATCGACGTAAATGCTCGTGTCTGACTTAAAAAATCAATTCCAGCGATTTTTTATCTCCGGAAAAATATTTTCGCAACGCTTTTTTCGCCGCAAATAGCCTTCAACTTATACTTACAATGTCTTTTACAACGATAAATATTATCTCGCAGCGACTATTTATCGCTGGAAGTAAATTTTTCCAGCGGTTTTGACATTCGCCGCAAAAAAATTTATGCAGGTAAAACACAATTGCGTCGATCTAAAATCGACGCAATTGCTGGTTCTACCGTTATTTTTTTCATTTGAAATAGTCATTTTCAGCGTCTATTTATTGATTGCGTCGATATAAAATCGACGTAAATGCTCGTGTCTGACTTGAAAAATCAATTCCAGCAATTTTTTATCGCCGGAAAAATATTTTCGCAACGTTTTTTTTAACTTCGTCGCAAGTTAAATGTCGTAGCTACAGCTCCATTGCAACGAAATGAAATTGACCCAAATGCTCGTTTCTGGCTATGTTATTTTTTTGTTTCATTAAATCAATTGCATCGACTATTTATCGCCGGAAAAAATGATTCGCAGCGTATGTACACTTCGCCGCTAGGCAAATTTTGCGGGTAAAACTTAATTACGTCAATTTCAACTCGACGGAATTGCTCTTTTCAATGTGTTTTTTGTTTTTTTCCGTCACGTCACATTTATTGTCACATCTGCCAATTTAAACACCATATAATTAATCTCTATTTCTATATATTAACACACAAAAATTCGTAAATCTGTCCAAACATCAATTCATCCAAACTCATGTATTTATACAATGTGGCGGTGCATTATATTCATATCAAGTACAAACTTGGCTACTATTAAATAAGCCACAAATCACTATTGTGGCCATAAAAGAAGTAAATAGTCTATTATCACTAAAATGAAGGCGGTAAAATCTGATGTACAGCTCATATGTTGCTGCTACTCAGCCCAGTATTGAATGCATGGCCACATCACCCCGCTGATCAAATGCTTTTCTCTTCTGCATAACCCACTACATCCATGCTCGAGATGCCTGACATAAGAATGAATTAATAAAATGTCTACGTAAGCAGCATAACTCAAATAAGCCAACTGTACTGCACCTATAAATAAAAAAAAAATACAAATGTACCCAATGCATACAAGTTACCAATTACCAATAAACCCTGAGATTACCAATACTTGAAATTAGAACATCTTATACAAACGTGCAAAATATGGACTGACAATCCTTATATATACTTTATTTTAGAAAAAAAGTATGAAAATGAATGGTTTTTTTTTTTTTTTTTTTTACCTATAACGGTAGAATATAGAGAAATAGTGTCCCACGAAATGGATGTTCAGGTCTCTATTTATTTGTCAATATATCAGTGAACAATTCCCTACATCTCTACATAGTATCATTGAAATACATGTATATTTGGCATATACAAGTATCCACATATCATAGGTGTGTAATGGTAGAAACTAAATGAGAAAAGCATTATATGATTTCACATGGTGAACTCTAGGAGAGGAACAGGGGACAATATTCACCTTAGATTCTCGGAATCCCTCTTCATCTTTCTCTCTAAACAATTGCTGACCTAGGGATGATCACTCTAAATACTCCCTACAGAAATCTCTATGCACACTTGGATTTGGGCCGAATAAACATTATTATAAAAAAAAAATAAACATTAAGAAGAGGGCATGTAGGGAATAGAAAAAAAAATCAAGATCAATGCTCCGAATAATGAAAAGAAGCCCCAAATCAAAATAATCCACCAATAATCTACAGATGATGGAAAGATTTGCAACAAATATTTTGAATCATGAGAAGAAAAGCATCTTTGCATCCTATGGCAGGAGGGGAGAGAGAGGGAGAAAAGAGAAGGTAAAATTGGAATTGATTCTGTATGTATATTTTATTAAAAAAAATAAAACAGAGCAAAAAAAAAAAAAAAAAAAACCAAACATGGATGCTCTCTTTGACAGATCCATCCAGGCCATCTCAAAGGTTAAGTCAAATTCCTAGTTCTAGAAAAATTCAATTACACCACTTGTATTATCACCCATTCTAAAATATAAATCAATTAAATACATGTTCAATGGAAATTCTCACATCTCAAGTGTTTAACAGGAACATATGATCTGATGCACCAAATGCAGCTTCAAGAAGTTACTGTTTAACACCACCAATCATACTCATCACCTTGTAATCTATCAATTCACTATTTTCACAATGGAAAGCAGAGTGGAGGAGAACATATGCATCTCTCTCTCTCCTTTTTTCTTTTTGTTTGTAAACGTGAGACCAAAAGTCCCCTCATCAGATTCAGAAAATACAAAATGTTCCATTTTCTCACTATATATACTCTATTCAAATTCAGTTGAAAAAGAAAAGGACAAACATACTGAAATTTCGGTGTGGAACCAATACCAAAATCAATATCAATAAGTTACCAGATTTATAATGGTTTTCGCTTTGGCCAATTCATTTGGAAACCGTGTTATAAAACCACATAACAAATAGACAATGCTTCTACCAAAAAAAAAAAAAATGGAACAGACAATGCAAGGAAACGACAGAGGTGCTTCGACCCAACTCAGCTGAGCATAGCTGGACTCTCAATTAATGCCTATTTCCACTTTGTAGTAGAGTCAGCTTAAAATTCTCCTATTGGGTCCCACTGCATTGCAAATATCTTTTACATTCAAAAGCACCCCTTCAGCGGGGCCCTACCGACATTGACCTACTTTTAACTACTCAAAAGCCCACCCCATTAGATTTGTAACAGCGCAAAGACAAGTGAATAATTGTAACAGATCTGCCAAATGCAAAACAGTAGATTTGTAGAAAACAGATGTTCAATCGCGGGAAATCCACCAAAATCCACTCAGAAACCCCAGATTTCTCAGAAAGAAAGAGGATTCAGTAGCACCCAAACAGGAAAAGGTTAAAAAAAAAAGTTCTTTAATGGCAGAAAACTCAACAAAATCTTCTCAGAAACCCACAAAAAGAAAAACCAGTGGAAAAGCAAATGCTCCCAAACAGATAGCTTCAAAAAGATGTCTGAAATGGCAGATTAAGGGAAGAAAGCTCCAAATGAGATTATGAGCAGCTCAAAAGCTGGGATTTTGTGGGAGATCTCCAAAAGAAAGCAAGGAGAAGGTCCAAAACCTGATTTTATGTGTAAGAAGATGGTAAATGGAGATTGAGGCACAGAGAATTACTGTGGGGAAGGAAACAGAGGCAGAGGAGAGTGGTGGCAAGAGAAGAAGACAAAATGGAAATAATCTGTTGATGTCTGATGAAAGCTGAGATTTAATGGAAGAAGAACAGCAGAGATTTGTTTATATATTTTTTTGGGAAACAGAGAAATGCTGATGTGGTTGTTTCAGTTATTACATTTTCAAATTTGATGTGGTTGTTTCAATTATTACATGTGGTTGTTTCAGTTATTACAATCAGCCACAGACCTAACTGATTGTGAAGACCACAGACTTTCTTATCATTCTTAAATGTCATTTCTCTTAGAACTCTTGTTTTCTTCTTAAAGGAAAATGAAAATCTCAAAATATCAAATTCAGTCAAATGTCATCTCATATAGGATCCAGTAATCAATTCATGAAACCACCATTAAATTTGAAAAAAATTATCATGATAGCAAAGTCCCCAAATCAAACTACATACCTACCATGGGAGAGTGACAGACAAGCATGATTATTCATAAGTTTGAATTTACAAGCGGTAGAACAGTTATGAAACAATAAAAATACCTTATTTTTCCGTCACACTTTGTCATTACAAGCTCAGCTCTAATCCAAGAAGCTTCAATTTTCTGTCAGAAAATTAAATTCATTGATTCCATGAATTGTTTCTAGTATCAATCAGTCGTCCTTTCAATTGAAGCCTCCAAGAACAACTGCACTGCAAGCATTAGAAGTAGAAAATCCATCAACCCAACCTATAAGATAACTCAAAATATGCAACTAATTGAACCCAATTACATTAAAAAGAAAAGGATGAGAAACAGAGAGAAGTAAAGCTCCAGTATAATGAACTAGAGTATCAGTGGATTAACATTAAATGAATCAATCTCGACATAGAGAGGTAAAAAAGGCGACAATAGAAATTATTTCAAAACAATAACAACAATATCTCAATGTTGATAACTCAAATCACACTATACTACCATTTTAGAGATAAAATGGGAACAACTGTAAAATGGCACCACTTCATACGCCCCAAATGCAAGCCCCTTAATCCACATATCAAAAGAGAAAAACCCACCAACTAACCAGACAAAAAACAACATAAAAATATGATTTCTCCATATAAAGAGAAACTAGAATCCAACAACCTGAAAAATGACCCTTAACTTAGAGAAGAAAAACCCAATATTTTCATGAAACAGAATCCAATGCTATTATTAATCTTTGGAAGGATTGCAACCACATTCACTTCAATTAAAGCATAAAAGTTGAGAAAGAAAAAATCGAACATTGAAATCGTGTATAACCACAATTTTATACTACACAGTACTCACTGTCACTGATATGCAGTAAGGATAAAAAAAATCAATTTTTTGTATTAACAAGCCAAATGGTAATACTAACTGATATGCAGTACTCTCTCTCTCTCTCTCTCTCTCTCTCTCTCTCTCTCTCTCTCTCTCTCTCATTTAAATGGTAATACTTACCAATTACTTGATGTGATCAGAGAAAAGGTTGATACAGCCAAGTGCAATAATAAGTTGACACATTCATCATGTAATTCAAGTAAAAAGGTGATATAATTACGTACAAAGATCAGTTGATTATAATACGCGTTGCTTGGATTCCAACATTGCATTCATGAATGAAGAAAATTCAAGAACCCCCACATAGCACACCAGGTAAAGTCCAAACCTCAAGAAACCAGGTGCAATCATCAGGCGTGGAATCCCTCTTAAGAACCAAAATCCTCTCTTTATTTAGGACCACAGCTGAGTGGCTCTTACATGGGACGGGTACTGTGCCTAACACCGTGGGAATCTCCCAGCCAAGTGCCAATGCAACTAATCCAGTTTCAATCTCGGCAATTCTGCAAAAGACAAGAAGAATAAGAACTTTCAGTAAAATCTCTCACAACAAAAAGAAAATAAAAGGGAAAAAAGGACAAAACAAAAATCTTATATTTCTTGTAGATTCGCTTGGTTACTATGTTCTTGGTTCATCATTAATCGAAGAAATATATTCGCTTGGGCACTTTGGGATAGAAGAAATATATTCGTATTTGAAAAAGTTATTCTTCTTCATTGAATGAGTGGTTCATAATGCAAAAGAAATCCTAAATAAAGGGATGCATGTGTAGCAAGCATTTCAGTAAGAATTATTTTAATAGAAATCTCTTTTTGATTTAATTAATATATGTTTGATCAATTTGACTAAAAAGTAAAATAGAATTCTATCATAAGTGTATTCTGACATGAGTCTTCCGGAAAACTATGTTTGTTAGGATGCACCATTTTTACATAGATGATTGATATTGGGGACAGAAGGAAAATGAGCACGAAATGATCTAGAATAGGTTTTTTTTACACAATGTAAGGGGCTCCATGACCAAAAACTTCTTAAAGAGGAAATAGTGGATGTCAAATAATGTAAATGATCATCATATATATAAGAAACTGAGCAGGTTGGATCGAGTATTCAGAGAGTTCATGAAGTGGGATTTAGATGTTTTCTCAAAAATCGGTGAAGATGTGAGATATGCAACTTCACATTTTGAGATGTTTACCATCTCTATGAGAATATTGAGCAGGTCAGATCATGTAGGGGCTCACAAAAGAGCATCAAATCATATCATTTGATTAGGACTTCTTTTACATATTTCGGTGATGATATCCATCTAAATAAATATTGCGGTGATGATATCCATCTAAATAAATATGCAGGAACCAAGAAATGATCCAAAACACCCCCTAGGAGCTGCATGTAGCAAAATAGAATCTGTTTGATGTGAGAGTCTCTACATAATAATGTCAACTGGCAGTTACATATATATTCCAGAAATTTATAAATTCATATGTAATGTAAAGTAACAAATTGTTGGTTATATTGTTCAAGACATTGAAGGTGGTTGATTCTCCAACCAAAAAAGAAAAAAGAAAAAAAGGTGGTTGATTCTGTCATCTGATAGGTATACCGGCAAAACACACATTGGATGTTTTGGTGACAGATACCAACAATTGCATGTGTCACATTATCAAAATCAATAGGACTTCTAATAATCTCGGACAAGTCAACTGCCACTCTTATGTGTTCTGGCATTAAATCAAATAGTCCTTACATATCTTTCTTTAAATAGCTAAAGACAGGACAAAGACTAAAAAATGGTTTCAGTTAGGTGACAATCCTTCATCCTTGAGGTCATAGATTGATCCTCCCAATGTTTATGATGTGTCAAGTGGTATTTAGTTGATTGCCCCTTATAACATTTCTTTTAAAAATGCTCTTGGAACACTGGTGTTAAGATTAGACACTAAATTTGATTTGATAGGATTTTATGATCAATACTATTTTTGGAAGTTTTATTATCAATACAATTCAGTTGCATATTGCTAAGAGGACAACATCAATTAGATGAACACTTGTTTAAGTACCCATGAGGACCTCTTATTTAAGGCCCACCTGTGAGCAATGCAATTCCCACACTTGGTGGATCAACCTATTAGTAACAGAGAATGGCCTATATTACAAAAAAGTGGGTACACCTTTATCTATTATGGCATAGTACTACCCTATTAAGTTACTTTTTTACCTCCCCATATGCTGTCAATGAAAACTACTCATCCTGTTTGCATTGATGTGAGAATGACTGAGAAAGACACTGCAGTTATAGTCTCCTTCATGGAGAGTATAAACAGTTGCCTTATGATGGTAAATGTGACTTTTCCACATCTCTGCACTTTAACTCTCAAGATTCCAGAAAGAAAAAGAAACCCATCAACTTTCCATTTATCTGTTAAAGTCACAGCTGGTTTCAATCATCTCTACTTTCACAAAAGAACTGCTGCAAATACAGTGGTAGCCCATAAACTGTACAAAGTAAAATGAAATGCATACATGAAAAATGAAAGAAAAATATGTGCATTCCCTAGATCAACGACACATTTTGGGTAATGATTTGGGATTCCCAGGACTTGTTATTTTAGTTTTAGAACACTCCAAGTTAGTATATCTTCCAATACCTAGCTTCTTTTGTAACACACTGGAGAATAAGAACAAAAAGATTACTAACAAGAATGAATAAGAAAAATACCTTCCACTTTGCTCTGTTAAAAAGAAGAGAGTTTGAATCTAACAAGTGATTAAATTGACCAATCTCAATGACAGCAGATATGATTGCTTCAGCTAAATGACTATCCTCCTCTGCATTAAAGTAGCAGCCTCGATTTTTTGCATCAAGAACTACCTTTTTCCAGACACGACCACTATTAGATAAAGTCAACCCATTCCCTACGATCCAAAGGCAGTGCCTGCATTGGAAGCAAGCAAGTAAACAAAAAAAGAAACGAGACTGGAACATGATCTATATAGCAAGTGTTAAAGTTATTGCTTTGAATCTAGTTACTTTTAAAGGTTTTATATTTAATCTATATATAATACATTTCTGTATGTATCATGAGTATAGGTCAGTCAAGCATTATGGGTTGCACTACACCTACAAGTCCTCTAGTCAAGGACTTGAATAGGAGATTCATTATTTGAGACAAAATACTAATTCATGAATATCCTATTGAAGTAACATAGATTACCTTGCCCTAGTCAAAGCTACGTTTGTTCGTTGAAGATTGGAAAGGAATCCAACTGCACCATTCCTATTTGATCGGACAGTAGAAATAATAATCACATCCTCTTCACCTCCTTGAAACCCATCAATCGACTTGACACTAACAGTAAAGTCACTATATGTCTCATAAGTTTTTCCTAACTTTTCTTGAATTTCAGAAACTTGTGCAGAGTAAGGACAACAATGTATAAAAAGCACAACAATGTATAAAAAGCACCTTACCCTAATGACTAGATTACTTCAAAATGTTTACTAAATCTAATTAGTAAAGCATATTTGATAAAGATATAGATTTTGCCAGTAAGTACAGCAAAAAGTTTTTAAAAGAAGCACACATACTGTGTAAGAAGAAGCACGTCAATGGTTGATGGATCCATCTCATCGAAGTAATGCAACGCAGCCATTCCTGAGTACGTACTCCACAGTCAAACTACAATCACAAATAAAGAAACGGATTGGAACCCATCCAAAGACAAAATATTTAGAACAAGAAATCAATATATATATATATATCAATTATTGAGACAGACAGCATACCAATACAGTATTGCCTTAGTAAGACATGTACACACATGAACGCCCCACTTCGCTTCCTGATCCCAGCGGTGTGATGATAAGCTGATCTCCTTTTCTTGTTACAGATGAATCCCGCCTCTTCAACGAAGGTGTTGGGCCTCCAACTGAATCCATTTTCAAGATGATAGATACAACAAAATTGTAGCACTGCTGGATTCAGAACTACGGAGCTCAAAAATGTCGGCATATGTTGATTCATGATTTCATCTGTTCAACCAATTTTTCATTTCAAGATCAGCCCCAGTATCTAATATCCAAGGGATTAATACTTAGAAAATAAATGGAATAATGGCATTCCAAGTCAGAGATGTTGAAAGCATTCTCTTAGAACAGGTATTGATAACAGATTCACCATCAATAGTTTAAAGAAAACAGTTATTGAAAACAGAGATTTTGAAATGCTTTATTTCATAAAGACTTATCATCTTTATCCCTAAGATGATAAGTATACTATATTTTGCCAGACAGCCTATTATTTTTAAACTAAAATCATAACAAAAGCTCCTAACTGAATATGCATAAGAAATGCAAAGAACATGCACTGCTCCTGTTAAAAAATAAATTAGGTAGCCATAAATCTAACCTTAAGTAATAGCAACAGCAGGTTCCTCTTCCTTCAACCCAGTATGAACAATCAACCTCACAAAGAAGGGGCGTTCAATGCACCAGCAGGAAAAAGATCACACCGGACATAACAGTTATGGTTAAACACCAACATGTCATATATTATCTTTCACAGCACCTTCAGCAACATGCGATTTAACTGTACTTCTTGCTCAAAAAGCTTCTCAAAAATAAAAAACCCGCCCTGTTATCTCTCAAGAGTAAACATAGACCCCTTTATATATATATATATATAGAGAGAGAGAGAGATATTATATATCTATTTACAGTTGCCATATTGTCTAACAAAAAGCAACCAAAATCTATGTTGTCAAAACATACAACCCCCTTAGGTATCAAGGGAATTAGTCCAACCCTGAGTCTGTTGACATGACTCAGTGAATCCAGGCAAACCCTTGAAGAAAGTCTGGAGCATCCTATTAGTCTGCATCTGCTGCTCCCTAAGATCCCGCATCTCTGCTCTCATTTCTTCAAGTTGACTCTTATACTGTTCAGCATCTCTTCTTTGTTGTTCAGCATCTTGCTTTTGTCTCTCAATCTCGGCCAAATACTGTTGCATTTTAAGTTGGTCACGTTGTCTGCTTGACTCGGGGACGACCATCTCTCCGAGTCCCCGCGCATATCCAGGTCTATGGCCAAGAATCTCCCTAAAGACAGTCGCCGCCGCCTCATCAGTACGCTGCTCCGGTTCTAGGCCATCCATCCTACCTTGCATCTTCTTCTGCACATTGACAAAACACCGGTTATTAAAAATCTAGATATATCTTGTACTATTGATGCATTCATCACATTTGAAAAGAAGAAAAGATCCCAAGGACAGTAAAAGCACTACTCACATAAGTCTCTTTCATTCTAGTAACCTCATTCAGTAAAAGCATTCTTTTTTTTAATTAAATATAATTTGATTAATTATGGTTTGTGGTTATAGTAATTATAACTACAATCTATGTATTCCATATCCTATTACATTTGACCCCATTGATGCAAATCCATAGACTCAGAAGATTTTGCATATGCAAAGAAACCTAGTGATGGCTTACACAGAAATTCTTGATTCAGCTTGAGATCTTGGAGTTTTTAAATTTGGTCATTGATCTTTAGGGCTCCACTTGGTTGCAAGAATTTTGGAGAATTCATGACTCTGCATGAATTCCAATTCCCTATTTGATTCATCATAGAGTTTCATGCCTGAGAATTCAATCCATCTTGAATTCCAGGAATTCTCTGTTTGATAACTTAATAGGATTCTCTGTTGGGTTTTCACATAACAAAATATAAAAAAGAAGAAAATCAATTCAAATAATAAATTTGAGAATAATAAATCAAAATTATAATTATTAGAAGAGTTGGGTAATGTCTGATTAAAATAACAAAAATATAATCCAAACTTCAGACACGATCAATCTAACGATGAAAATTTTGATTGAAGTAAAAAATAAAAATCTAATATAATATAAACAGAAATTTTGAGCATTTTTTTATTTAAAAGTTGAGCCACCTCAGATTTAATTATAGCAATTGATTTGGGTAATTTCTGCCCACTCTTTTTTTTTTTTGGAATATCACTCCTTGCTCTATACCTTGGTTTAACATTAATATGATGATAGGAAAATCTTTGATCGAGTAATAAGTGTTTTTTGTGCATTTTATCCCAACAACAGGAGAAGCACTGAACCAAACTCGGGGAGCAGTTTTTTCATTTGGAGACATCTTGTTGGCTGCTATGCTGCCATTGATCATTCAAGCTTTTTGAGCATGTTGAAGTAATTCAGAATCAACATGATTGCTTCATGATTGATCCTGATCAATCCTTTTTGAGGTTTATTTTTTTTCAATTTGCTAGATAGGTATATTGATCATTATACCGAGTAGAGGTTATGGTATGTTCCATTGTTCTGAGTTAACGTTTTATCTTTGCTAAATGATCAGTAGTGGTTAAGTTGCAAATATTGTGCAGTGCCATGCATGTACTCATATAGTAGTGAGGCATAATACCCAAATTACACAAGCTCTCATTTGAACCAAGCATTCCATACATACATGTGGGTCACATCTTATTCCAGTTATCCAGATCATCAATCAGGTGAAAATTATTAGTTCTCCTCAGCAAAGCTTTGTGTATCTTCTACTTCCAAGATATACTAGAAAATAAAAAGGACTGCATCTATGACTAATTTATAGAGAAACACAAATACAATTCAAACAGGAAAAAGATTTAGAGAAGAGAAGGAAATCCATACAACTTTTTGTTAATGGCAAAATTCGCTTCTTAGTAAGATTTGTGCGTGAAAGATAACCACGGTATAAAACACCTAGCAGTTCACAGATATCATTTTATTTTTCAAAAAAAAAAATTCCAAAACCATAACAACTGAGAAAACAACGACAAGAAGAAAGAAAGAAAGGAAAAACTAAAAGTGGAAAAGAGACTCAAAGCCATTTTGCCGGTGTGAGATCCATCATTTGTGTGAAGTTCACAAATACTTTGAGTGACTCAGTACACAGTAAAGGCATACAGTCTTGTAGGGGCTCACAAATGTGCATTTTTTATAGGGGCTCACAAAAGTGCATCAACATCTTTTGTTTGGCTCCAGCTTATGGTACAGTCATGACTCATAAGTTATATAGAGACCTACTTGTCAAAGAGAGTAAAATCAGGGTTGTGAGTGCCATGGGTTCTAGCTCCATCAGAAGTGCCCCTCTTTATGTTATAGAGGAAAAAGAAGAAAACCCAAAAGAAAAAGAAGTCAGTTTTGAGTTTCTCTTCTTTTCTTTTTTCAAGAGCTCTTGTCTAAGTGGAGAAAAAAGGGTTTCCTTTGGAGTTAAAAATCTAAGGATCCTTCACTCTTTTGTTATGGTTTTGATTTTTGTTGAACCCTGTGAGAAAGTAGGTCTTGAATAGAAAACAAACAGATACGCTTTAAGTTCTAAGCACATACATGAGAAGAAAAGCATTGTACTCTCTTAATTTTATATATATATATAGTTTTTTGCTTGCAGATTTGGCTCAGGTTCTCATTGACAGGTTTTTCCACATGAATCTGATAATGTGGTTTTATATCTTGATTTGATTTGATTTTGATTTGTTATTTTCTTGATTCATATGGATACCTAATTTAGGGCTTTTGTTTTTTCCATTTAATTTATACATACATGGTAAGGCTTTGCTTCCCAACAAGTGATCAGTACTGGTATGAGAACAACGTTTAGGAAAATATGTTGGGGTCCTAGCTCATAGGTTTCAGTTTAGAAAGCTTGACATTTGATTTTGTGTTTAAATTGATATGGAGGCAAGCACCACAAATGGAATGGTTGACCCAATAATGGCTCAAATCAGATGGTTTGAAAGGTCAAAATGGAGGATATTGAAATTTAAAAAGGGGGATCAATTACTGAGAGCTTATATAGATGTACATACAAACTTATAAATTATAATACAGATTTCTTAATCACGTACATCATAATTCTAATCTAACCTAATCACAAAATAACTAGATAGCAAACTATTTAAATCCTAGAATATCCTAATCACATCACAAACACTAATATCACACATTACTAATCTAACATAAACTCATCCTTGTGATATCATATCGAACATTCTTAGAATATTCTCTATATATCATGTATAGAATTGTTATTTAGGTTGTTTTTATGAAGTTGGTGTTAGATGATGAGCTACAAGCTATTTTACTCCATACCTCTTTATTTCACAATTGAGAAATATCGGTGACACCTCGAAGTAATTCCTTCTTGAATAGTGTGGTTAACATGATTTAAGATAGAAGTAGCTTACTTAAGAAAGAAACATAAAGAAAATCTACAGATTTATCTTACTCAAAAGCATTGGTCAACAAGAAAAGGGGAAAAAGAGTTATAGAAAGCTGCATGATCAGGAGAAATCATGGAAAAGTTTGAAGATAAAACGAAAAATGAGATTTGAGTGCTTTCTTGGTTATTAGGAAAAAAAAAGGAATAATCACATGAAGAGAAGATATTGCAACCTTAAAAGGGAAAATAAGTAGGTAAAGGACAGAGAAATGAAGAATCTAAGGATAGTGCCAACATGTTGAGGGTGTTGTTGAGATTGGGTTTCTAAGTTCTAACCATCCTACTTCTGGGAAGGATTTCTTTAAATCATACAAATTGGGAGATTTTCTATGTTTTGAAGTTGGATAACAATATTCATTTAGGATTGTGAGTAGGTGTGTGTGCATGATGAGGACAAATGTAGGATGCACATTAAGTTTTAGAGATGTGAGACAATTTTTTTGCTAATTGGTAAGACTGTATTGAGAGAAAAAGGGTTGAAACCCTTAGGAACAGAAGAAATAAAAATACACCAAAATATAAAGACAAAAAAGGAGGAGATGGACTCCCCTAATCAAAAGAAAATAACCAAAATAAAGCACTCAGACAGCCCAAATAAATTGGAGCAACTCAGACAGGGCCTGAACAACTGCCACAAAGAAACCAAGCCAATGGAGCCAGCCCAAAGAACTTGGAGCAAAAACCTGTGCTACAACCTACTAAGCCTACCCTGCAGCCTAAAAGCTAACCAGCAAGCAGAGAAAGAGAGAAAAAGGAGCAGGCAGCAGTAGAAGCATCTCCTAACCGAATCAGTAGATAAACCCTAGACTTGGACTTCTTAGAAAGACCTTCAAAACTAACAAAGGAAGAAAGGGCTGCTGCAGCATCAATCCCACTGAAAGTAAACCCCTGGAAGCAAAAACCAGGGCCAAAACAGGGCACCTCTCAGCAGAAAAAATGGCCCATATGCAACCAACTATAAACCTGCAAACCTACCCCCAGAAAACCAGCTTAGACAACTGCAAAGCAAGCCTGAAGCTAAAGAAAGCCAAACACTTCAGCTACAGCATCCAAGAAAGCCATCCAACCATATCCATTTTCATTGCTCCAAAGACTGAAGCAGGAAGCTACTAAGAGCAGCACGATAGACCTACTGGAAAGTTGTTCAAAATCACTTGTGGTTGACCTACATATAGATGATATGTTGATGTTTGACACAAATGAGAAAGTGTTAAATGAAATAAAAAAATTTTCATCTTTTTGACATGAAATACTTTCATGCAATTGATGTGATTCTAGTAGTAGTATGTCTACAAGAACACCCTTGATCCTTATGTAAGATTGGAAAACAATGCTGGTGATAGGATTATTGCAATCAGAACACGTTAGTGTATTTGTGCATCTCATGTTATTAGATGATCTGCAGTATACTAGACTTAATATTGCTGATAAAACTCCATAGAACTCCATCAACAAAACCCCCAAAATTCATCCTATCAACTGCAACTCCACCAACAAAACACCTTTTTTACTTTTTGCCCCAAACCAATTACTGCAAAACCCAACCAATATATGCAAAACCCCAAATCAATCTCTGCATACCCTATCGAATCTCTGCAAAGAAAAATGCCCACTAAAACCCCCAACAAAAGAGACGAAAATGGAAAAACAGGGATGAAATAGATTGAGAGAGATTAGAGAAGGGAGAGATGATATTACCTGCTTCTCGTGTGGAATTTCTGCGCAGGTGATGGCTTGCGTGGGGTTCCGATGAAGGACGAGTGAGTGTGAGTGCTGGAAAGGGCGATCGAGATGGGTTCTGGAAAGGGAGGGAGAAGGTGGGAACGATGAAGAAGGTGGAAACCGTGAGGTGGGAACGATGAAGAAGGTGGGGAACAGAGACTTTGGAGGGAAATGGGAGAACTGCGCGCCAGAAAGAAAGAAATGAGTGACGCGGGAGAGGGAAAAAGGATTTTTTGGAGGCGGGGAGGGGAAAATAATTTAATGGCATTTGGATTTCCGGCGAAATAAACCGTTGCAGATGATTAAATAACATTTGCAACTAACTAAATCGCCGCAACAGTTACTAAAATCGCTGTAAAAAAAGCGATGGTCACATACATCTCAAAACCATGCAACGTTATTTATTTCGCCGCAAAAAAATACCATTAGCAGCGATTTTTTTCCCGGCGCTTATTAAATCGCCGGAAAAACCCTTTTTTCTTGTAGTGAGTAACAGCTATGTAGATTTGATTTCAGCTGGTTGCATTATGGGTTCATGATTTTTGGTTCTGTGATTGTGAATTTTCTTTTTGAGAAGTGTCTAAATCCCTTTATAATGCTTATAGAAGCAGCCCTATGCCCGCAGTGACAGTATCAAATTTCAGCATCACGTTAGAGCTTTGGCCACGAGAACGTTGAGAGCTTTGGCCACGAGAATAGTGGGTACATGAGTTTTGAGAGTTTTGGGAGGAAGCCATTTGATATCACTACAACAACTTGCACTTTTAGCCACGTTTTTTAGCCACGTTTTCTAATTTCGTCGGCAAAAGTTATGCTTTTATCGACGTTTTTTAAATTTCGTTGCTAAAAATATCTTTTTACCGACGTTTAAAATTTCGTCGGTAAAAATGTACTTTTACCGACGTTTTTTAATTAAACGTCGGTAAAAGTTAGGATTTTACCGACGTTTTTGAGGAATTCGTCGGCAAAAGTTTATTCAAAATTATTCTTAATCTAAAAAAAATTATCTATTTACCGACGAAAATTAAAACGTCGGTAAAATATTAATTATTTTTATTTTAATTATTTTACCGACGTTTGGTTTCGTCGGTAAATATTTTTTCCATTTTTTATTTTAGTTTTGTCTATTATTTTACCGACGAAATATAAAACGTCGGTAGAATATTATTTATTTTTATTTTCATTATTTACCGACGAAAAAAAAACGTGGGTAAATGTTTTTTCCATTTTTTATTTTACTTTTTTCGATTTTTTTACCCACGAAATATAAAACGTCGGTAAAATATTTTTTATTTTTATTTTAATTATTTACCGACGAAAAAAAAAACGTGGGTAAATGTTTTTTCCATTTTTTATTTTACTTTTTTCGATTTTTTTACCCACGAAATATAAAACGTCGGTAAAATATTTTTATTTTTATTTTAATTATTTACCGACGAAACTAAAACGTCGGTGATTTTTTTTCCATTTTTATTTTACTTTTGTCGATTATGTTACTGACGAAAAATAAAACGTCGGTAAAAGATTATTTATTTTTATTTTAATTATTTACCGACGAAACAAAATGTTGGTAAATATTTTTCCATTTTTTATTATACTTTTGTCTATTATTTTAGCGAACAAAAATAAAACGTCAGTAAAATATTATTGATTTTTTATTTAAATTATTTACCGACGAAAAAAAAATGTCGGTAAATGTTTTCTCTATTTTTTATTTTACTGTTGTCGATTATTTTACCGACGAAAAATAAAACGTCGGTAACATATTTATTGTTTTTATTTTAATTATTTACCGTCGAAAAAAAACGTCAGTAAATTCCTTGTCCATTTTTATTTTACTTTTGTCTATTATTTTACCGACGAAAAATAAAATGTCGGTAAAATATTATTATATTTTATTTTAATTATTTACCGATGAAAAAAAACGTCGGTAAATGATTTTTCCATTTTTTATTTTACTTTTGTCGATTATTTGACCGATGAAAAATAAAACGTCGGTACAATATTATTTCTTTTTATCTTAATTATTTTCCAACGAAAGAAAACGTCGGTAAATGTGTTTTCATTTTTTATTTTACTGTTTCGATTTATTTTACCGACGAAAATGTAAACGTTGGTAAAATATTTTTTTACTTTTATTTTAATTATTTACCGACAAAATATTAAGGGGTCCAAATGTATACAAATATATATCCCCAAGGCCAAAACCATTCCCTTTCCCATCTCTTCGATCTCTCTCTCTATCCCTTGTGTTTTATTCATTGTTAAATAACTGTTATATGGGTACCAACTGCCTATCTCATATATTTACCACACATAAATGCACATCCTGCACCCTTTCCTGTTCATGTTCCTCTTTTCCATCCTCTGCTTGCGACCTGTATAATTAGGGGTGTACATCGAGTCGGGTCCCGGGTTATCGGGCTGGGTTTCACCCGACCCGATTATGTTATGCACACTGGGAACCCGACCGAATACCTGGTAAGCTCTATCCAGGTTTGCCGGGTTACCGGGTAACCCGGTTACTTTTTTTTTTTTTTTTTAAACGGCATAAATCATTTGACCAGTGCAATTATTTACTCATGTGATTTGTGGAATGCACTAATTAAATGCACAGTTTAGATCGACAGAACAAACTGAACGAATGGGGTTTAATTAGATCAACGATATGGACACTCCACCTGTGAGGGTGCGATTTGTGCACCATGCACCCAGATCACTAATTATTTTATTCATTTAGTATTTCACTAATCAAATTCATATAGTATTGTACAGCTCTAATTACATAACTCACACACACCAACTTTTAATCCTTTACAGCATGCTTCCCACCATCTCTGGCTTTCCTTTTTCTTCCTCAAAACCCCTCCATCTCATCTCTGGCAGTGGCTCAGTCTCTGCAATATAAAGCTCATTTCGGACATCCAAAACAACCGATTCCTCTTGAAAAGAACACTTGCCATTTCCTATGTCTGCAGTTTGCACTGCTTCCATTTCTTGTCTGTCTTGATGTTCTCCTGGGGGGTCTTTTTCTTTCTTTGTAGAGTGGAGAAACATCTCTTTGTTTCCTTTGCTTCTTAGACTTTTGGGGTTAGAGAGACTCAAAAGGTTTGGTAGCAAGAGCTTGTCAGTCTTGCCTTGCTTGAGGTCTTGACAGAACCAGGCCGCATACCAGACCGGACCATAAAAACGGACCTATCCAGATTGGATTTGTGGTTTTAGTGGTCCAAATTCGGTCCGGTCCAGACCGGACTTGAAAAACCGGTTATATCCGGATTGACCGGACCGGACCGGATTTGGACTACTAAAATTCTAAAACCATTAAACCATCGTTACTTCGAAAATCTCCATCACCATCTCCTCAACATATCCATATCGATCTAGGGTTTTGAACTCGCAAAGCATAAATCCTCTTTTCTCGCTTGATTCGGAGAACATTTCTCGATCTCGAACGCCGTTTCCAGTGTTTCTAAAACATCTCTTTCATCGATCCCTTCAACAAAAAAAATGCAGAGGTAATCAATACCAAATGAATGCCGATTCCAACTCGATGGTAGGGCTTGACGTTTTCCCCCTAATCTGGGAGAGTTTTGAGTAGGCGATTGGAGAATCGATGTGCTGTTTCTATGTGGTTGTGTTGTCTATTTCGAAGATTAGTAGCATATTGGTTGTTTGTTTATTTTCGTTATGATTCTGTTCATTTTTTGTTGTTTTATGGTTGTTTGGTGAAGTGTTGAAGGCAGGGTCTGCAACTCTGCATCATCTCTTATAAAATTTGTTGTCAGGTGACTGGGGTGCTTTGAGATTGTTCGATAGTGAAGATCCCTTGTTGTTCACCCATCTGGGGTGGGACCCACATACGATTGGTGTCATTGATGCTGCCCGAACGGGAAAATGGGGGGTCAACAAATTGCAGAATGCATATCTGAATAACAAGTATGAATTACGAGATGCATAGCTGAAAGAAATCGATGCCCCTAATTATAAATCAACCATTTATAATTGGTTGAAAATTTTAAACCGGTCTGGACCGGTTTAAGTGGTCCAACCGGACCGTTTTGGACTGGACCAGACCGGATAGGACCACGTTCAAGTGGTCTGGTCCGGTCCTTCATTTTCGGCCGGACCGGAAATCCGATGCTTCCGGGAACCCACGGCGGGCCGTTTGTTTGAAGAATTCGAAACCTCATTATGATGAGTACTAGGTTGAGATGTGCAATGCCATGTCGATTAATGATGAATCCAAGAACATAGTAACCAAGCGAATCTACAAGAAAATATAAGCATGTAACTTCAGAAGATGCATCATCGATCTCCTCGGTTTTTAGGTGATGCCTCCCATGTTATGCAGTTGTATTTGTCAAAAGCGGAAAGATGCAGTGCTACATTGCCCAACTTAGGCAACCCTAATTCTTTTTTGTTTTTTTTTTTATATGTAGACGTTTCTGTGTGATAATCCAAACCGTTGTTTTTTTTAGGATCGTTTGTCGTCGCGGTGGTGCCGATCCTCCGCGTCGCGACTGCTTCTATGCTTGTGATCTCGATTTCGATCGTGCTGGAGATCGAGGTCTTTGTGATGGTCTCTTTCTCGATCTCGTTCGTCTCTGTACTTTCTGGTCGATGTCTTTAAACCCCATTCTGGAGGACTCATTCACAAGATAACAGATTCGAACCCATCTATGCTCCAAACCCACTTCAACAAATCCAAACAAGAAACCACAGATTGCAAAATAGCATTCAAAGATTTCGATGTCAACAGAAAAAGGAATCATTGCAGAAGTTGAAGAAATCCCAAAAACCCTAAGCAGAGAAAGTTGAGAGGTATCTTGAGATGGTGAGAGTGAGCCGAGAGATGCAAATTGGTGACTTGAGGCAGATATCATCAACCAGCCAACGATGGTACGTAGTTTCTTCCTGGGTTATCAGGTCACCCGAAACCCGAACCCGATAACTCGGTAACCCGGTGACCCGGGAACCCGATAACCCGGTTTTACTTAACAGGGTTATCGGACCGGGTTCAGAGGTCTTAAAAATACCGGGTCGGGTCAAACCCGGTCCGATAACCCGGAACCCGACCCGATGTGCACCCCTACTCGGCGGGCCGTTTACGAACCTAATGGTTGGAAAATCCTATGCTTCCCTTATAATTTTATAACTGGGAGTCCTTGCGAACCGTCAATTCCGTCAAGTTACCTTACCCTTGAGAAAAGTGCTCTCGCAAGTTTTCACTTCTTTTCGGGGGCCGTTTCCCGTTTCGGACCCCCAGCGGGCTGAAGTGTTAGAAAATCCTGTCCGATTTTTATTTTACGTCAGTAAAACTATCAGATACTATTATCGACGAATTATATGACGTTGGTAAAATGAACATTTACTGATGTTATTTGTAAAACGTTGGGGTAATGTTTAATTTAGTTTTTAGAAAAATTAAAAATCAGAGTCCTTTAACAATGAAAAATTATCTACCGACGAAAATTAGCGTCGGTTGGTAGAGGATTTGAGAGGTTTTCAAATAATAAAAATAAAATAGTTTTTCTCGACAAAAAAATATATTTGTGATGAAAAAAAAGTGTGAAAATATCCCCCCTCTATTTTCCCTCTCCCGCCAACAGAATCCCCCTTTTCCCCCTTTTCTCTCTTTCCCTCGTCTTTCTCTCACTCTCTGCGCTCTCACTCTCGTCCCCTCTCTGCTATCTCACTCTCGCCCCCTCTGCTATCTTCTATTTCTCTCTCTCTCTCTCTCAATCGGGATTCTCTCTCTCTCTTCTCTCTCTCCTCTCTCTCTCTCTCTCTCTCTCTCTCTCTCTCGATCGGGCGATCTCAGAGCGTCGATCCGGCGATCTCAGTGCGACTGCAGTCATCTATTCCTCTGCTACCCGCTCTCTCTCTCTCTCTCTCTCTATCTCTCTCTCTCTCTCTATCTCTCTCTCTCTCTCTCTCGATCGGTCGAGATCTGTGGGCCGCTCTCCATCTCGCTCTTTCTCTCTGCTCTCTCTCTGTTCTCTCTCACTCTCTCGCTCGCTCTCTCGATCTGCTCTCTCTCTCTCTCTCTGTTTCTCTCTTTCGGTTGAGATCGCTCTCTCGATCTGCTCTCTCTCTCTCTCTGTTTTCTCTCTCTCTCTGTTCTCTCTCTCTGTTTCTCACTCTCTCGCTCTTTCTCTCTCTCTCTCTCTCGATCGGTCGAGATCGGTGGGCCGCTCTCCATCTCGCTCTTTCTCTCTGCTCTCTCTGTTCTCTCTCACTCTCTCGCTCGCTCTCTCGATCTGCTCTCTCTCTCTCTGCTCTCTCTCTGTTCTCTCTCACTCTCTCGCTCGCTCTCTCGATCTGCTCTCTCTCTCTCTCTGTTTCTCTCTCTCGGTTGCTCCCTCACTCTCTCTCTCTCTCTGCCCGACAACGACCGTCGCTCGAAGTGAAACCGGGACTCTCGCCGCTGTCCCTGCTCGGTTAGAGAATCTGCCATTGCATCTCTCCCCACTCTGCAGGTAATGTCTCATTCTCATCTCTTCTCTCTTCATCCCTATCTGATATGGTTTTTGCCTTTTGCTTGTTTGCCGTTCAAAATTCATCAAGAGAGGCCTTTCTCTTTTGAATCTTATAGAAAAAATGATGTTTACAAATGCAACATTTATTCATCTGACCTTTAACCAAAGGAACAAGCTTCCATCAAAATCTTCATTGATCGCGCCTTCCCCATCAATGAACACTATAATCTACCTCCACAGAAATTGTACAAACTATGGATTACAATCCTAGAAGTAATCAAAATCCATACTAGAATCATGATCAGTGTTGTTGTTTCCACCATTTTCCACCATCTTGTTCCCCACCTGGGACACTTCCTTAATTGCAAAGCGCGAAAAATCCACTGCCTCAGGCATGTGAGGTGGTGTGGTGCTCCTCACCAAAGCCCAATTCACACCCTCAAAGAAAGGATGTTGTTTGATCTCTGTAGCACCCCTCCTATAAGCTATTCTCTTCTGTGGTTCCTTCACCAGGAGCCCTCGGATGAGGTCCCTAGCCCCCACACTCACAGCAGGCTTATCTGGAAACTTCAGTGGTTGGCCCACCACATTGATGAGGGTGGCCCTGTGGCCTTGACCCTTAAAAGGTGTTGTCCCATGCAGCAGCTCATACAGGAAGATGCCATAGGTCCACCAGTCTACAGCACTGCCATGGCCCTCCCCACGTATGATCTCAGGGGCCAAATACTCATGGGTCCCAACAAATGACATTGATCTTGCATTTGTGGGCTCTGCCATCAGCTCTGGAAGGGCCCCATTGGAGAAGAACCCAAAATCTGATTTAGTCTTGCGATTCTTCTTGGGTAGAATGCGAGGGAGAAAGGCATATGGTTGGATGCACCCAGTCAATACGTGATGCTAAGATGATTCAATGCAATTCTATAAATCTCGTATCAGGCAAATCTCATTCATTAGTTTTTATGTTAGCTGTTAAAGTATAGCGTTTGGTGTTAACTCTCTTTGCAGGAAGGAGAGGATGTTCTTCTTCTTCTTCTTCTTCTTCTTCTTCTTCTTTAGGATATTACTCCCTACTAATCGTTGTGAATAAGATCGAACAGTATCGATCTCACAAAGCCAACTCTAAATATATGGATGATAATGATGCTTTTGATTGAGAAAATGTCTCGTAGGTGGTTGAAGATGTCATGGTACAGGCCTGTTGGATCCCAGGAACTTGGTTGCATTGTACTCTGTTTACCTGTAACTCAATTTACAAGTAACCGGTTATCGCATATGCTTGAATTTTTGTAACCATACCCATGAAAATGCATTTCTGAACTTTCTGGAATTCTATTGGAACATGCTTGCATAAAGTTCACTTTGAGAAATTTTGGGTACCTTTTGTTATTGTCTATTATAGACATAAAATTCTCTACACACGCAAAAACCAAATACATGTTAAACTTTATAGCCATTGATTAGAGAAATTTTGCTTGAATCTTGGTCCGAAAAGGTTGTGTGTACCTTCTATTTTTTGGTTTTACAGTAGCTTTGGTGTGCTATATCTTTCTCCTCTCCTCCTCCTCCTTTACCTAGCCTCCCTGGAATTGGATTGGAACATATTTGCATGAAGTAAACTTTGAGAAATCATGGGTGCCTGTGTGTCTATTGAAAGTTTTTTATGCTTGCTTCCTATCTTTTCTACAGTGTCTTTTTTCTTTTCTTTTCTTTTCTTTTCTTTTGTGGTTTTTTTTTTTTTGTAACTTGGATTAGATCATACTTTCATGAAATTACTTTGGTTTGCATGAAATTCTCATTTACAAGGCATCACTTCTAATTTTATGGACTTGGACTAAATCATTAGAATTTTGGTTTACTTCAGTTAATCATTTGTGTGAAATCACTTGAGAAAACGATTGTTTACATTTAATTTAAGGGGTGTTTATGGGATTTCTTTTGCTTTTAATTCTTCAACTATGTATGGATTATTTGAATCATTTGAGTACAGGCAGAAGACAAGTACTTCCAAATCATATATACCTTTACTTCAAAAAAAAAATAAAAAAACTGCAGTGTGCTAAACCAGCATTTCTGCCAGAATGTAGTGATTTCTCTTTGATGGTCTTGGTTTCTGGTGTTCTCAACTTCTATTGATTTTCTTGTTTGTCACGGAATACTTACAAATCTGTTACCGGTAATTGTTAAGGCAAAAAAACATAAAAATGTAACTTGAATGTCACTTGGGTTATCTAAATGGATGGATCCTGAGTTATGTATAAACGATGTGATAATCCTATCACTGTTAGGAGGATGTGATTAAATGGCAATGGAGTTTTGTCTTCTGTCAATCCCAGGCAAGCACGCTAAACTTCTGCAACTTGTAAAATTCAATGGTATGCAAGTTTTTCATTGGTGGTCTTTCCCTTCTGGTGAAATGGTATATGCATAACCAAGCAGGGATTAATAATGGGATTCTGAGAATGCACTGGTTATCAGTTTTGTGGGCACTTGAAGAAAACAGTACGCGAATTCTGTGTGTAGTGCTAACATAACTTCTTTTATGCTGTGTTTGGCTCCTTTCCGATGGATAGAATTACCTTGAATTTTGGTATCACACTAGAGACAACAGATTACCTATATTTTCTGCTCCCAGAGGCTCTATTTGGAAACTTAAAAATAAGTTGCCCAACACTCAAGTTTACATCTAAATCTGATCACGTTTAATTCTGTTAACTGGTAAGAACATGACACAAAGCAAGTCATGAGCAACTGGACATTCATAGTGTGTATTAGAATCCATATGATTGAACTTAGAATCCATATCCAGATGTACATTCATAGTGTGTTCAGAAATCACAAATTCTATTTGAGACAAATCTGATAAGATATTCCTCTTTTTTTCTTTATTTCTTTCCTTGTGGAAAGAACTGCATACATATTGTATATTAAAGAAGGGGGGAAAATCGCACAGCAGAAAAGGAGTGAGGCTTTACGCTGCCACCCAAAGGAAAGCTCAACCAAAAGAAAAAGGTAAAAGAGAGCCTTTACAAGCTAATGGAAAAACAGAAAGGCACACCATTGGCACAAGCAAAAAATAGAACCTGGCCAGACAATGCCCAAAACAGATACAGAGGAACATACAGAGATTGGGTCATTCATTATTGGTGTGTCATTTCTTTCAGGAGAAGGGTCTGAAAAACACTTGGGGTAAAAAAACATTCCTTGTTTCAGGAATATGAATGTAATATCAATGATGGGTTTTTCTCCACTGCCAATATGAGAATTACTCCCTACTAAACGATTAAGTAAATCAGTTTCTTGCTTCTTCTTCTTCTTCTTCTTCTTCATATTAAAACAATATGACATGTTCAGTTTAGAAACCCGTTCAAAATTCACTTATTAGGAGTGAATTTTGAATAGTCCCCATTTTGGGACTGTTCTTGTATGTCATGCTCCCACTTAGGCTGGTGTCAACTACTGAAGCAAATGTATTTGTTTGTTATAAAGAAATTTTGCTTTGTTTATCTTCTATTGTTCTCCGGGTGCATACTTAGACTGTATAAATTATAGTCTATTTCGTGTACTCGGAGACCGATGGGAGATGCTGCCGAAATTTCTTTTGAGCAACAGATGCATTTGTTTGCGTCGTTGACATTAGTGGGACGTCGCATACAAGAATGGGGTAGAAGCCTGACCGGTGTAATAAGGGTAGAGACATTTAGATAGGAACCTGGTTATAAGAGTCCTGGAAAGAATCTTGATGTTTACTTGAGACCTCTGATAGATGAGTTGAAGGTATTGTGGGATGATGGAGTACAGACTCGTCATTTCTGGTCTTATTTTTGCACTCCCTAGTCTACATGCAGACCTTATCATTTCTAATGAATGCACCTGAGTGCTCCCACATCCCAGACCACACATTGGTTAATAGATATTCTTTTACACATGGATTTCCTTTCCTTTTCTTAAATACATTCATTGGACATAGGCTATAAGAAAAATGGATACATTGGACGTAGGCTCGGTATACTTGAGTATTTGTGAAACGAAACATATGAGTAGAGTTGGAGAATTGTTGAAACCCCAAAGCATGCACATAAATGCTCAATATCTAATTGCTATTTACTTGGGATATGACCAGATATGGACAGGAGTTGGATATTACGTTATCAGAACCGATTTGATGCGGAGTACATAGATGGGGTGATCTCATTTATTGATTTTGCAAAGGCGAATTCGGGCGGTGCGGTGTTGATTAGGTGCCCGTGTAATGATTGCTGTAACCATATGATGCAGGACTATGATACAGTGAGAAGGCATTTGCACATTAACGGAATGATGGTCTCATACATGCGGTGGATATATCACGGGGAACCCATAGTTCAACCCGATGATTCGGATGAGAGCGAGGCTGAATCAGAAGATAATCATGATGAATACGATGAGTTGATAGAGGACCATCGTAGGGGAACTTATTTGAATGAAGATACTCGAGAGAGGGATGATGTTCATGATTTTGAAAATTTGTTGGAGGCTTCTCAGCGTGGCTTGTACCCAGGATGCAAAAGCTCGGATACTTTGTTATCGTTTGTCATCAAGGTATTGCATGTGAAGGTAGAAAGTGGGTGCAGCAATAAGTCATTCGACAAGGTTCTGCAGATTTTTAAGGACTTTTTACCCGAAGGTCATGTTGTGCCGGCATCGGTTTACGAGCCGAAGAAATTATTGCGTGACTTGGGCATGGGATACAAGAACATAGATGCTTGCAAACACAATTGTGTGCTATATTGGAAGGAGAATGCTCAATTGGATAAATGTCCAGAATGCGAAGAGCCTAGGTACAAGGTCAGTGATGGCAAGCGAAAGAAGATCCCTCATAAGGTGCTCCGTTACTTCCCATTGATGCCGAGGTTACGCAGATTGTATATGTCAAGGAAGACAGCCACAGAGATGAGATGGCATAGTGATAAGCGGGTTGATGATGGGATAGCGCGGCATCCGGCTGATTCAGTGGAATGGAAAGAATTTGATATGAAATATCCAGAGTTTGCCCAAGAGACACGTAATGTGAGACTGGGGTTAGCCACCGATGGATTCAATCCTTTCGGTAACATGAGCACCTCGTATAGCATGTGGCCTGTCATACTTATGCCTTATAATTTGCCACCATGGATGTGCATGAAGGAGCCATTCTTGATGATGTCATTACTCATTCCAGGACCTCACTCACCGGGAAACGATATCGATGTATATCTGAGGCCCTTGGTTGATGAGTTGAAGGAGTTGTGGGATCATGGTGTATCTACTTATGATGCCTCCACTAAGGAAATCTTTCAAATGCATGCGGCTGTGATGTGGACGATAAATGACTTTCCTGCATATGGTAACTTGTCTGGGTGGAGCACAAAGGGTTATAACGCTTGCCCCTCGTGTAATGACAGCTCGTTAGGGGTGAAGTTGAAAGATAAGATTGGTTACATTGGCCATCGAAAATACTTGGAACTAAACCACCAATGGCGTAGAAGCAAAGCCTTCAACGGTCAGCATGAGCGTGAAAAGAATTCTTTGGATCTACCGGGGCAGAAGGTACTGGACCAACTCGAAGAGCTAGCGCCGGTCAAGTTTGGCAAGAATAACAAAAGACCGCGTGACTATGGAGAACTGAATTGGACAAAGAAAAGCATCCTATTTGAATGGCCTTATTGGAAGTGCAAAAGACTCCGACACAACCTTGATCCTATGCACATTGAGAAGAACGTTTGTGTAGCTTTGGTTGGAACAATTTTGGGCATCAAGGGCAAAAACAAGGACACCGAGAAAGCGCGTAAGGATTTGAAAGATATGGGCATCAGACCAGAGTTGCATCTAGTGCAGAGAGGTGATGGATCAAGCTTGAAGCCGCGTGCCTCTTACACTCTGGAGCCAAAACATAGAGATGAATTTTTTGAATTCTTGAAATCCATCAAATACCCGGACGGCTATGCGGCGAACCTCTCGAGGTGTGTAACATCGAAAAATGATAAATTAGCTGGTTTGAAAAGCCATGATTGCCACGTCCTTATCCAACGCATCCTTCCTATTGGCATGCGCGGCTTTCTGAATAAGGATACCTGTACTACATTGTTTGAGTTAGGCAGCTTTTTCCAAGACCTATGCTCGAAAACACAGAGACAAGAAGATTTGAAAAAATTGGAGGAGCGGATAGTTTTCATATTGTGCAAGCTTGAGAGGATCTTTCCTCCTGCTTTCTTTGATGTGATGGTCCATCTATCGGTTCACTTGCCACGCGAGGCCATGCTTGGTGGACCTGTGCAATATCGGTGGATGTATCCGATTGAAAGGTAATAGTTGATGTGATTGATTAATTATTTATGTATTAATTCTATTGCCTTCCATTGGAAATCATAGTTGTTATCATTGATTGTTTAAAGGTTTCTGAAGACCCTAAAAGGGTACGTTCGCAACCGAGCTCGGCCTGAAGGTTCGATTGCGGAGGCCTACATTGTCAAAGAGTGTCTCACTTTTTGCTCAATGTATTTAAGGCAGACTGATCGAGTAGATCGTTATGATGATGGTGGCGAACGTGGCCCAGGGATGTCGGTCTTCACACAAATTATCCGTCCCATTGGGTTGATGCCAAGGGCACATGATCCTTCTCAAAAAGATCGTGACATGGCTCATTGGTTTGTGCTGAATAATTGCCCCGAGGTGTTGCCATATCTACAGTATGTGCTTCAATCTAAACATATTTGTACAATGCTTGTTGATTCCTTTATTCATTATCTACTTTTATTTATTCAGTAAAAACTATCTTGAGTAGGGAACACAAGAATTTAGTGCAAGATCAAAGATGTGGAGATGTCGGGCAGATACAACGAAGAGAATTTTCAAAATGGTTCAAACAACGTGTAAGACATATAAAATATGTTCATTTTTATTGCTAGTTATTATTGGATTTGTTTTAAAATAACATTAGTTCAATGCATTTGACTTAATCTTCCTATGTAGATGAATCAATTGCGAACCCTAGGTTCACCAGAAGCTTCTGATGAGATATGGTCATTAGCAAATGGCCCTAGGTCCCAAGTGAATCTTTATCAGGGTTGTGATTGCAATTGTGTCCGATACCACACTAAAGACCGTGAGAAATGTCGTAGGAGCCAGAGTAGCGGCGTGGTCGTGGAAGGGGAATACGAAGGGGAGAAACATGACTACTATGGCTACATTTGTAAAGTCTGGGAATTGTCCTATCGACACGGGGGTAAGGTGGTCTTATTTGAATGTGAATGGTACAACACTAGTACCAAGCACAAGGTAAACATCGAAGACCATGTTACAAGCATTGATATCACTGGTCGTTGGTGTATGGATGATCCATTTGTCCTACCAAGTCAGGTGACACAAGTCTTCTACGTCAATGACACCAGCAGGGGAAAAAATTGGAGGGTCGTAGAACGGGTCAAGCCTCGGGGAGCATGGGATGTACCTGCTAAGCGGGATGACGACGACGACGATTGTGATGTGCCTGTTGATGCATTTCAGCAGGACGAAACGACATTTGTTGTCCCAGTCCTCGTCGATGGTACTAGTGTCCAATATTCTAGGGATGATATAGATCCTGAGATCGTTCTCGGTGATGAGTCAGCGGACAAGGATGACCAAGACGAGGATGAAACACTGGCGGAGTACGAAGATGAAGAAACTGATGTTCATAGTGAGGAAGATGATGACATTGAATATGACATGTAGTGTTTGTTTCAAGTTTTGCACATGTAACGATTAAGTAAATTAATAAAGATCTTATCTTACATAATGACATTGTCTTCAATTTCATTTTCTCTTCTGATTTGTTCATATATGGATAAAAAAGTTTTTACATTTCACATTTTAATCCTATTTATATATATCATAGTTGCAAGAGATGCCAAACAGAGGGAAAAAATGGGTCAAACCAGGAGAGTTGTCACGTCAAGTGCAAGCTTCCAATTATTTATTAAAGAGAAAACAGACAATTAAACAGAATGCAGAAAAACTTGCATCTCTAGGGCTCCAACGGACCGCACGTGCTATATTTGATTCGGTTAAAGGGACAGACAAGAAGGGAAAGAAGAATGTCATTGGGAATGATAAGATGGAGAACTACATTCCCACAGAAGATGATGATGTAGATGATGATACATCTTGGTCTCAATCGGATGAGGTAATCGTTATGTGAATGTCATGACATGTACTTTAAAAATATCATTTTTGATGTTGAAACTCGTGCTAAAATGATTTCCATTTCCATTTAATGTAAGTTGTTGACATTCACTGTACTAATACTCTTGATTTTTGCTATTAATTATTTATTTTCCTTGTCACTTTGCTCTAATCCAGATTGCAGATATGCCTCGGGCTAGTAGGGTGAAACGTGCTCGGACTATTGCAACTGCACTCGGTTTAGCTGGTGTAGAGAGCACACATGAGCCCTTACCGACTCAGCCTCCGACCACACAACCCCCACCGACACAGCCTTCGACCACACAGCCCTCACCGACTCAGCCTCCGACCACAGAGCCCTTACCGACCCAGCCTCAACCGTCCCAGCTGCCGCCGAGTCCTCATACAGTGAGTAGCAGCGTAGGTGAGAACATTATGACATTTTTAAAATCATGAATTCACTTCAATTTAATGATATGTGTTCACTAACTCATTTACCGTTGTCATCTTAACAGCATCAGCCCCACTCTCTTCGCAACAGACTCGTGTAAGGGGTGTTACGCGAGGGAAGAATGCGACGAAGCTTAGAAGACAGCTGGGTCATAACATCCACGTTCCGATCTCCATCTCCAGCCATAGGCCAGAAGGGGAACATGCCCCATTACTGGTTAACCATCTTGGGTTAGCCATTAGAGAGGTTGCTCCGGTAAGGCCTCATGGTTGGAAGAAGCTTGAAAGTGGGATCAAGCTTGCAGTTATTGCTACAGTTCAGGTAAACTGAAGCATAAGATGTCTACCCAAATTATTATAGTTGTGCGCCTCATTACAATATCTGATTATATTTTGTTATTACTAATCTTTGTATGGCTCTCCCCTAATTGCAGCAATTGTTTGATATCGGGGATTACGAGGGTGATATGCAGATCAAGGCGGACATTGACCGCCAATGCGGAGTTTTGTATAAGAGTTGGAAGTACGAGCTGCACAGTCACTACCTCGAGTTGTTGGAGCAGGGGGTTCCCCGACCCCAGGACCACCCGGCATCGGGTTGTGATCCAGCTGATTGGCAGATGATGATCTCACAATGCTGGGAGTCACCATCTTGGAAGGTAAATTCGGGATGTTATCTACAACAATTAATTATATTCCAACGTAATTCTATTAGTAATGATTTTATAAATGACTGCTATTGTATTATTGCTTTTCTATGTAGGCGAAGTCTAAAAAGGCTCAAGAGAGTCGAGCCAAGTTGCCATATAATCATACTAGTGGCTCCAGATCATTTGCATCGAGGATGTCTATGATGGTACTGATTATATTCATATGACGATCATTGCATTAAGTTTATTAATTTATCAATATGTAGCTAGGTTCATATCTAATACAAAGCCTTTTCAATTAACAGATGTCACAGAATGCCGGTCAAGCGCCGCCTATTACTCAGTTCTTCCGCGACACCCACTACAAACAAAAGAGTAATGAGTGGGGTAAACGGAGTGGCTCAGCAGAGACATGTACGTTTGCTAATAAATAAATTAGAAATCGGAAAATAATGATCCTAGCTAAGCATTCTAAATCCCTTGTTGTTTTAAATGGCAGGATGCATTGGTGCAGCGGATTGAGGAGCAGTCGCAGCCCTCAGTCACAACTCCTATGAGTGAGGAGGAGATTGCTGTTGATGTGCTTGGGAAGAGGTCTGGATACTTAAATGGATATGGGATATATACAAGATCCTCTGCACAGTCTCGGGCAGCGCATTCTGAGGTGATCGCCTTGCGGGAGCAAGTGGCTGAGCAGGCTAGGAGGCAGGCTGAGCAGGACAAGAGGCAGGCTGAACAAGACAAGAGGCAGGCTGAACAAGACTTGAGGCAGGCTGAGCAGGAGAAGAGGGTGGCTGAACAAGACAAGAGGGTGGCTGAGCAGGACAGAAGATATCATGCACTTGAGGCAATCATTCAACAGTTGGCATCTGCAACAGGGATAGACCCGACCGGCTTATTATCCATCACGAGAGGGACCACTTCTGCTGGTGATGGCACAACTATTGGAGATCATGATGCAAACCTGGGTGGTGGGGGCGCTCACCTAGGCCCATAGGTAAAAATAAATAAAATAAATAAATTGCATCTAAAAAATATATATTACAAAACGTAATCCTTATATTGTGCTTTTTTTATATCTTTCCGTTTCTGTTTACCTGTGGAGGGGGGGGGGGGGGGGGGGGGGGGGGGCATATACATTTCCTCCTTTTTGAAGCTCTGCAATGCTTTCCATGTGGTGTTTGTGTTATTATTGTAATGGTTCTTTTAATGTGATTTTCTTCTTGTTTGCTGATTTTCTTCTTTGTAGGCTTCATTTGATAAGCATTAATAATTGTTTTAACTCTTGATTGAAATCTAAATCTTTGTTGACACAGAGTGAAGAAAATGGCTACATATAAACCTAAGAACATATTGTTTTAGGATGTAACGAAGAATAATTGGAGATGAGTGCTAAGGATGGGTGCCATAATTTCACTCTGTCACACCCAAAAATGGCTTATAAATTATTCTTTTGGCTTGTAGAAATAACGTGTTTGATTCAGCAGAAAGAATTAGAGATAACATTTTGTATATGCTATTTTCACTTTTTTTTTTGTTAGTTTTTCATTTATTTTGAATTTTTTATAAAAAACTTAATGAAAGGAAACTTCAGATTGGAGCATCAAAACTGAAACGGTGTTCGAAATGAAATTGACAACTACACGCCTAGTAGTTTTGTTGGACCGTAGTATACTGATGCGCCTTAAAATGTTAGTGGTGAAATGTACTCATGTGACAATGGAATAGAATGGATGTTTGCAGACAACTGTTGTATAGCCGTTTATCAGTCTGTTCACATGATCTATTTACATGTAAACAGTGAGTAACAAACAGAATATCTGGGGGCTCGGAAGTGGAACTCTCCCATGTGAGACTTAAAGCTGTCCCAATCTGAAAAGGAATTCCTACCACCAAGGAATCAAACAATTTGACTTGCCTTCGTTGACTCGTGTTGGTCTCAAGTCTCAACAAAGTCATAACAAATCGGAATCGCTAGATACTGATTTCATTGCTGAGGTTTGTTTTTCTGTTGAGTTAGATTCAGTGGTGACTGTGTTGGACACTGCGGCCCATATTTTATTCCTTGTTGCTGCAGCCTATTGGCTGCAAGGAGATTGGGGTGCCCCTGCCTTTGGTGTAATTGTGTCCATTTACCTTCTTTTCCTTAAAAAGCATAATCTACAATGTTTCAAGAGAACTTTTGTGGAACTCTAATGGATTGACAGCTATTCTTTTCTTTTACTTTTCTAGCAGTCAAAATTTGTGGTGCTGCATTTTGTGGCTTGAGGTCTAATTATTAATGGATACAAAGAACTCAGCTGAAATGTTTAAGTGAGTGTCTGAATGATGGTTACCATTATGTATTTCCAATTGATGACACTTTTACACATGTTATAATGGCATTTATTACTATTTAGACTTCAATTTTAATTATTTTTAATGCAGACATCTCGAGAAGCAAGGCCAACTGCTTATGGAAGCTTACCGGTCGATGTCACATGACCTACATAGACTTCAGGTTTGTTATTGAGCCGCAGTCAAATTGTAAATTTTTACTGATATTTGTAATTTTAGTTCAAATTTGAATTCCTTGAAAATTTTCCTGATTCATGCCTTTTCTCTTAGTAGGTGGAAGAAGAAATGCTTATGCGGAAATTTTACAAACTTATGTCAGCTCAAGGCCTAGTTAAAAAGGTATACTACTTTGTCTTTGTTTTGGAACAAATTAGGGTAGAATCCTAATCTACCATCTATAACTTAGAAATTTGCAAATCTTCCACCTTCAAATATATTTATATTTTATTATGATTTGTTCTTTCTATCAGAATTTATGTTATTATGGCAGTTTGTTACTGATAAAAAAAAAAATGTTAAGGCAGTCATATTAAATCAATATTTGAAAATGCCTTTCATGATGTTTTCTACCATTTGAAAAAGGCAATGGATGTGAACAATATAACTTGATGAAATTATGTAAAAAAAGAAGAAGAAAATTTACTTTCTATGCTTTGTAAAAACATTTTTTAAGTTCAAAATGGTCTTCCATCGTATTCCTTTAATTCTGAGCCTAGCTCTCAACAACAGCCTCACTAATGTGTGGTACTGCTTGACTGTGCCTTTCAAATTTGTTTTTTCTACCAATCGCTGATGGAAGTTCAGCATTTTTATGTGTTGTTAGTATCTTTGTCTCCCTGGGCTATTTTATCTGGTTGATTTCTCTCTAGAGCTGAGGTTGTCAGTTGGGGCACTGATGTGAAGGTTGAGGAGGATAGTCATTGCACAATTTTCTTCAAGCCCTCTACTCATTGGAGTCATTGAACAAGCGAAGCAAATGGAAGTGGGCGTGAGCGCACTCCGGCTCTTGAGCCAGATGGCTCTCAACCTTTGTTTGCCAAAGGGGTTTTCCGAGGAGTCTTCACACAAGGATTACAAGTTTTTCAACCTGAGAGAGGGAGGGAGGGAGGGAATGCCTAGAAGAGGGCATTTGTTTAATTGTTGGAAATATGAAGAGATTAAATGTATATAAAGACTCAATCGGATTTCCTCACTGGGTCATAACATCTTTAAAATCACCCCACTTGAGCTTGTTGGACAGCCAACTTAATAACCTATCAGACACACCTAATTTCACTTCATTCGATCTTTGTTTATCTTATGGGATTCACCCATCTCTACAAAATTCAGGATTTGACTCTTAAGATTCCTAGCATGGCACATAAAATAGAACTCTGGCTTTGTTTAGCGTTGCTGCATTATAGTGTTTTGGGTTGCAACTTATACACCTTCAAAGTTGAGTCTATTAATGCATTTATCTCTTTTATTTCTTTTCTAACATTAGTAAGAGTTCCTCTCTTATGGTTGAGGAGCTAAGATCCTTGGAGAATTCCTAAATTTAGTGATGGTGCTAAGCTAGGCATGAATGTGCTTTGATTGAGCTGATCCTTTCAATCCTTTCATTCAATCTACTTCATCATTTATATCAAACAGGCTGTACGATGCAACTTTTCCACTAGTTCTGAAAATTCATTTTTTCATAATTTTAATTTATTCTTTTGAAGAAAAAAGTTTGCAAAGTAGATGTGTCCATTCTGATTTTCAAATACAGTCGTCCGAATGTGTAAAATCTGTCTGTTGTCAAGAAAAGATGTTATGAGTCATGACCCACAGTCATGGATGCCCATATAGGGTTGTGATTAAGAGAGTTGTCACTAATCTAATTACAGAGATCCAATTAGAATTTAACATTTGAATACAAATGACACCATCATGGTCTGTTGGAACCGATTTTCTGATTTCCATCAAAATTGAAGAAAGAGTTTTCAGATTTGCTTTCCATCAAGGACTCCTTGATCAAGTACGTTTTTGAACCCAACAAGAAGGTCTCAGCTGGCAGAGCAGTAAATTGAGTAATTGATACGATACTTCACAATGACAAACCGTAGTGCTTGTTGTTTGGACATGGCCCATGTATGGTGAGGTTCATTATATGAATGGCTTGGATTTCTTACGTGTGTCATGTTATGAGAAGATCACTGGAAAAAGTGACTTGCACAGTAGCTTCTGTAATTATTATAACATCAGTTCATTCCATTAAGTTTTGATTATTGGATATTTGCATAAAGGGGCAACAAATAGACCTCAGGAGCTTGATGAAGCTGCTCGTAGACGACTTACAAAGCGACTATACATTCCTCTCCCTTCCTCAGGTGAGTGATCTTCACTGTTTCCTCATTTAAGAATTATTTAGAAAACAATTTTATAATGTTTATTGTTGGTGAAGAAGCAAGAGCCTGGATTATCCATAATCTTTTGAAGAAGGATGGGTTGTTCAAGCTTTCCAAAGAAGATACTGATACCTTAGAAGATGATTTGTCATTGAAATCATGATGAACGCAACTGAATAAAATAAAATAGTATCACAAAGCCAGTGCCACATTGGTATATATCTCTCTTGCTCAAGAACATAGTCGCATCAGTTTTCATTTCTCTTTCAGTGTGCAGATGTAGAGACAACAGATGGACACTTTCTCCACCCCTCTTCACTTGTTTTCTCCACTCGTTTTCTCTGCATCCAAACGAATGACTTCTTAATGTAAAAGCTTACAGTGTATATTTTTCTAGATACCATCTCAATACACCTTATTCAAGAATACTAGGAATGCTTTGCTCAACCCAACTGCAACCTGGGTTCCTTGTCAAGCCTCTCTCTCTCAATAACCTCAAAACTTCATTTGCATCGTCTCTCCGACCTGCGTCAATATAGATGTTAGCGAGGGTCAAAAAATTTGCTGCATTTTCCGGTTCCAGCTGGAAAAGGCGCCTGGCAACTTCTTCTCCAATCCCCAAGTCACCATGAACTCTGCAAGCACTCAATAAGCTGCTCCATAAGCCAACACTAGAGCGAGCACCCTTAGCCGTACTTTTTACCAGCTCATACGCCTCAGATAGGAGACCACCTCGACCTAACAGATCAACTATGCAAGCATAATGCTCCATATCAGGCTCTAACCCATAGTTCTCTTTCATAGACTTAAATAACTCCCTTCCCTCCTCTACAAGTCCTGCATGGCTACAAGCAGTCAGCACAGCAAGTAAGGTTATACGATTGATGAGGAATTGGATTTGGTTCTAATTTTGATCCAACAACACCCAGCCTGAAACCGGCTGTTAGACCCTTTTGTATATATATTTATTTGTACCTAATGTATGTTGGACATTTGTTATATGTTTATGTTTTATTTATAATTTAATTCATTGAAAAGAATTTAATGTTATTTTTTGTCATTGCAGATTGATAGACGCTTTGGGGTCGGTTGCTTACTTGTGGGAGTGTAGGACTTTTTTTCGGTTTATTTGTATATATATGTATGTTGGACATTTGTATGAGACGGTATCATTATTGATTGTAATATTTGTTTAATGAGATGAATGAAACAATTGAAAAATGGAGATTTGTTTATTTAGTAATGTTTTATTTCATTGCATTTTTTATGTTGAATATAGGTATATGAACAGGTTTATTTTTTATACAGGTGTATGAACAGGTTTATAGAAAAATAATAATGCAAATATAAGTAAAATTAAAAAAAAAATAAAAGACCTTTGCCGACGAAAATTTTCGTCGGCAATATTCAAAAAAGAAATTAAAGAATTAAAAATTATTTTAGCGACGAACAAAATCGTCGGCGAAATAAAAAATTATAAAATCAAATCTAAAATGATTTTGCCGACGAAAAATCTCGTCGGCAAAGGTAAATAAAATTTAAAAAATGATTTTACCGACGAAAAAGATCGTCGGCAAAGTTTAAAAAATTTTAAAAAATAAAAATACATTTCCCGACGAAAAATTTCGTCGGCAAATGTAAAATATAAAAAATAAAAATGGTTTTTACGACGAAAGAAATACGTCGGTGAAATTAAAAATGAAAAATGAAAAAATAAAATTATTTTGACCGACGAAAAAAAAACGTCGCGAAAGTTAAAAATGAAAAATGAAAAGAAAATAAAATTATTTGGCCGACGAAATAAAAACGTCGGCAAAATTAAATATTAAAAATGAAAAGAAAATAAAATTATTTTACCGACGAAAAAAATACGTCGGAAAAATTAAATATAAAAAATTAAAAAAAAAATAAAATATTTTGGGCGACGAAAAAAAACGTCGGTAAAATTAAATATTAAAAATCAAAAGAAAATATAATTATTTTCCCGACGAAAAAAAAACGTCGGGAAAATTAAATATGAAAAATTAAAAATAAAATAAAATATTTTGGCCGACGAAAAAAAACGTCGGTAAAAGTAAAATTAACGTCGGTAAAAAGTTTTGTTTTGCCGACGAAAAATAATTTCGTCGATAAAATGGATTGCTGACGGTATCTTACCGACGTCTTGCCGACGAAAAAAATTTCGTCGGTAAATGTTATTACCGACGGAAATAGACTTTTGGCGACGAAAATATTTCGTCACCAAAAGTTCATTTTCTTGTAGTGTATGGCTGGAAAAAGAATGAAGGAGAGTGATCTTATGCCTTTCCACTTTTACAGCCTTGGTTCAAGGGCAAATATATCCTTTTTCGGATTATAATTTGGCGCCAGTATGCACCAGAGGCGTTTTATACGGCCTACCCCGTCAATACTAACAGTTTCCGTTCATTTTGCATGTCAACTAAAACTACATGTAGGTTTAGTCACAAATACCAAAGTATAGGGGGTACTCTGCAAAACGGCCAAAGTTCAGGAAGGTATAGTGCGGTTTTCCCTATATATAACTCAAAAGATATCAAAAAGTTATAAAAAGAAAAAAAAAACAAACTGAATAAACAATTTCATTACGACAACTGAAGAAACACTTTAATATTTCCCTAACAGGTCATCCTCTATAAAATGTAAAAACAGGCTAGGCAGTTGACTTGATCAAATTTTGTCAATGCCATGTTGACAGTGCAAGACCATACAAATACAACAAAAAGGGTCTTTTACAACATATAATCATGTTGTGAAAGCTCTCCACATACATGTGCAAGTTATCTATTAAGGAGTTGTTAAATGTTTTAGATGTTTTAACAACATAGAGTACTTGTTGTTAAAAACCCAAAGTTCTACCGCTTAGAGTGCTTCTTGTTAAAAATTCAAAATTCTACCACTTAGAATGCTTCTTGTCAAAAATTCTAGAAACATGCATTGAAAGTTGTACAATACTAGATCTTCATGAATTCAAATTCATAGCGATGAAGATTATAGTAGTTAAGACAAAAATATTTGAACAAAAATTTATTGAATAACCAAATTGCAATACAATATTTTCAACTTACGAATTTCTGATATTCTACTATTCCAACTCATTCTAAATACAATATCCTAATACAACTTTTAGGGTATGCAACCGTACTTTCTACAACCCCACCAAACGCACAGCCACCCACCTATTTTTTGCTAATTTGCTGTACAGAAATACCCGTTGGAAATGAAATGTCTTGAACACATGGGTAAACCATGACCCTGTTGCAGAGCAAATAACTTCTTGTTCTTGCAGGCCCACACTGGAGTCTGAAATCGATGGGGCCGAGCAATCGGCATGAGTCATTGGAGGAGAAGACAATGAACCTCCTTGGACTGAGGCAGGCATATGACAACTAGAGTTAACCCAAAAGCATACGTCTTATATGCTTGCCAATCAACAGAATATGGAACATAAAAACAAAAAGAAATTGTGATTCAATACCAAAAATGTTAAACTAACACTTGATACATTCTTCATACCTTAAGTAATATGGTTCATAAAGCTTCTCATATTTAGCCTCCAGAGCTGATCTCTCCTCTGTCCTCGTAATATTTTTTTTTCCACTTCTTCACGTTGGCTCTGAAAATGGAGAATTTGTAGGATGTAGTTAATCTCTAAATTATTGAAGAAAAGTAGAAAACAAATCAGAGGACCGTAATGCCACTACAGAACTACTAGTTATACTCTAATACACAAATGCAAAATGATCATGTGAGGTGAAGTACCTAATGTCTAGAAGATAAGTATCAATTGTAATTCACATCGACATATACATGTCGTAATAAGTATAAACCTCAAAAACACTGAAAAATAAGGAATCACCATACTTGATGTAGAAACAACATTAACAATAACAAAGTTAGTATGTATGTATCATGTTATGCCACTTTATAGAAAGAGTACTTATATATGCCACCTTGTATTCAAGACTAACAGCAGAAATTAATCATTACAAGTTTACAACAGCTCCATCGGCAGCAAGCCTTTCAACAGGCTAACTGAGAAAACAGCTCAGGATGCTCTGCAAGACTATCATCAGAGAAAACAAAGTTCAAAATACTATCCTAAAAAACACTGTGGAAACTAAACAACAGGAGCACAAAGCATTAATGGAAAATTGCATTTGATTTAATGATAATTTATCCTACTACTGGACCCTTAACTAAAATGAATAAGTGAATCTAGGAATTTGATCAAAAGCACAAAAAAGATAGTAACTAACCTCTCCTGAGTTTCTCAGCATATTCCCTGCCGCATTGGAAATAATCTGCACTGTAACTTGAGGGAATACTCAATTCTGATTTCATTCTACCCATGAGCCTCTTTTCCTGCAGAAGCTTTTTGGCAGCTTCAGTTTCCACAATTTTCTTTAACTTGTATCTGTAACCATACAAAAGAATATGATTAATGGTGAATCCAAACATTTGCTAAATGAAAGATTGCTGACATCACTTTACTTTCTCCTTGATACGATTACAAGCATTAGGTCTTGCCATCAAGGCAGCAAGCAAAACCAGCCAGCTAAGAAACACAGGTTACAAAGCACAATCAGATTCTCTCAGAAAAAGACTCAAAGGGGGGAAAAGGGGTCATACTCTATGGGGAGCTGAATCTCAACAATCCCAGTGGTCCACTGAGTAGAGCTTTCTTCTGAGTTCCGTTTCTTCACCTGAGAGCAAACAATAAAATTAGAATTAAAAAAAAAAAAAATTTAACAGTAAAAAGAATCATAATATAATGTTTTGACAAGAAAGGGGGAAACAATGGAATGTCCTCTACAGTAGCTGATAACCGTGCAGAGAATAAGAAATATGGACGACACTTCAAATTCAAGGAATAAATTTTGAATTCTGACAGAAGCCTGGAAGTTTTTAGTGATAATGTGAAGAATACAGAAGAACAGAATGCATGGCTCAAAAAAGGTTCACTTAACAAAACACAGCACTGGCATGATAAGTTGTATAGATGTATGCATAAGAAAGGAAGAGATAATAAGGGAATGAACATCAACCAACCCACTTACTTTAAGATGTTCTGGAATTGTGTATAACTCATCTTCAGCGCGCTTCAACTCATTGTCAACTTGATCCTTCACATTGTCACATCAATATTCTTGCCTTTTTTCGTTGCCAATTCTTGCTCAACGTACTTCACCCTGTTAATTAAGTTAAAGGAACTACAAGACAACAAATTTAATAGAAACACAGACAATTTTAAGTTAACACAACCACCCAAAAGTAACAGTATCCCTTAAAAAAGAATCATAAAATGTACCCAAAACAAACAGAAATCAACCCTCTCCGTTAGCGATACTGTAGCCCAAAAATGCTATACAGGAAACTCAGAGAATTGAGAAACACCTATCCACAGAAGTGTGATCCTTTAGAAAGATAATCAATGCCGGTTAGCAACACGATTCTAGATAAGTGAGCACACCAATAACCAGAAAGTTGAAAAAAAAAATCCCATAAAGAATCATAAAATGGGAAATCATTACAGCAGCACCCAAGAGAAAACAGAAATCAATCCTCTCCGTTAGCGATATCTTAGCCCCAAAATGCTATACAAGAAACTCAGAGAACTAGAAAACACCGATCCACAGATGTGTGATCCTTTAGAAAGACAATCAGTGCCAGATAGCAACAAGATTCTAGAGAAATTAGTGATCCTAAATTATATCCAGATAAAAAGAAATCAAAATAACATGATTATAATCCTCATGTCCAATGCATCTATCAGGAACAGTTGAGAACATAAACTTTTCTTAGCACAATAATTAATGCGGCCAAGAAAGTAAAGCCTTGTAGAGTTGCTTTATCAATTATCATCAACATAGACCAAATCATATTTTCCCCCCGGATCAGTAAAAATCATTAACGAGCTGTTATAAGTTACTACATAGAAAATAAAAATAAAAATAAGTTCCTGCAAGCTACTATGTTACACCCCCAATTGAATATGAGCTAAAAGTTCCCAGTAACAACCCTTCCCTACAAACCCTAATGTCTATACTATTTTAGGGGGAATGTTCATATGCATTTTTCTCTCACTATAGAGTGAGGGACACTCCCCTTTTTACACATGAAAAGTGCATTTTGTACCTCACCTCATGTACTTGAAAAGTTCATTTTGTACTTGGAAATTTCCAAAAACGGAAGTGTCCCTCACCCTATGGTGAGGGAAAGATGCATATGAATGTTTCCCCTATTTTAGTATTGCATTATCTAAAATACTGTACAAAAAGCATCTAAAAAACAATATGTGAAACAGCAACACCATATTTGGCTGAAAATAGAGAAAAACAAAAAAAAGGGTGCTTACATATTGGGATCTTCAACCAAAACAGCGGTTTATTGAGCGAAGGTATCTTGGAGAACCAATCATCTTTCTCTGCATCCCAGTCGTTCTTTTTGCTTACTTTAGTTAAACCACCTCCGCCTCCGCCGCCGCTGCCACCAACTGCTGCTCCGCTTTGCAATGCAGTGGTCAGTGCTGGTATTCCCGACTTTCTTTCCCTCTGTTTCTGCAGAAACTTCACTTCCTCCAATACCAATCTGATCTTTTTTTTGATGATGTGGAAAACGGATTAAGGTAAAGGCTTGCTGAAGCCCTTTCTAAACAGATTGAGAGGCACACCAAATCACCATATCAATGAAAGCAAAAATGTTCACAAGAGAGGAAGCTAGAAAGACACATGATTACAAACAAGTTTTCTTTCCAATCAAGTAAATAAACACAGACATTGTAATCTAAATCCATACTAAAAATCAGTAGTTGATAAGCACTTAGTCAAGGTAATTTTCAGAACACTAACACTTTTTAAGCATTAAATTCCAGAGCTACACATATAGCAGAAATAAACATCACCCTTCAATCAAATCCATGAATATCAAAATGATGAGCACTAAATCAACACATGCATAGATAAATATGTTAAACATAAACATAAAACAGCAATAAAGGGAAAAAATCATGAAAAAACTTACTCCACATCTAAAAGAGGAACTTTCTTGCCCCCAAGACCATGCATCCCTGAAAACTAGTCCATCAATGGTTATTACTACAAACAACTAATCATAGAAAATGAAAAATTGAAAATTATAGGTATCAAAATCAAAAGACAATGTAGTATAATGGAAGTTTTGAGCTATACTTAGTAACAAATATCAAAATCAAAGTTCAACGTGAATCGAAAAAATTGAATCTTCCTTATCTGAAAAAACAAATATCAAAACAATTAATACAAGTTTAGAGATAAGAGCGAGAGAGAACTCAATTGATAAAATTTGAACAGAGAAAGCAAGTAACATCTGGAAATTTAGAGGAAAAAAATGAAACTAGGTTTTTCAGTGTGAGAGGAAGAACAATTACGAAATTGAAGACTCTATCTGATGTTTCACAGATTGCAATGTTTAATCTCGATCTCCTCACAAAACCGAATCCCTAACTCTCGAATAATTCGAATTTCAATACCTGACTCATTTATTCACAATCAACCAATTAAGAGAAAGAAAAAAACGGAGAAGAAAGACTTAGAACTTAATTCAACAAATTCTTAGTGGTTGAAATTCATACAAACTTCAACAGCCGAAAACCAAATTTCAAACAACTCACATTCAAAGAACAAATCGCGGTCGTTGTGATGGTCGCGGTGTTCACGGCGGTTGTGTTTGTTGTGGTGGTCGTGGTGCTCACAGTGGCTGTGGTGGTCTTGGAGCTCACGGTGCAGGAATTTTCATCGTGATAGAGAGAGACATGAAAACATTACATGGGCTTGAAAGAAAAAAGTGAAAAAAATAATGTTAGAAAAAGTTAAAAATAATACTGGACATATACACAAAAAAACATTAATCCTTGTGTTTCAGACTTACAGCTTCAATCGATATTATGGGTCGAAAAAGAGAAGAATGAAAAAAAATAGAGATATGAGTCTTAATATGGATCGCGGACAGGATCATCGCTGACCTTATTAAGTGTAAATAAGGTCGGCACCAACCTTATTCAAGTGTAAATAAGATCTGGGCCGACGATGTACTTTTTTGATAAAAAAAAAAAACGACATCAATTGTTCTAATTGGTGACCCACTTGCTAAAGTGTTTAATTACGTAACACGTCTGAATTAATTATTTTTTTCGATAAAATCCTCATAATAATAACTCGTTAAAAATAATATTTTTCTTAAAAGTGCTATGTGGCATTCTTAAAATTGGACTCTTATATAAATGTTAAAATTGAAAGTTGAGCACTCACAACTTTCATCCTCGGCATGTTGTTGTTAAATCCCCAAATTTTATAATAACAACTTTCTAACTTTGAAATTTGTGCTTATTTAACAACTTTCATTTTTGTTGTTAAAGACATGTTTTGGGGTGGTGAATAATGTCTCTTTCAAATCGCACATGAATATTATATTAAATGAAGAGGACAAGAGATTATAAAGCAATAACAAGGCCTCATTCTAGCTACTCTTTGATTTTATTAGATGATAAGTAGACGAAAAGTGACTAATTGAATAATGTTGCGCTTCAAAACTTTGTCCAAACTTTTTACCAAATTGAGTTGATATATTGATGATGTGGTAGTTAGTTACAAGTCAGTTTACCATATTATTTATACAACGAATTTGGACAAATTTTTGAACAGTAAAATTAACATTACTCATAAAAATTAATTAAAAAATTATTTTGGATTTAATCTAATATCATCCCATCCAATCTCTTGATGTACCAAACAAAGAAAGTATTATATCCAATCTAATCAAATTAACTCGATCAATAATATATAAGAACCGAGGGCAGTAGTAGCTGGAGGCTGGAGGTGTTGCTAGTGCAATTATCATACCTATCCTATAATCCTAAAAGGTTAAAGAAGGGTGGTAGTTGAAAACTAGTGGTTGAAGGTATGCTGCTTGTGCAATTATCATACCTATGCTATAATCCTAAGGTTCAAGAAGGGTGTTAGTTGAAGAATAGTAGTTGAAGGTATGCTGCTTGTGCAATTATCATACCTATCCTATAATCCTAAGTTGCAAGATGGGTGGTAGACTGGTAGGTGAAAAATATTAGTTGAAGGTACGCTGCTTGTAGTTTTTAAATATTATAAATATAAGCTCGATGGTGGAAGATATTTAAAACGGAGACACAGAGAGTTTTCATCATAATTTTAACAAGAGATCAGTAAGAAATTATGGGTTCTCAGTTGAGTTTCATTTTAGGGTTTTTTGGGCTCTTTCTTCTTCACAAGCTGGTGCCGATAATGTTCCAACAGTCTCAGACGACTCAACCAAAAGTCCATTACTATGACTTTGTTGTAAGTACTCTTTTTGTCTTTTTAAATTAATTTGTTGCATTATTTACAACACTATTTTGTGTAATAGTACTTGTAAGTGCCTAAATATTAGGGACTTGGTGATATGAATTAGGATGAGGTTTAGCTCTCCTTGATGAAGGTAGAATGCCTTGAACCTGAAAAGGGGAGAGGAAAAACAGCAGTCAAAGACCCTGTCTGTAGTCAGCGCAAGGCTCTCCGATGCCTAAGTTAGTTCAAAAACTCAACAGTAGGATGGAGATTTTAGAGAGACAGAGTAACGGCTATTGGTGTGATATTGTGCGTTACCTGAGTTGGAGAGTGGTTCTCTATTTATATGAGAAATGAGGGTGAGGAGTCCCATGACTCTGACAGGTACTTTTGAGAAATATCGGCCCATCATCACCTTTCCTTAATTACAGTCCCATCAACCCACATTTCATTAAATGGCAGTCCTATCGGGCCTTACCCTATTGACTTTTGGGCCTAGTCCCATCGGGCCTCGCCTAGAGCCCATACCCTGATGTGGACGTAGCCTCTAGATGTCGTTTTGTCAAGAACTATAGGCGGCATGGCGTACTCCTATGCGTGCCCATGTCTTGTCACACGTCCCATAACGTGGTTGTGCACAGCTGTCAGTGCCTGTCTCGATTAGCTTTCTAGCACCGTTGCCGAGATGCGTCACCAAGGCCGAGACACAAAGCCGAGGTCGGGAATGACCGAGGTCGAGAGTGACCTTGATCTCGGTTGACACCCTGGCACTACTGCCGAGGTGCGCGTGGCAGGGGCTGAGACATGATTAGCTGGTACTATTACCGGGCTGATGTAATCTCGGTGTCTTAGAGATATCCTCATACAATTACCCCCTAGCTTTTGAGCTCGTAGAGTTCCTTAAATCTTTGAGGTCGGAAGCTATAAGACGGTGGAGGACCGTGCTGCTGACGAAGAAGGTAGAGGTTCGTGCTGCCGAGGTAGCTGCTTTCAACCCGAGCTGGAGAAAACTTTTTGAATGTCAAAATTTTGAATCTCATCTCGTTTAAGGTTGCTGACGCTTCATCTCTATCCGATGTCGCTTCGCATGCCCGAGGTATTAAATGTCGCACCTTGATTGACGCGAAAAATCGGCTGACGGAACAACTTGTCATCTCCTGATTGGTTGCCCTGTCATTTCGAAAAGGCGCGTATGGTAATCAATGTGACATTTTCAAAATTTGGAAACGGCGCTTAAAGAAGGCGCCTCTTTTCCGTTATAAGTAGGGGTGCCCTCCTTTCTTCTTCTTCTTTAATTTCACTCGGAGATTTGCAAAGCAGAAGAGAGATCTTGCGGAGCAAGAGAGAGACCGTATGAAGAGAAGTGTTGCTGAGATCGAAACAACTACTAGCCCGAGCCTCAATCTCGCTTCTCGTCCATCTTGTCTTCGTAAGTCCTTCTGTTCCGCCTTGTCCATTTCTGCGATTAGGGTTTCTTCTAGGGTTTTCTCCCCTTTTCGATCCCTGTCCTTCCTTCTTCTAGTTTCTTCAAAATGGACGCATATAGTTATTGGCTAGAGGCCCCAGGAGCGATAACTGAGTTTAGGAATGTATATAATATACCCAAGAGTGTCCATGTCAGGCCAGTTGATCCGAACTCTCTGGATGATCGGACTTTTTCTGAAGGCTGGATGCCGTTCCCATTAATAGCCATAACCGAGGGTGGGATCCGGTTCCCCATTCACCCTCTCCTTAGGACTTGCCTGAGCAAGTGGCACCTCTGCCCTTCCCAGCTTATGCCGAATGGCTATAAGATCATCATGGTCACGGCAAAGCTCAATGGGCTCTTAGATGTCGACCTCGGTGTCCATGACATTGAGGATGTCTATGATTTGTACAAGTCTGGAGGTGACACCTATTACCTCCAGATTAAGCCACAGCGGTCGGGTTTTGTTCGTGCCTCGGAGGACTCGAGCAAGTACACCGAGGAAGACCACTTTTATGTCTCGTGAAACTGGGAATTCACCGAGGATGAAGCGGACAGAGTGTACAGAGTTCCTCGGCGTCTCGGGGCTCCTCCGAGTAAATACGGCTCCTTCTTAAATTTCGTTTGCTTTTCTGCTCTTTTTCTTTTGCCGAGCAAATGCCTTCTGTTGCTGTGCAGGCGTCATTCAAAGGAGGCAAGAGGCTTGGCGAGTCGGCTGGGTTAAAAATGAGGCTTGGTTTCGGGCTGTGAAAAACTACCAAGGCCACGAAGATAAGGCGGCATGGTCGCTTCTCGACTACGCGCTGAAATACCGATCCTAATTCAAGAGGAGGAGTGAACCGAGCTCGACTCCTGCACCCGAAGTCAAGGAAGAGCCAGAACCGGCCGAGACTGAACCAGAGCGTTGATCTGCATTTGGTACCGAGGCCTATACATCAGTGTTAGAGTCGCCTAAGTTCCCTTTAAGGAGGAGGAAGTCGCGCCGGTCAGTTCGGTCTTCTTCGTCGAGTCCGGCAACGGAGGAGATGGGGTGAAGCAGGCTTCTTGTAGTGGCCGATCTGGAAGCCTTGGCATTTGGGGGTCAATCTTCTCAAACACCCCAAACCTCGGTTGTTGCCGATCTCCCCACACCTTCCGCGACTTCTCCGCCTCCGGCCGATGCAGGTGTCCTTGCTCTGTAACTGCCTTCTCCACCTCTGGCCGATGCAGGCCGCCGAAGCTGCGCCGGCGGAGGCTCGGGCCGGAAAGAGAATCACAACCGAGGCCTAGTAAATGGGGGGTCCGACCCGCTTGTGGTGAGGTGATCCAACCTTCCGGCTCTCTAGAAGCCGGATCTTTTGGTTGAGCCTGAAAGACCAATGATGGTCAAGAATCGGGTCCTTCGGAGGACCGGTCCCTTCGTTCTCGGGGCGCTCGGGCGGGCATGTGCCCTCTCGTTGGATGTCGCTCAGCTGGACAAGTACGAAGACACCAAGCTGATGCTGTTGTGTTTGCAATCGTCCCTCGCAGTAAGTCCGCCTGTATCTTTTTTCATTTTCTGCTAAGTGTTCCATCTCGGTCATCATTTTTTCTAATGCCTTGCTTTTTTAACAGTCGGTGCAGAAGTGCATGGTTGCCTTGAACCGGCTTCATATGAACGGCCCAGCAATCGCCAAGCAGGAAGTCGAGAATAAAACCCTTCAGAAGAAATTGAGCAATATGACTCATGTGGCGAAACAGATGGAGGAAATAAAGTATGGCTTCAAGGTCAAGTCTGAGAAGCTCGAGGGCGAGAATAGTAAGATGAGGTCGGAGGCCGAAGCTGAGAAGAAGAAGGCGGCCGAGCTTGAGGCCTCCCTAGAGAAACAGAGGAATGATTTTGAGGCCAGACACCGAACCGGGGTGGAGAGGATGGCCGAGCTTGAGAGGCGTAAAAAGAGGAAGTCGAGGCCAAGCTTCAGTCAGAGTCCGACGCTACTTTTAATGATGGAACGGCGTAGGCAACGGCTCATTATAAGGCTCAAGTCATCACGGTAAGGAACAAGACCTGAGGAAAGGGATGGCGTGCAGCTTTGAAAGAGGCAGGAGTCTCTGAGGACCATCCTGCAGTCAAAGATCCGCCCATGTTCCCAAATCCCAGGCTCGGTGCCCGAGCCGAGCTCTGCCCCTCCTACCGAGGTCCCCCTCGAGGCTGCTGCTAATGAACCTCTTACCGCCGAGATCAAAGCTTCTCAAACTGAGGTCCTAGTTGAGGCTGCCGTGACTGAATCTGCTCCAATCACGGTTGAAGTCATTGAAATCGAGGCCGATGTTGTCGCCGAGCCTGCTGCCTCTTGAAGACTTTTTTTTTCCTTTGATGTATTTTTTTCTTTCTTGATTGTAATGATATAGTTCTAATGAAAATATCTTTTTAGACAACAATGTCTCAAGTTTCTTTTTTTCTGTGCTTGCTTTCGAACGCTTTTTTTTCCTTGTTCGCCATCAAACATTGCTTCAGAATCTGTGAAGTCTCTGATTTCGATTCTCTAACCAAGCTCCTCACATGCTTTAGAAAGTAAATTTTATTTACGTAATTGAATTTAGTTTGCCTACCAAAAACACTTAAGTAACAATCAGAAACTCTGAGAAGTAATTGATTTGAACCTAAGTACCGAATTTGTCCGTAGTGTAGCTTAGTTCAATAACCAAGCTAGAACAGGAGCAAACTGGATGTAAGGTTTTCGTCTCAGGACTTTGTCCGTAGTGTACTTGGTTCTATAACCGAAGTAGCCACCGAGGTCGTCGTTGAGCTCTATAACTTGTTTACTTCCGTAGAATGATCTTGTTGGCAACGATCTGACACTGTTGCCGAGAAGTGTTGGGCCGAGATCATGATAGTCTCGTTAGCACCCTTGCGAGTTGCTTGAGACCGAGACCGAGACTGAAGCCAGGGTAGTCATGTTAGCACTCTTGCTGAGCTACTTTAAAACCGAGATATGACCAGTTGGTATCGTTATCGAAGCTGGTGTAGTCTTGTTGGCCGCAATCTGGTACTCTTACCGAGATTGTATGAGGCCGAGGGGCGTGGCTAAAACCGAGACATGACTAGCTGATACTGCTACCGGAGCTGATGTAGTCTCGTTGCCTGCAATCTGGTACCGTTATCGAGATGCATGAGGCTGAGATGGAGACATGCTCAGCTGGTACTGTTACTGGAGCCAGGGTATTCTCATTAGCACGCTTGCTGAGCTGCTAAAGGTTGAGACTGAGACATGACTAGCTGGTACTGTTACCGAAGCTGGTGTAGTCTGGTTGGTGCTGTTGTAGAGTTCCATATCTTGATGAAATTTGAGAACAACAAGGAACGAAGACTGCTTTTATTGATATCGAAATCTGAATACAATTCAGAAATAGAACTTCTTGAGGTGCGTCGCATTCCATGGCCGTGGAAATTCTTTACCGTCCATGTCATCAAGTCTGTATGCTGATTGGCCAGAAGTTGAGATCACCTTGAATGGGCCGTGCCAGTTCGGTGCCAGCTTGCCTTGGTTAGGATCTTTATCCGCTGGGAGTGTCTTCTTCAAGGCCAATTCTCCGACTGAGAATCTCTTTTCTCTAACTCTCTGATAGTAGCCCTTAGCCAATTATTGCTGATAGGCAGCTAAGCCGATGGTTGCTGCTTCTTTACGTTCTTCAGCTAGGTCTAGTTCTCGAGCCATATTCACTTCGTTTTGGCCTTGGTTGTAGAGTTCCGATCTCAAAGTCGGGAGGCTGACCTCGAGTGGAATTACAGCATCCATCTCATAGGCTAAGGAGAAAGGCGTTACCAAGGTGGAGCGCCTTCGAGTCGTCCTATATACCCATAGGACACTTGGGAGTTCTTCCACCCATCTTCACTTGCTCGGTCGAGTCTCTTCTTGAATCCATCGAGAACCACCTTCTTGGAGATTTTGGCTTGACCGTTGCTCTACGGGTAGGCTGGGGTGGATAGTAGTTCCTGATGCCGAGCTTTTGGCAGAAGTTCTTGAAGAGGTTGGAATTGAATTAGGTCCCGTTGTCCGAGACCAAAGCTCGTGGGATGCCAAACCTTGTGACGATGTTCTTCCACGACTTCGGAGTCTTGCTCGGTGATGGAAGACAGTGACTTTGCTTCTACCCATTTGGTGAAGTAATCGGTGGCTACTATTAGCCACCTCTTATTCTCTGGAGCTCGGTGGAGTGGTCCCACAATGTCCAGCCCTCATTGGGCGAAGGGCCACGGGCTGGAGAGCGGGCTTAAATTGTGTGTTGGCTGATGAAGAGAGTGTGAGAATTTCTGGAACTTCTCATACTTCCTGGCATACAGCTGAGCATCCTTCTACATGTATGTCCTCCAATAGCCCTGATGATAGCCCAATATGCTAGTGACCGTCCTCCAATGTGGCTGCCGCAGATTACTTCGTGAATCTCATAGAGAAAGTTGTTAACTCTGCTCGCGTGAACACACTGAAGGTAAGGGCCAGTAAACGATTTTCTGTAGAGCTTACCTTCTGGAGAAAGCCAAAACCGAGCTGATTTCAGCCTAATCTTGTGAGCTTCATTTTTTACTCCAGGAAGTTGATCATCTTTGAGGTATGAGATGATCGGGTCCATCCAGCTCGGACCGAGATCAACACATAGAATTTACCGAGGTGGGTGAAGTTATATGCTTGGCTTTTCCAACGATTCCGCCTCAACGATTCTTTTTCTTCCGGCCTCGACGATGGAGGCCAGGTTGGCGAGAGCGTCGGCATGGGAATTGGATTCTCTGCTGACCTACTTGACTTCAACTTTTTCAAATTGGGAGAGGAGCTTTTTTGCAAGAACTAGGTAGGCTGCCATCCTTTCATCACGAGTTTGGCAGCCTCTGCTCAGCTGGCTCTCACCAACTGTGAGTCGCTGAAAACCACTAACTGCTGTGCCCCTAGGATTTTAGCGTTGTTGAGTCCTATAATCAGTACTTCATACACTGCTTCGTTGTTGGACGCCTTGAAATCAAGTGTCAGGGCTTGTTCGATGACCAGTCCTTCTGGAGATCGAGGACTATGCCAGTGCCAGCCCTCTTGGAGGTTGAGGATCCATCGACAAAGACCTTCCATGTTGAATCAAGGAGCTGCTTTCAAGATCGTTTTTCTTCGGTACTGGTCTCAGTGACTTCGTCTTCATTCCCTTTGCCCCCTAGTTCGGTGTCGAGATGGCCCAGTGCCGAACTAGGAGAGATGAACTCCAAGATAAAGTCGGCTAAAACTTGGGCTTTTATCGCTGTTCTGGGCTGATACTGGATATCATACAGCCCCAGTTCGACAGCCCATTTTGACACTCTTCTAGAGAAGTCCGCCTTCTTGAAAAGGGACCCGAGTGGATGCTCTGTAACAACCACTATTGTGTAGGTCTGGAAGTAGTGGGAGAGTTTGCGAGAAACACTTATAAGCGCTAATGCAAGTTTCTTCATTGGTAGGTACCTAGTCTCGGCATCAAGAATGATCTTGTTCGTGTAGTAAATGGGCTTCTGCTACCTGTCTTCCTCTCTGACAAGCACCGGACTTGGGAGGCTTTTCTTTAAAAGCTGGAAGAAAGGTCGGCATTTGTCCGTAGCTCAGCTGATAAAGCGGTTGAGCGCAGCAGCCATGCTGGTGAGCCTATGAACCAGTTTCGCCGTTGTTGGACTTTGTATTCCTTGGATCGCCTAGATCTGATCTGGATTTGTTTAAATTCCTCTCCTCGTGACCAGGCTTTCCAGGAATTTGCCAGAGCCGACACCAAAAGCACATTTGGAGGCATTCAGCTTGAGCTGGAACCTCTTGAGGATGCCAAACACTTGACTTATGTCTGCCAAGTGGTCCTGTGACCTATTAGACTTGACAACTATCTCGTCAATGTAGACCTTCACTGTTTGCCCAAGCTGGGCTTGAAACATTTTGGTTACCAGCCTCTGGTAAGTCGCCCCCGCGTTTTTTAACTCAAAGGACATCACTTTGTAGCAGTAGATGCGTCTAGGTGTTATGAACGCAGTCTTTTCTTCGTCGGGCCCATGCATCGGGATCTGATGGTAACCTCGGTAGGCATCGTAGAAACTCATCCTATCCTGACCGGTGGTGACGTCAATCATCTGGTGGATCTTTGGGAGTGGAAAGCAGTCTTTTGGACACGCCTTGTTGAGGTCGGTGAAGTCGACACAAACTCTCCACTTACGGGTCTTCTTCTTGACCACCACCGTGTTGGCAAACCAGTCCGGATAATGAACTTCTCTTTTTACCTTGGCATCCAGCAACTTTTAGACCTCCTCGATCACGACTTCAGTTTGTGGGATTCCCATCCTGCGAGCCTTCTCGACTACAGGTTTGTGCTGGGGTCCATATTCAGTTTGTGGCACATGATCTCGGGATCGACTCCAGGCATCTCGTATGGGGTCCAAGTGAAGACCTCTTTGTTTTTTAACAGGAAGTTCGGCAGCTCGGACCTTTCGGGCTCGGCGAGCTGGCTCCCAAGCAGAAAGTATATTTCTGGATCATTGGGGTCGATCCTGATCTCGGTCAGATCTTCAATGCTTTTCTGCTCCGAATTTCGGCCAACACTGTCCAGCTCTGCTTTTAGTTCGGCCATATGTACCTGCTTTGGCTCCTCCTCGCCAGGTACTACGGCCATCAGGCATTGCTTGGCCATCTGCTGGTCGCCTCTGACCATGACCACCTCGACTCTGTCGTTCTCCTTCTCCAATGAGAACTTGAGTTTTTGGTGATGGGTGGAAGGTACAGCTTTCATGTTGTACAGCCAGGTCTTTCCCATTATGGCATTGTAAGGGGACGGTGCATATACCACGAGGAAGTCGGCCATCATAGAGGCGCCTTTAATTTGGACTTTCAGGGAGATCTTCCCCTTAGGGTATACAGGCTTGGAGCTGAAACCCACGAGGGGGGGTGCGTGCCTCCTGTAGATCTTCTTCTTTGAGACCCATCTTCTTGAAGCAATCAAAGTATAGGATTTCTGAAGAGCTGTCAGGGTCCACAAGAATCCTTTGCACCCTGCAGTTTTTCAACTTTAGGGTGACGATAAGTGGATCGTTGTGGGGGAGTTGAACTCCCTCTAGGTCTTTATCTGAAAACCAGATCTTGGGCCTTTCCTTCCGAGCCTTCTTGGCGGCTGGTTCCAGCTCGGCCGTCATCACCTGCTTGCCGTGTGAGGCCCTCCTGGCCTCGGCGCGAGCTTGGTTACACTCCTTAGGCGCGGGAGCTAGGTGAATGACGTTGATTATTCTCTCCGACTCGTCGCTATCTTGATCATCATTTCGGCGCTGAGCTTGGTTCACGTTTTTGTCCCTTTCTTTGAAGTAGTCCTTCAGGTGCCCGTCCTTGACGAGCTTCTCGAGATATAATTTCATGGAGATGCAATCTTCAATTCTGTGCACATTTTGTTTTTGATAGGCACATAATTTGCTTTGGTCGCGGGTGGAAGGATCACCCTTAATGGGCTGCGGCCATTGGAAGTACGACTTTGTCTTGATCTTGTCGAGGAGCCTATAGATTGGCTCCTTAAATATCGTGTTGATAGCCTTGAAGGCGATGATGGTTGGCTACCCTTCTCTGGCTCGGTGAGCCTCTTTGAGCTTTTTGTCGCCTCCCGAGGTGGGAAACGAGACCATTGCTAAACTCGTGGAAGCTCGGTTTTGGCCTGTCTCCTCCCTCTGAGACGATCTCTTCTCCTTCCTGGAGGCTCTGTCTATGTGCGAGAAGCCAAAGCTCTCTCGAGCTCCGATCTCGTCTTCTTCTTGCTCAATGTACCGGTTCACCCTGGCCATTAATGCTTTCATCGTGGCCACAGGGTTATGGACCAAGTCTTTGCGAAGCTCGTTGCCTGACAGCAGAGCCTGTTTGAAGGACTTGATCGCCACTTCGTCAGTGGAGTCTTTGACCTGACTGTAGACCGTCCAGAACCTCTTGGCGAATTGAGTGATGTTATCGTTCTGCCTCATTCTGAGGGCCATTATGTGATTGTCGGTATTCAAGATGACTCTATGCGCCTGGAATTTTTCCACGAAGGAGTTTCGGAGCTTCCGTCAGCTCGTAACAGATCCCTCGAGAAGCACACAAAACCATTTCAGTGGGAGGTCTCCGAGGCTGGAAGAGAAAACTCTGCAGTTCAGGTGACCGAGATCACCCCAAATTGACATTCTCTAAATGAAGTGTCGAAGATGTGCTGCTGGGTCCGAGGTTCTGTCGTAAAGGACGAACCTCGGGACGCTAAACTTCTCTAGGAGAGCAAACTCCCTTATCTCCCGGGTGAAAGGAGATGCACCGAGATCCTCGAAGTCGTAGACGTCTATCTGGTCTCGGGCGAGACCAATCAACTCCATGTTGTGCTAGATTTTTTGCCTGACATGTTGGTCAAGCCATTCCCTCATGTCCTCTTTGTCTTCTGCTGGTGTCTGCTCCAACCTCCTCTTCGAGTGGCTGTTGCTCGAGCAATCGTCGCAAGCTCTCTCGCGTTTTTTATCATTGAGGATTTGCCTCAAATCCTTCTTGGATGGAGGAGCTTGCTTGCTTTTGGAAGGTGAAGTCGTAGCCTTTTTTTCTTCTTCAGGAACTGCTGCTGGAGCTGACGAATCAACTCATCATTCTCTTAGATGAGAAGGTTTTGGGCCCTGATATCCTCAAGAAAAGTGTTGCAAGTGTCGTCGCCATCGCTCAGGTGATGGGATTGGTGCGATTCGACCACTATCGGAGACTTATCTTTTCGAGGACACTCCTGAAGAGGAGCATCCTGATGGGGATGCTTTGACTGAGGGTCGTCTTGCTAGGTTGGTGCCATAACCTCCTTTGAGGATGAACTTGACCGGGAATGATGCCTTCCAACAACCGCTGCACCAACCTTTGGCCCAGATTTCTTCTGGCGAGAAGCACGCGGTTGTTCCAGCAAAAGTGGTGGCAAAACAAATGGTTGCACAGGCAACAGTGGTGGTAAGGATTTTGAAGGTTCTTCGCCTTTTTCTGATTTTTGGAGGCATGGTGTTAGGAAAGATGTTTGAACGGTTCCCCACAGAAGGCGCCAATTGTAAGTGCCTAAATATTACGGACTTGGTGATATGGATTAAGGTGAGGTTTAGCTCTCCTTGATGAAGGTAGAATGCCTTGAACCTGAAAAGGGGAGAGGAAAAACAACAGTCAAAGACCCTGGCTGTAGTCAGCACAAGGCTCTCCGATGCCTAACTTAGTTCAAGAACTCAACAGTAGGATGGAGATTTTAGAGAGACAGAGTAACGGCTATAGGTGTGATATTGTGTGTTACTTGAGTTGGAGAGTGGTTCTCTATTTATAGGAGAAATGAGGGTGAGGAGTCCCATGACTCTGACGGGCACTTTTGAAAAATACCGGCCCATCAGCACCTTTCCTTAATTATAGTCCCATCAACCCACCTTTCATTAAAAGGCAGTCCTATCGGGTCTTATCCTGTTGACTTTTGGGCCTAGTCCCATCGGGCCTTGCATGGAGCCCATATCCAGATGTGGACGTTGCCGCTGGATGCCGTTCTGTTAGAAACTATGGGCAGCATGGCGTACTCCTACGCGTGCCCATGTCTTGTCACACATCCCATGACGTGGTTGTGCACAGCTGTCAGTGCCTGTCTCTGCTAGCTTTCTGGCACCGTTGCCGAGATGCGTTACCGAGGTCGAGACACAAAGCCGAGGTCGCGCGGGAACGACTGAGGTCGAGAGTGACCTTGATCTCGATTGGCGCCCTGACACTACTGCCGAGGTGCGCGTGGCCGAGGTTGAGATATGATTAGCTGGTACTATTACCAGAGTTAATGTAATCTCAGTGTCTTAAAAATATCTCAACACAGTACTTGACCTTATATGTAGAGGTGGCAATCGGGTTGGGTTGTGCTAAACGGGTCGGACTCATTTATTAAACGGGTTATACAAGTCTAACCCGCATCCGACCCGTTTAATAAACGGGTCGGAAACTCCTAACCCGCACCCACCACGGGTCAACCCGACCCGACCCGCATAACCCACATCCATCTAGTAAATAAATTGAGTCAACTATGGTTCCCTGCTTGACCAAAACTGACTTTTAAGTTCAAATTTGGTCTAATCTCATTTCAACAATCATTTGATGTGATTACCTTGCTTTCCATTAATAAAAAAATGTGGGTTGAATTGGTTAAGGTCCATTTATTCTTTTTTAGCCTATGCATTGAACAATCAAATTCAATTTTAGCTTAAATAAGCGGGTTATGCGGGTCAAGCGGATCAATCCTGACCCGATACGCTTAATGGCGGGTCATGAATACTTGAGCCGTGAGCCGTGACTGACCCACCTATTAAACGGGTCGGATTAAGCGGAAAATACGCAGGTCGGGTCGGTGGGTCGGGTCATATTTTGCCACCTCTACTTATATGTATTTTCATTGAAGTACAATTTGTTGTTCCATTGAGATAACAAATCGTCTCCCGGTCTCACTTACCAAAACATCACTTACAGGAGAAAATCCTCGGTGGGTCATCGTGAAAGGAAGATTTTCTCAACTCACAATTAATCAACAATTAGTGGGATTAAAGTATTAAACTTACTTTTTTTAAAGTTAGTTGGGATTGTAATAATCCCAATGACACACAGTAAGAGCATGGAAACAAAGAAACCAAAAATTACAAGGGACAAGAGACACTATTATTTAAAGAATATTATCAAAATTCCTCCAGTAGTTTTTCATTTTCCCCGTTTTCCTCCGACTCTAGTTTTATTAATGGTCAAAACCCATCCCTTAGTTTGTCATATTCCCCAATATTCCCTTCTAGTTTTATTAATGACAAAAATCCTTTCCCTAGTTTGTCATATTACCTACTGCCCATCTATAATGGACGGTTGAGATCCGCTAGATCTTCATTTGTTTTTTTCATTTTCTGTTTTTTAAATAAAAAATTATGTAATATCCATTTTTTAAATTTATGTGGAGGGAACAATTGACCAGTTTTTCATTAAAATGGAAGCAAGGGAACTTGAGTCTTTTCACTGGCTATTTGTGTTAGAGACCAACTTTTTCGTTTGGAAAATAACGGTAGGGGAGAAAATGGGGAATACTGAGATGTGAGGGATAAAATGACATTTCAGCAAACCTCATGGGGAAAAATAATAATATCCTTATTTTTTAAGCTATATTTAAGGGTAAAAAGGTCTTTTGTTTTGAAAGTTTAATAGAAATTGAGGGCAAGGGGAATTTTTTTAGGGAATAGAGTAAACTAGAAGGGGATAATTATGGTCATTAATAGGATTCGATGGGGCAAAATGGAGAATAGGTCAAATGGCAGCGTAATTTTGATAATTAATATCCCATTAATTGATGCTGTCCCCCCACAAATATAAGCAAACAACATCAGGAATTTCGCCATTTTTGGTTGGGCATTAAATAATAAATAAGGGAAGTTTTGTAATCTTGTGGTGGCCACGTCTCCCACTACCAAAATTTAGCGAGGCCACTTGTAGGAAAAAAAAAGGAGAGTGCTATTGGCGCCGCAAAATTTTCTCTCCTCACCTTACTAGAAGACAAAAAAATATAATTTTTCCTAAACTACCCCTCCCCTCCTCCCTCCTCCTCCTCCTCCTCCTCCCTCTCTCCTCTTCCCTTCCTCTCCCACCCTCCACCCTCTTCCCTCATCTCCCCCCACCCAGTCTCCGGCAGGGAGGGAGCCCCGGCCGGTCTCCCTCCCCCTCTCCCTCTTTCTTCCTCCCTCTCCTTCCCTCTTCTCCCTCTCCTTCCCTCCCCTACTCCCCTACTCCCCTACTCCCCCTACCCCTCCCCCTCCCCCTCCCAGTCGCCGGCGGGAGTGGGATCGGGCTGCTGCAGTCGGGTGGAAACCAGTCCGCCTGCAGCAGCCCGATCCCCTCCCGCCGGCGACTAGAAGGGGGAAGGGGAGGAGGAGTGGGGGAGTAGGGGAGTAGGGGAGGGAAGGAGAGGGAGAAGAGAGAAAGAAAATGGAAGGGGAGGGAGACCGGCCAGCCGGTCGGATCTCCCTCCCCGCCGGAGACTTGGGGGGGGGGAGGGAGGAGGGTGGAGGATGGGAGAGGAAGGGAAGAGGAGGAGGAGGAGGAGAGGGGAGGGGGTAGTTTAGGAAAATCTATTTTTTTATTTTTTTTGCGGTGGGAAGAGAGATTTTCGTAGTGCCAATAGAGCCCTTCAAAAAAAAGTATTTTATTTTTTATTTATTTATTTTGATTTAGAACTTTATCATTTGTTTTTTTTTTTTAAGGAGAACTTTATCATTTGCTCATTCCATGTGGTCATGTACGTTGAGATAACATGATTAATGAATTCCTGAATATTGCAGCTAAAAGATTCAAACTTTACGAGGCTTTGCAGCACAAAGAGCATGTTGACCGTAAATGAGAGTTTCCCTGGACCAACCATTCGTGTTCGAAAAGGCGATACTGCCATTGTTAATGTCCACAATTATGGCAGATATGGTGTCACCATTCACTGGTCATCTCTAGCTCTCTCTCATATCACAAGTTATTTTTTCAACTTATCACATGAAGTTAGATTCTGTTGAATTCAGTTAGATATATGATTTTTAATTCCTACAACCATTTACGAAAAACTTACAATAATGTCAAAAATTACAACGTGAATCCCAATTTATATTGTGACAGTTTCATTCAACTGATCATATATTGTTAGTGGAACTAATGTTTATTGGTACATGTCAGTTAAGTGAAACTATCACATATTCACATCCCTTGTTGGATTAATTTAGGTTTAAGGTTTAGAATTACTAGCTCTTAAGTCTTATCCAATTAATCTTGTTTTTATATATCTTAGAAAATGATATGAATTTATCAACCAAAGATCTAAATCTAAAGGTCCTTTTTTTTCTTTCTTTTCTTTTCATGTTTATATTTGTAGGCATGGAGTGAAGCAACCAAGAAACCCCTGGTATGATGGTCCAGAGAACATAACACAGTGTGCAATTAGACCAGGACACAACTTCACATATGTTGTATTCTTCACAGTAGAGGAAGGAACCCTATGGTGGCATGCTCACAGTGACTGGACACGTGCCACGGTCCATGGTCCCATAATCATTTTACCTGCTCTTGGAACCACTTATCCATTTCCCCAACCTTATGAGGAACACACTATCGTTCTTGGTACATTTTTTTTTCTTCTTAATTTCATCTTTAATTTCAATCAAATTAATTAATTAATTACCCTTGTGTGTGAATTTATATATATATATATATGAAAAATATTCAAGTGCATCAATCCCTCAACATTTTTGGTTAGGGACACCTCCCTTTGAAAAGTGTAAGTACAAAAAGGGGAGTGTCAAGTACATAGGACTTCCCTTTTTGTACTTGATACTTTCCAAAAAGGGGTGTCCCTCACTAAAAATGATGAGGAATGGATGCACTTGAATACTTCTATATATATATATATATGCAACTGACTTGTAATATTGTTTTGTGGCAGGAAGCTGGTACAATGGAGATGTGATGTCCATAATTAGTGAAGCAATGTATACCGGGGGCAGGCCTAATTCATCTGATGCTCACACCATCAACGGCCAACCAGGAGACTTGTACCCATGCTCCAATCGTATAATTAATTAAACCTTTTTTAAACTTCTAATTATCTTTTTATCATATCCAATTCAATTCTTTATTACATACAGTATATATATTATGATCATAACTTAATTTGGTATTAATGCAGAGACAACATACCGGTTGAAGGTTAAACCCGGCAAGACCTATCTGCTTCGAATCATCAATGCTGTAATGGACGAAGAAATATTCTTTGGAATAGCAAACCACAATCTCACAGTGGTAGGGCAAGACGGGTCATATCTGAAACCAGTTACCACAGATTACATTTCAACAAGTCCAGGACAAACCTTCGATGTTTTGGTTACAACAAACCAGGACCCTAGCCTTTATTATATGATTGCCTCTCCTTTGTTCGATGGCCAATATACTCCATTTGATAACTCAACCTCCACAGCAATTCTCGAATACCAAGGCGATTATACTCCTCCATCTACTCCTGTATTCCGATTTCTTCCTGGTTGCAATGACACTGATGCTGCAGTAAGCTTTTCGAAACGTTTAAGGAGCTTAGCAAGTAAAGAATATCCGATAGATGTGCCGAGAAATATCACTACAACAATGCTTATTACAACTGATATGAATCACCTTCCATGCCCCAATAAGTCATGTGCAGTGCATGGTGATCGGCTTGCTTCAAGCTTAAGCAATTTTTCTTTCGTTACCCGTCCTATTGATATTCTGCAAGCATACACCCGGTACGAGTTATTTTGCATGCAGACTACTCAATATCCATTAGATTTCAATCCAATAGTTGGAAGAAATCAGAAATTGAAAATTTGCCTACATACAGGAATTTGAGCGACATTTACACCACGGATTTTCCAGACGCACCGTACGTAATCTACGACTTCACAGGAGGGAAGGGGAATGCCTCAGAATACACAACTCCAGGGACAAGAGTGAAGATGTTAAATTATGGTGAACAAGTTGAAATGGTGTTCCAAGGAACTACAATTGTGAGTCCTGAAAGTCATCCAATGCATTTGCATGGTTACAGCTTCTATGTGGTGGGAGTGGGTTATTGGAATTTCGATTATGGGAGTGATCCAGTGTCATTTAACTTGATTGATCCACCAAAAGTTAACACTATTATGGTTCCTGCTAAAGGATGGGTTGCTATTCGATTTGTTGCTGACAATCCGGGTAAAATCTCTCTCTCTCTCTCTCTCTCTCTCTCTCTCTCTCTCTCTCTCTCTCTCTCTCTCTACTCTGTTTTCTTCCTTGGACTGATTTTATTATTTGTCATATACTTATATTAATTATCAATCACAAATGTTAAGGAAGATTTAATTTGTATCATTTATAAGAATAACAAAAAATCAATGTGTGTCTCTCTTCCATTGAGGTTGGCTTAATGACATACCCGGCGGCCCATTGCCCCTCACATTTCCAAGAGACTCTGGGTCTGGGTTCGGGGTTGTATACCGCTCCTCGATTCTCAAATTTAATGTGGTAGTAGAAAAAACAACAACAAATATCCAGGGCTCATCCTAAGCACTAACTTGAATTAAAATTTTTTTTTTTTCAGGGGCCTGGCTTATGCATTGTCATCTAGCGAGACATCTTATATGGGGCATGAGCACAGTTCTCATTGTAAAAAATGGGCCTTCAAATGATACCAGCATCCGCCCACGTCCCTCCTACATGCCTTCTTGTTCTTCGTCATAGTTTTTTTTTTATATATATATTATTACTTAAGTGTCTTAATTTTACTTCACTCTACCTGGTTCTTAATCAATATATAAGTCTTGATGAGTATTTGCATCTTTTGTAATGTCTACTTTTTAGGGATTTATTTGTAATGCATGTCTATCTTATCGTTTGATTTTAAATTTATACTCAGATTATATGTATGCACGTAAGATATATAAACTTAGGGCAGTGTTAACCTGTGTTCTAAGGGAACAGGTTAACAACCAATTAATTAATATTATAATATTTTATTGAGTAAATTCCAATATTTATCCCTTAAATTTTTGTGAAATTCAAGTTTTTTCATTATAAATAGAGATTTTCTCCATACAATCCAATTTTATCTTTACACACTCATTTTCTAAAAACACTCTATTCTGAAAACTTAGGGCGCGTCCTTTAACGTTTTTCGTTTGCTGTTTTTCAAAAAAGAAAAATGAAAATGAAAACGTTGTTTTCGGTTTCAGATTCGAGATCCAAAAAAGCGTCTAGTAGTATATACTGAAAGCTGTATTTTGAAAATGAAACGGAAAAAACGTCTCTCGTAGGTTAACCGAAAAATATCAAAAATTATATTATTTTTCTATTATTTTTATATTATGTTTTTTTTTTAATTTGAATAAAAGATAGGTCAATATTACTCAATAATTCATCCCAAATAATTATCCAATAACTCATAATAACCGGATAAAATCTCTATGATGAATTATTTAAAAATAAATGCTACTCCATTATGTTAATATATATATATTTGAGTTATTGGATAATAAGGAAAATGAAAAAAAAAATGAAGAGAAGCAGATCGGAGAGGTGAAGAAAAAAGGAAAAAAAATATAAGAGCTGAGGAGCATATCGGCGACATAAAGAAGAAAAGAAGATGAAGAGAAGCAGATCTAAGAAAAAGAAGATGAGATGAAGAGAAGCAGATCTAAGAAAAAGAAGATGAGATGAAGAGAAGATGAGATGATGAAGAGATGAAGAAGATGAGACGAAGAAGAAGAAGTCGAAGATAATATGGAGAAGAAGAAGAAAAAATATAAGTATTTTTTCAAAAATATATACATATATATACACGAAAAGCATCTAAAACTTGTTTTTCAAAAACCTTCACTTTTAACATTGATTTTGTTTTTCATTTTATTTTTGTTTATTGAAAATAAAATGACAAACGGTTAACAAACGCGAATTCGAAATCGTTTTCAAAAAATAAAAACAAAAGCACCCTTAAAAAAGGGTACCGGACAGGCCCTTAAATTTTAAAAAATTCTGAAAACACTCCATTTTATTCCAAAATTAGTCTTTTTATCTTTTAACACTCATTTTTAAAAATAAAAAATAAAACACTCCATCCTAAAACCCTAAATTTTAAAAACAATTCTAAAAGTAAAAAAAAAAAATCTGCACGAAGATTTATATTATTGTTTGTTTCAAGAAAAAAATTAAAAATTAAATCTACCAAAATCAACACTTTAAAAAACTTGTTTTTTCTCTTGTAAATCTTTCCCATCACTTTAGGATCAAATAAAACTTTTTAATGATATTGAGAAATAAATGTTTTAGAGTTTGTGAAACATTCGAAAAAAACTAAAAAATAAGGTATCTAATGGAGATGTAGATGAAGAAGATGAAGAATGAGCAAGATAGTCAATGATGCGGTCTATATTAGGAACTACAGCTAAGTTTTTCGTGTTTACTTTTTTTTTAATTGCCGGACTTGATATTTTTCTTCAGAGAGATGTTAGATCATAGGAAGTTTTGATTGCTTTTTGTTTTTGATAGACTTTCATAAAATAAAAAAAAGTTTAGTGCGTTCAGAATTTTTTGCTCATTGTAGTAATTTTAATTAGGATAAAATTTCATATTAAAAAAAATTAAAATGGAGTGTAAAAAGATATTTAATGGATTGTCAATAACATCTCTCTTCCAAATAACTTCACTATTTTTATCCATAATTTATGGTGACATGACGAGAATACCCATACTTTTAAAATTTAATGAAAAAAAAAAAAAAACTCTTTCAATATATTCTCACTTTCTCTCTCAAACACATTAATAATCTCTCTCATCAACCGATGTCTCTCTCTCTATCAACATTCTCTCTCTCCCCAATGTTCTCTCTCATCAACTTTCTCTCTACAATATAGAAAACGAACCCTTCAACTATCGATTACACACACGGCTCTATTGTTCATCTGATCGACTTGTACTTCAACTCTACTTTGTCCACAAAATCACTCGACTAACATCTTCACCATAACTGTTTCGTAATCGAAGGTATTTTGCTTTTGTTTTTGTTTTTGTTTTGAAACTCCTAAAATGAACGTTTGTTGTTGTTTTCTTATATTTAGGAAGAAGGTGAAATCGATTTGAATGGTTTGCAGTCTATATTTTTTTACCCAGAATCATTACATGACGGAATTTTTAACCGAAAAATTGGAGAGAGGTGGATTTCCAATTAACACTTTTGAACCGCGACCTCGGTACGTCACAGTTGGAGAGGTACCAACTGGTACCGGTAGATTCACTGTATGAACAAGGAAGTATTAGCTAGAATGATAAAAAATGGGACGCCATACGTAATAACTTTCTCACACACTCTATTGGAGGATTTATTCATTAATAACATGGAGTGATACATAATAGAGCAATACAATGGTGGTTTAGGGGGGGTTTTCTTGACATAATTGGCGATGGCAAATTCGTATTAGTCGATAAGTATGTAACGCCCCACCCCCACGCATGCATGATATTGTCCGCTTTCGCCCACTGGCCTCACGGTTTTGTTTCTGATGGGCCTCAACCCATCAAAAGGCCTCATGCAAGGTAAGGGTGTGAGATCTACATATAATCTCAACCACTTTCCTCTTTATAGTCGATGTGGGACTCCGAGGCGTCACATTCCACCCCCCTTAAGGCTGCATGTCCCTGTGCAATAGCCTGCCAGCTCTCTTGGCCCGCCCACATGGAAACCCGCCCACTTGCACCAGACTATGGCAGGGGACACACACTTGAACTAGTCGAGAGTCGGCTCTGATACCATTAATTTGTAAAGCCCCACCCTACACACGTGCATGATATTGTCCGCTTTGGCCCTCGGGCCTCACGGTTTTGTTTCTGATGGGCCTCAACCCATCAAAAGGCCTCACGATCCCCTCATCCTTACTTTCAAGAACGGATCAGACTTGTACTCTCCACCGTTATCTGACCTAAGCCTTTTGATCTTTCTGCCAGTCTGTGTTTCAATTATTTTCTTCCACTTCACGAACACATTCAAGACTTCATCCTTGTGCTTCATGATGTACACCCATACTCTTCTGGAGAAGTCATCAAAGAATGTAACAAAGTAGTGCATACCTCCCAAAGATGCTACCTTGGTAGGACCCCATACATCCGAATGAATATAGTCTAGTGTGCCTTGAGTGCGATGGATCGCGGTGCCAAACTTCACTTTTGTCTGCTTGCTAAAAACACAATGTTCACAAAATCTCAACTTACAGGTCCTTGCACCTTGCAACAAGCCTTGCTTAACCAAACCCTGCAATGCTCTCTCCCCAGCATGCCCTAGACGCATGTGCCACAATCTGGTAGTGTCTGTAACAGTCTCATTCAAGCTATCAGATACTGTTGCTGCTCCACCTACAACTGTACTCCCTTGCAAGAAATACAGAAGATTACCTCTTCGGACACCCTTCATCAACACAAGTGCACCGTAAACAACTTTTAGAACTCCACCTTCCATGGTAATCTTGAAGTCTTTGGAGTCTAAAGCACCCAATGAGATAAGATTCTTCTTCAAATCCGGTACATACCGAACATCTGTAACAAAAACAAGTTTTCTTCCTTCTTCTTTGGCAGCGATTGGCACGGCCACAGGCGGACTCCAGCGATAGCTAGCACAAGTCCAGAGTCCGACTGTCTTCCCTAGTTCCGGCAGTGAATGACGACTTCTCCGGTAACAAAAACTTGGCAAAAACAGAGTCCTGTTTGGACTCTTCTACTCTGCAACTCTGGCGTGCAGCGACGAGTTCCTCCACCGTTCAAATTCCGGTGAAGATGGCGACGGACGGCAACGGCATCAAACCACAAACAAACAGTGATCCAGTCCAGATCTTCTCTGGCAACAACGAAAATTTCGGGCCCTCTGTGCTGGCTCTGGTTTCTGCACGACGACGAGAGCAGCAATGATGCTCTTCTTCCCTGGCAACGTGCGAGTGGCACAGGCCGCGGGCGAACTCCGGCGACTGACGATGACTCCACGGCCGAGATCCTCTGGTTTCTAATATGCAGTGAGTCCAAATCGAGAAACTCTATTCTCCTCTGCGCAGTGACAACCAAGCCACAACAATCTGTGTGGCCCACCTTGATCTCACCAATCTTATTCTCCCCAGGCTCTGACTCTGTTCACTGCAACGCCCGATCTGTGTGATGAAACAAAGAACCTTTTCGAGATACGAAAAATCATTGTTGTTGATCGCGTATCACAACAAGGCTCTGATACCAATTTGTAACACCCCACCCTACATGCATGCATGATATTGTCCGCTTTGGCCCATTGGCCTCACGGTTTTATTTCTGATGGGCCTCGACCAATCAAAATGCCTCATGCAATGTAAGGATGTGAGATCTACATATAATCCCAATCACTTTCCTCTCTATAGTCGATGTGGGACTCCGAGGCATCACATTCCACCCCCCTTAAGGCTGCACGTCCCTGTGCAGTAGCCTGCCAGCCCCTGTAGCCTGCCAGCCCTCTTGGCCCGTCCACATGGAAACCCGCCCACTTGCACCAGACCATGGCAGGGGACACACACTCGAACTAGTCGATAGTCGGCCCTGACACCAATTTGTTGTGATCGTGTGTGCGAAAGCGTGCGATCAACAAGCAAACACGTCCAGCCACACAGAAGAGAACACAGATTTACGTGGTTCAGTGATTTCACACCTACGTCCACAGACAATGCTCGTCTTCTTCGTAGTTTTCCCCTACTTAGGGTTATAACCAAAAGAGATAATATATAGTTTTTAGACAATTACTAAATTACCCCTCAACCCTAATAAAAATGCATTGGGCCTACAAAACGAGTTTGAGCACTTTCAAGTGCAAGGCGCCTACGGGCGCATTTGGAGGCGTGTGATTGCATGCCAAGGTGGAAAATGTTATGACCTGCAAATCTCGCCAAGGTGGAGATTTGTTAGGTTTATAGGTTTAGATTTTGGCTCGTTTTGTAGTCCCAATGCATTTGTATTAAGGCTGAGGGGTAATTTAGTAATTATCTAAAAACTATATATTATCTCTTTTGGTTGTAACCCTAAGTAGGGGGAAAACTAAGAAGAAGACGAGCATTGTCCGTGGACGTAGGTGTGAAATCACCGAACCACGTAAATCTGTATTCTCTTCGTGTGGCTTGATTTGTTTGTTTATTGATCGCACGCTTCCACACACACAATCACAACAAAGTAGAGCTTGGTTTTCTAGGCGAAGGTGTCTGTATTTTTCTTGTTGAGAATTGGATCCCCTCTCTTGAGAGAGCTTCGTCATATTTAGAGGTTCCGATTCTTGCAGTCTATCCCTAATAATTTGGTCAATCAATTTAGCAATCATAGGAACACTAATTTGACGTTGATGAAGGTTGTATTTAAGTCTGGGAATTGTCCTTTGAATCAAGTAAATAGCTTCCATTTTGGTAAGATTTGATGAAGTTGACTGTTTCCGTTAATGGCGCTTGTGAATGGTAGAAGAGGTCAACTTTCTCTTCTTCTGGTTGGAGGATACTGCAGGCTTCGTTCCTTTGGACGTGGCCTTGTTCTAGGTTGGCTCATTGGTGTACCGGTCTCTCTTCCTCGGTGGTCTTTCTCCCGACATGTTGGAACTTTCCCGCTGTTGTTTCCCACGCCAGATGGGTGAGAAGTGCTTGGTGAATCGGTTCAGGGTAGGTACCACGGTATTGGGGTATCGGGTAACACGGACTGCGGTACCGGTTGTCACATCTCGGACCCGCGAATTCCCTGATTAGGGTGGTTCCCAAGGAGTGACACGCGTACTCCCGTGATCTCACACTTGTTCCGGACCAAATCCGAATTCACGAAGGAGAAGATTTCACATTTCACGTGTGAGGGTTACTCACTGACACTTGTCAATCAACATTTACTTGCGGAAGTATGTACAATATCAATATCAAAACCATGAGTAGTTCACTAGCTATTCCATTATAATACAATTTATCTTTAACAAGGCTAATAATTTAAATCTCATTAAATGCAAAGTACATGAGTACTCTAACAAGTTTCTACTAGATGCTCCTATTACCAATGCAAATCTACTAATCAGATGCATTACCTTAAGCTAAATGAAATACACAATACTCAGTCTCAACTAAAATTACCACTCAGTACGAACTCCGGCTGTCATAGCTAACCCAAGAACTTACCAAACAAATCTTTAATCTGAATGCAAACAAATATTTAATCTGAATGATTATAATTAATCTCTTCATTAGCCTGGATCCCTGTGACACCAAGAGTAGTATCTCAAATACAACTATTTGGCAACCATAGGCAATAAAAGAGGATATACATAATGTTTCAAATGGATAAGATGACAATTAAATTAATACGATGTCATTTGTAAGAAATACTTAAACAATTGTGCCATAATAGATGGAACCATGTTTTCGAAAATCAAACCAATAATACATCTATGTTTTCGAAATCAAATCAATAATGATCTGTATACAAATTTGGCTACTACGTGAGCTCATCCTCTCAATGAGAGCGAATCTAGCTGGGATGTTACCAGCGGCCCGGCCAAATGCTAACTGGCTACCGGGTTCTGGAGTTCCGGTGCTCCAGATGACGTCTGTAGCAGTCTCAAATAACTAAACCAATGTTTATCCTCGTAGGGCTTCACAAGGTCGAAGCTAAGTAGTGCCAACTAAATCGAATCTATAACAAATCAAATCGGAATACATTTTATGTACTCGTTTACAATCAAATTGAATAATAACCTCAAATGATCGAATGTTGCTTAATTCAAGTCTTTCATCAAATATCAAATAATTTTACGACAATTGAATAACAATGGGAAAGTAGATGGTTGAATCAAATAATGTGAATAATACGGCGACTATATTAATTAAAATTGATAATGATGAAATTCTGATTTAAATATACAATGCAATTTATTTAAAGAAATCAAAAACATTTATTAACCAATTTAATTATTCATATAGACTATTACTATTCAATACAAGATAGATTAAGAAGTCAACGTGTCATTACTCAATTGGTGTCACTATTTATATGGTACGTTGAGTTTCCTAATTAATCTTCTTGCATAGTAAATAGATTAGTGATTTTCCATTGGGCTAAATTATTAAGGTTAAGGGTGTCATTTTAAGGACATAAGGTTCTTACAAAATCTAATTTACTATGGAATATGGTTTTCACCTTAATTATCCATTAGGAATGATTAAGGAGGTTTAATAAAGGCTAAGAGTGATAATTTCACTCAAAAGATGGGTTAAAAGGAGCCCAACAAAGTGTTTCAGGTTCGCTCGAGGGGACTCAAGTTCGCTCGAGCGGACCCCATCCAGAGAGTTAGTCGCTCGAGCGCACCCCTTGGTCGCTCGAGCTTAGGGTTTTGAAGCATGTTCGCTCGAGCGAATGCTCCAGTTCGCTCGAGTCAACTGTCCAGAATTCCAGATTTCTGGATTTCCATGTGTTCTTCCAATCCATTCTTTTCCTCACTTCCTCCTACTACAAACACATAAAATGGAGTCTCTTACTCCCTTCCACAACGTATATTTCTTCCAAATCCATTTATCAAATAAAATCATAAAAATCATATAATTGATTCATTCATTAAAAGGGTAAAATCATTTATAAAAGCTCCATTCAAATCAAATGTAAATAACAATATATAAATCCTATTTTATGCTTATACTTGCCTCAATTATAAACTTCCTAAGCTTTATCCAAGCTTCCTTACCAATCTCTTGCTTAAATGATGAAAACCCCCAATCTACAAACCCAAATCAAAGCAAATCCATGAAAAATGATGAGAATGCAAATGCATGTTAATACATAAGTCTCCTTGACTCTAATGTAACCTAAATCACAAACTAAAAGGGTTGTAGCTTACCTCTTGGACACTATTCCGAATTTGGAAGGAAATAAGGGAAGGTGGAGAGAGTTTCTTGTCATAAGGATGCAAGAAAGAGATGGAGAAGATAAAGAGGATTCCAACATCCAAGCTTTTCAAGTTTTCTTAAGCCCTCTCTTCACCACTTGGTATAAAGAGCTCAAAAACTCCAATTTGTAAACCCTAACAATGGAAAACCATAGAAAGACGAAAGAAAATGAGGATGTGAGTCACTTTGACTCTAATATAACTCAAAGTCACAAAAATAGAAGATTGATACTTACCCCTTGACTATAATTCCGAATTTGGGGGAAAAAGAGAGGTGATGGGGAGACTCTTTATCAACAATGGTGAAAAGAAGGTTGGAGAAGATGAAGATGAAGAAGGTGAAGATGGGTTCTATCCTTGGTCTTCAAAACATATATATGAACTTTCTTTCTCTTAATAGTGATTGGAGTAAGAGGAAATGAAGAGAAGAAGATGAGTAGTGGAAAGGAGGCACTACATGAACCTGCACTTTTGGCGACGAAAATTTTCGTCGCCAAAAGTTACGTTTTCGTCGCCAAGACGTCGGTTGATAGTTTTACCTGCGTAAAATAAAAATAAAAAAAGATTTTCCAACACTTAGGTTCGAAAACGGCCTGCCGGGGGAGGAAGAAGAGAAGAGAGGAAGAGAGAGAGAGAATCAAGGGAGAGAGGGAGTGGTGTGCAGGTGCACAGGCGAGGGGAGACAGGGGAGGAAGAAGAAGAGAGGAAGGGAGGGAGGAGAGCAGACACATAGATAGGGAATGAGGGAGAGAGAGAACAGAGAAGAAAAAGAGAGGAGAGGGGGAATGGTGCGCGGTGTGTGCGGAGGGCAGGAAGAGGGAGGGGTGTACCTGGTGCAGGGGAGGCGTCCGGCGGCGCGAGGAGGAATATGAAGACTTTGCTGGCGTCGGGGACGAAGCAGGCGGCGGAGTCGTCAGAGTGGATGTGGATGGAGAGGAAGGAGAGGGTGAGGAAGATGCTGGAGCTGCTGCGCGGGGACTTTTACAGAAAAACATTACTAAAAGTTTTTTTTATTGACGTCATAAAATTCGTTGATAATAGAATTCGTCAATAATAGTCTTTGATATTTATTTTCCTTCAAAATGATGTTAATAATAAAAAGAGGGGTTTCGGTGGCGGGAGAGGGAAAAAAATTGGTAAATTTACCAACGATTATTTTCGTCCCAAAAAATAGATTTTTCGTCAATAAAAATTATTTTATTTTTTTAATTGAAAACAAGTAAAAAAGACTTCCAACCTTTACTGATGTTTTATATTAAACATCGGTGATAAATTTTTTGACGCTAATTCTCGTCTCCTTCTCCATTCTTTTCTTTCCCTTCTCTTTCTCCTACTCTTTTACTCTCCCTCACAACCACCCACTGCACTGCCATCATCACCCGGCTTGCATAGCCACTGCACTCACCTTGCACCACCTTCGGAGAAAGAATTATAATGGTAGAATTTAAGTTCATCATACGACTTCAACTTCGGAGATAGAAATATAATGGTAGAATTTAAGTTCATCATACGACTTCAAATTCTATGTTTATTTAAAATAATAGAAGTAGGGCAAGTGTACAAGCTTGACAGTCACGTGTAGACCAAAAGTCTATCCTATGACCAAGTTCAGATTGAATTGTTTGAGAGTCAGTTTCTTTCCTTTCATATATTTCAGTTCGAATTTAAAAACAGATGACATGGGAGGTACACCTAAAAACTGAGGAGATGATGCATCTTCTGGAGTTACCTGCTTATATTTCTTGTAGATTCGCTTGGTTACTATGATCTTGGATTCATCATTAATCGACATGGCATTGCACATCTCAGCCTGGTACTCATCATAATGAGGCTCCCATTTCTTCAAACAAGCGGCTGAAACTATTGGGCCAAAATTCATATTCCAACAACTACTACCCCTGTTTTTTTCTTTTTCTTTCTAAGAGAAGAAGGCCATAAACCTAGATCTAGATCTCAATCACATTCACACCACATCCTTCTAGGCCTCACTCTATCATCCATGTCAGCAATAGTTTTACTGAAGTAAAATAAAAATCAAAAAGGATTTTCTAACACTTAGGATTGAAAAACGGCCCGCCGGGGGTCCAGAACAGGAAACGGCCACCGAAAAATTTGGAAACCGGCTCGAGCACTTCGCTCGAGGATAAAGTAAATTGACGGAACTGACGGTTCGCAAATAGGACTCTCGGTTAGAGAATTAGAAGCAAAACATAGGATTTTCCAATACTTAGGTTCGAAAACGGCCCGCAGGGCGTACGGAATGGGAAAAGGCTCCGAAAAAATTGGAAACCGACACGAGCACCTCGCTCGAGGCGAAATTAACTTGCAGGAACTGACGGCTCGTAAATTGGAATCCCGGATAATGAATTAACCCTTAAAACGTTGGATTTTAGGTTCAGTTTGGCATCTCTACTTTTCTCTTCTTATTGGCTTAAAACTGATGGAATCCGGTTTTAGCATGTTTGGATGAAGCTTCTACTGTGTCTATTTCAAATGGCACTAAGACAAACATTTGTAATCCAAACCGTTGATCATGTTAGGGGGGCTAAAAACGGCTATGATACCAAAAGTCAACCATTGGATCATCATAGATTGTGATGTATTGATGAAAACATACAGACCATTAGATCATCATTTATGGAATTTTGTACGCCCTATTTTCGCAATCCAAAATTTTAGTCCTCTTCAAAAGGTCATTTATAGTTATAGGTCCCAACCCCAAATGTTGATTCAATATGGATCATGAAATATATTTGAAATAAATATCAATCGTTGGATTAATGGATGGTTACTACAGTGCATTTACGAGTTAAGACATACAGTCCGTTTTTTCTACATTTCCGAACAATCTGGATCTCTAATGCAAGATATGGACCATAGACCCCCTTTATATGGCAAGTAACGTTTACTGGATCAAATTCCAACGATTGATCCTTCATGTATTATGAGATATTGACAAAAATGATCAAAGGGTTAATGGTTCAATTTTAATTTTTGTGGGCCACTTTTTCCCGATCTAAACCTAAAATCCTCTTTAGGAGGTCAACAGTGATTATCTGGTCAAATCTTATCACTTGATTCATCATGGATATAATTATTTTATTTTCGTCGGTAAAATGAATATAAAAATAAAGAAAAATTAATAAACAGATTTACCGACGTTTAATTTCGTCGGTAAAAGTAAAAAATAAAACTTTAAAAAGATATTTACCGATGTGTTTATTTTTGTTGGTAACATGATCGTAAAAATAAATGAAAATTAATAAACATATTTACCGACGATTAATTTCATCGGTAAAGGTAAAAAATAAAAATTTAAAAAGATATTTACCGACGTTTTTACTTTCGTCGATACAATTAATATAAAAGTAAATAAAAATAAATAAGAATTAATAAATATATTTATTGATGTTTGTATTTTCGCATGTAAAATTAATATAAAAAATAAATAAATATTCATAAACATATTTACTGACGTTTAATTTCGTTGGTAAAAATAAAAAAGAAAATTAAAAGCATATTTACCGACGTTTTATTTCGTCGGTAAAATTTAAAAAATAATTTTTTTAAAATTTAAGAATGGCCTTTGCCGACGTTTTATTAAAAAACGTCGGTAAAGGGTGAACTTTTGGGCACGTTTTTTAGAAACGTCGGTAAAAGTCTATACTTTTGCCGACGTTGTGAAAAACGTCGGTAAAGGATGCACTTTTGGCCATGCTTTTTACGAAACGTCGGTAAAAGTCTTTACTTTTGCCGACGTTTTAAAAAACGTCGGCAAAGGGTGAACTTTTGCCGACGTTTTATAAAAAACGTGGGCAAAAGTCTACCCTTTACCGACGTTTTTAAAAAACGTCGGTAAAGGTCTACCCTTTACCGACGAAAATAAAAACGTCGGCAAAGGTATACCCTTTACCGACGATTTTTAAAAAACGTGACTAAAAAACGTGGCTAAAAGTGCAACTTGTTGTAGTGAGGGAAAGGAATGAAGAGAAAAGAATGAGTGGTCCTTATAAAGAGGATAATGTTAGCCATTTTGTAAATAAACCCTCCAATTCCTAATATTTCTAAATTGCGTCAAATGGTGGTCCACTAGTTTAATGGTTGGTCAAATGGGGTCGAGTCTAAAACGATTACCGACGTGTTCAAAGAGATATACGCGTTGGCGTCAAGATGATGTGTAAATGATGCATGATGTGAAAGCTCATAATTTACATAAACTACCTTAATTAGTAACTAAGTATAATTAAATTAATTAAAATACAATTAATTAGCATTAAACAAGATCAACTTCGGTCGGGGTGTTACACCGGTGCTCTTTGACATCAGAGAACCAGTGTATTGTGACATCGGGGCTCTCTCTACCGTGGTATCAATATCTCTTGATACCGGGGAAGCGGGGCGACCCTGGTCCCGGTCCTGGTTCATACATGGTCTGTGCCAATCCCGGTTCTATCGGGGGTCAGCCTGATGCTCTCCACAAGGAAGGCAGCAGGCGCGCAAATTACCCAATCCTGACAGGGGGAGGTAGTGACAATAAATAACAATACCGGGCTCTTTGAGTCTGGTAATTGAAATGAGTACAATCTAAGTCCCTTAACGAGGATCCATTCGAGGGCAAGTCTGGTGCCAACAGCCGCAGTAATTCCAGCTCCAATAGCGTATATCAATAGGCTACATACTCATCATGGTCATTAATTAGTTCATAGGCGGGTTCATAAATGAAACGATCAGATTTCTCTCCTAGTCCACAATCATTTTAGTCATAAGTACAGAGTTATAATTGCCGGACCAAGAAAAATAAGGAGCTACGGCTTACAATTGATCATTAGGTGGAATTACTTGGTTCAGATAAGGTGACCCCCGAAAGCATGAAAATGAAAAGTGTAGGTGCAGAAAATAATGACCCACAATAAGGAGGTGCCTTACAGGACTTATCCGAGAAGATGATGGTGACTGGGTGTGACTGGATACCGTCCGAAAGCCTGAAAGAGAATAGCAAACGGTCAGAGGACCCTGGCCTGGGCGGCGCAAGGCTCTCCGATGCCAAAGTCAGTGTGGGAACTGGAACAATGGAAGGAGAGGGAGAAGAGAGACAGAGTAACGGCTCTGTGTATGAAAAATGGCGTACCTTTGATGGTGGTATGAGCCTCTATTTATAGAGTGTGGAACGTATCTTTGGGAGATATTGTGGTGTGGGTCCCATGATTGGACTGGGAAGTCACGATCAGCCCACATTGCATTAATTGTGGTCCAATCCAGCCCACTATGCATTAAATGCCCGTCGGGTCAGCCCACATCTCATTTAATGCATGTCTTGTTGGGCCAGGTCGTGTTGGGCGCCTTTGGCGGTAGGGGTACCAGCGGATCTGCCCTCGGGCCCTGCCCTGATGTGGCTTCAGCCGCTGGATGCCGCCCTGTCAGGGATCTGGCGAAGATTGTGGGCGGCTGGATGCCGCGTCTGTCCCACTAGCTCGTGCCCCTATCCCTCCACGTGCCTGGTGACGTGGGGGATGAGGGGCGCAAGTGAAGGTTCTCTCTTGCTTCGGCTTCTGTCCCGGCTTCTTCAGCCGAGGTGGGGTTTGCTGCCGAGATGGAACCCGGGGTGGCTCAGCCGAGGTGGAGCTCCTCGCCGAGATGGCACCCGGGGTGGACCAGTTCGGCGCTAGTGGCCCGGAGATGCTTGACTTCGGCCGAGGCCTTTGTCCTGGTAGCCGGGGTGAGATTGGTGCCACGTGGATGGCACGCGGATGGCACGTGAGAATGCTTAGCCTCATCTGATGGCTGTGATTAGCTTAATCCTGTGGTTCTGGAAATCTCCCCACACAATTGCCCCCTAGCTTTTGACCTCTGAAGTGTGCTAGCCTTTAGGGGTTGAAAGCTAGAAGAATCCGTCTGGGGATACGGTGATCATTATCTGGTGTCGCTTCAACTTTTTCTGCCTGGTGTCGCTTCAACTCTTTATGCCTGGTGTCGCTTCAACTCTTTAAAGCAATAAATGCCCTGCCCTGTTCGTCTTGGGAACCGAGTTGACGGCCATACGCGTAGCTTCTGCGCTGATTGCGTTGTCCTATTGATGGGACCGGCACGGGCTTTGAAGTCTCTCTTCGAATTCGGAGGCCGTACCCAAATGAGGGTTCCCCTTCTACAAATAGGGTCGTCCCCTTCTTTTTCTCGCTCCCGATTTCTTTCGCCTTCGCCTTTGCTTTCGATTTCTGCTCTGGTTCCTGAGATCTGTTCGAGGAGGACGACCGTTGAACGCGTCCGGATCTGCTCTTGATCTGCCTCTTCGTCCCTGTAAGTCGCTTTGTTCTTCTGTCTGGTTTTTCTTGGGGTTTTTCGATTTCTAGGGTTTTTCTTCGTCGTCGCCCCTTCTAGACATGGGCACCCCTAGATTCAGGGTAGATTCCGATGAGGGCTTAGCCGAGTTTAGAGCTGCCTTCAATATTCCGGAGGGGGTCCTCCTAAAACCGGCAGACCTCGCCGACGCTGCCCTGTATCGCTGCTACGGCGGCTGGATGCCGTTCCCTCTGATCTCCGTGATCGAGGGTGGGGTCAGGTTCCCACTGCACCCCCTGCTTAGGGCCTGCCTTAGCCTTTGGTCCCTCGCCCCGGGCCAGCTGATGCCCAATGGCTACAAGGTCATCATGGGCACAGCGAAGCTGAACGAGATCTTGGGGACGAACCTAGGCCCTCACGACATCGAGGATACATATGATATCTGCAAGGCTGGGGAGGGAAGATATTATCTCCGTGTGAAGCCGCAGCGAAGGGGCTTCGTCCTAGCCTTGGAGGATTCAAGTAAGAACGCCGAGGAAGATTTCTTCTGTGTCTCGGGGGACTGGGAGTTCGGCCCAGGTGAAAGCAGGAGGCTGTCGGTCCCACGTCGCCCTGGGGAAGTCCCAAGTAATCATCACTGCTTTTTCTCCTTTTTACTTTGCTTACCTCATTGATGCCGAACTGATACCCTTTTTTGCCTGTTGAGCAGAGGCGGGTGCAAGGCGACGCCGAGCTGTTAGCGAAGGTTGGAGGAGGAATACCGACGACATCAACAAGGTTGAACGGTACAAGGGGCACGAAACCAGGTCAGCTTGAAAGCTGCTCGGGTACACGCCGAGGTATCGCGGCCACTACCACAGGACTGGAGTACCTGAGGTGGACGAGACACACCCTGACCATCCGACCGTATCAGTTGCGGTGTTTAGCGGGGTCCCCTTGACCGATCCTGTTGCCAACCGAACTGCGTCTGGTGCCGAGGCGTCTACTTCTGATCCGAAGCTGCCGGACTTGACGCAGATAGTGGACGCTTATCTCTCTGATCGAGGAGAGGACATGGAGGGAAGCTCGAGGGAGCTCGCTGTCAGAGATCTGGCTGCTAAGTTTAGGCAGAGGTCGTCGTCTTCTGGGGCTTCGTCGCCTGCCGGTACTCGTGCTGCTTCGGGTCCGGTGGGCGCCGGTGCTCCCTCTGCTCCTGCCCCCGCCCCGAGCGGGGGAGCCCGGCGACGCTCGTCGGACCGCTCGAAGGAAGGGTCCCCGCCCAAGAAGAAGTCCAAGGCGGGGGAGAAGAGCTCGAAGGCTGATCTGCAGTCGAAGGGCAAAACTCCTGAACGAGCCCCTGGGGCTAAAGCTCCATCCGAAAAGGGAGGCGAGAAGAGCGCGCCGAAGGAAAAGAGTGCGCCGGTCAGCAAGTCGGCTGTTGGTCCAGCGCGCGAGCCTCTCATCTCGGCGGGGCAAGGGTCCGGATCGGCCTCCGGGCCCCGAACTGCCCCAGCACCGTGGAAGCCGAGAATGGAAACTCAACCCGGCAAACCCCTGAACGTTGAAGACCAATTGCTGGGAAATGCCGAGGTGATCGGGGCTCTCGCCAAGGCCTGTGCTCTGCCAAGAGACATGGAGACGCACGATGGGTTCGAGGATGAGAGCCTGATGGTCTCGGCGATCCAGGATAGTCTTCGGGTAAGTGTTTGCAATGCTTTTCTTCATTCTTCAAGTGTCTTGGTCGAACCTGACCCTCTGTTTCCATTTGCAGAACGTGCAGAGGCTCCTAGCCATTCTAGGAAGGAGGGATAGGAACGCTGCGAGAGTGACCCGCCTGGAGTCCGAGCGGGAGAAGCTGAAGAAGGAGCTGGACGAGCAGCGGAAGGGATTGGGAGAGCTCAAGGTGGCCAGTGCTGGAGAATCCGCTCGGTTGGCATCGGCTCTGACTGAGGTCGCCGAACTCTCGTCCCGGGCCAACCATATGAAAGGCGAGCTTTGGACGAAGAACAAGAGGATCTGCGAGTTGGAGTCGGAGTTGGCCAGGTTGAAGTCTGAGTCGACGGCCGAGGTAGCGAGGTTGCGAGGGGAGGTCTTGGCTGGTCGCGCTGAGAGGGAGAAGCTGGTGAAGGCGAACGGCGACCTGGAGAAGGAGAAGGCCTCTCTTCAGTCCGAGGTGCAATCCGCCTTCCAGAGCGGGGTGGATCGTGCCACCGAGCTGTATGAGAAACAGGTGGAGGAGATCACGTCCATTCTGTTCGAGGAAGGATGCATGGCCGCACTGAGACGTGCGGGGGTCCCTGAAGACCATCCTGTCTATCAGGACCTGCCGAAGTATTCGGACCTGGATCCCGAGCCGAGCTCCGCACCTGCAACTGAAAGCGCACTGGTCGAAGCTCCTGCTGCTACGACGCTCCAGTTGCCCCGGTCTCGAGCGATGCCCCAGTCGCCAGCGAGGCTTTGGCCGTGCCTCAGGGTGAGACCTCTTCTGCTCCTGGTTCGGCTGAGATGCCAGTCGAAGCCCCTTCTGCCAGCGACGCTCCAAGCGAGGTCCCTGTTTCGGCCGAAGCCTCTGGCCCCTTGGGAACGGTGATTGATCAGGTCGAATCGCCGAGACCGGAGTAGACCTATCTCTTCTCATGTCCTTGGTCTTTCTTTTGTAACGCCCCTTTCTTTCAGCCTTGTAATTCTTTCCATTATTAATGAAAAGACTTCTTTACTTGTGTATTTTTCTCTCTGTTCTGTAGCTCTTGTAATCAAGCAGTTTTCAATGAATAAAAAAGGAGTTCTGTGATCACCCAAACCATGTACAATGCTTTTGAGTTCTTCTCTTTCTTTGCACTGTTCTGGAATGCTTGCATTTGTATTTGAGTGCTGGCACAGCTCTCTTCTGGAAAGCTGCCTTTGGCCGAAATGGCTGGCTTTGGCCGAGACGAGAGTGCCGAAGTGGAGTCATCATTCCACTGGTCTCGGCTGTGGAAGCGTGAGCTCGTCAATGATCTTTGAGGGGTGTAAAAACCCTGATTTTAAGAATCCGGCCGAGTGTCCGAACTCGAGGCCTTTTCCAGGGCTGTTAACCCTTGTAGATGGGTGAAGACCCTGAGTTTAGGAATTGGCCGAGTGTCCGAACTCGAGGCCTTTTCCAGGGCTGTTAACCCTTGGAGATGGGTGAAGACCCTGAGTTTAGGAATTGGCCGAGTGTCCGAACTCGAGGCCTTTTCCAGGGCTGTTAACCCTTGGAGATGGGTGAAGACCCTGAGTTTAGGAATTGGCCGAGTGTCCGAACTCGAGGCCTTTTCCAGGGCTGTTAACCCTTGGAGATGGGTGAAGACCCTGAGTTTAGGAATTGGCCGAGTGTCCGAACTCGAGGCCTCTTCCAGGGCTATTAACCCTTGGAGATGGGTGAAGACCCTGAGTTTAGGAATTGGCCGAGTGTCCGAACTCGAGGCCTCTTCCAGGGCTATTAACCCTTGGAGATGGGTGAAGACCCTGAGTTTAGGAATTGGCCGAGTGTCCGAACTCGAGGCCTTTTCCAGGGCTGTTAACCCTTGGAGATGGGTGAAGACCCTGAGTTTAGGAATTGGCCGAGTGTCCGAACTCGAGGCCTTTTCCAGGGCTGTTAACCCTTGGAGATGGGTGAAGACCCTGAGTTTAGGAATTGGCCGAGTGTCCGAACTCGAGGCCTTTTCCAGGGCTATTAACCCTTGGAGATGGGTGAAGACCCTGAGTTTAGGAATTGGCCGGGTGTCCGAACTCGAGGCCTTTTCCAGGGCTATTAACCCTTGGAGATGGGTGAAGACCCTGAGTTTAGGAATTGGCCGAGTGTCCGAACTCGAGGCCTTTTCCAGGGCTATTAACCCTTGGAAATGGGCGAAGACCCTGAGTTTAGGAATTGGCCGAGTGTCCGAACTCGAGGCCTTTTCCAGGACTATTAACCCTTGTAGCCGAAGTCGATCAAAGAGAGATGACAGATTGATGACGGGGCGAAAGCTATTTCCATTGATTCAGAGATTCATTACATCTTTTAGAAATTGAATTTCTTGGGATACAGACGGACACAGAGGACGCCAGATGGATCACGTAATGATCTTCTCCGAATCCTCACTGTCTGGAACCTGGGCTGCGCTATGGTGAACTCGGCCCTCGCTGCCGCCAGCATCTCCTGCCTCAACGAACTCTGGAATGTGGCCTTCTTCGGCCAACTTCTCCAGATACCTCTGCAAAGAGTTGCAGTCCTCGGTCTTGTGCCCGCTACCTTTGTGGTAAGAGCAGTAGAGCTTGCTCTGGCTGCCGGAGGTTGGCTCATTCCTCAAGGGCGGAGGCCACTTGAAGAATGGCTTGGTCTTTATCTTGGTCAGGATACGGTAGATCGGCTCCTTGAAGACGACGTTGACACTCTGACTGGCGCTGGTAGGAGGTCTGGGCTGCCAGGTGCCCCCAGATCTGGGCGTCGCAGGCTTCGCCGAACTGGAGACCCAGGCCTGCTTGGGCTCCTGCTTCTGGAAGGGCCTCCCGCCTCCCTGCCGAGGCTGGCTACTCTTCTGCTCGGGCTCCGGATGCCCGTCCTGATCCCGGGCTCGGATCTCATCTTCTTCCTGGGCGATGTAGCGCTTTACCCGGGACATCAACTCTGGCATGGATTCTGGGTGGTCCCCGGCCAAGTCTTTTCGCAAGTCGTTGCCGGGGATCAAGGCATGCTGGAAGGCGTAGATGGCTATCCCTTCCCTCGCGCCCTCGATCTGGCTGTAGACCGCCCAGAATCGCTGGGCGAACTTGGCGAGGGTTTCGCCCTGCTTCATTCTCAGGGCGAGGAGGTCCCCTTCCTTCTTGGGGACGACGGTGTAGGCTTGGAACTTCTTCAGGAAGGAGAGCTGGAGCTCCTTCCAGCTGGAAACCGACTGCTCCGGGAGAGAGCAGAACCACTTCAGGGGGAGGTCACCCAAACTGGAGGAGAAGATTTTGCAGTTTAGGTGACCCTCGTTCCCCCAGATGGACATCTTCTGAGAGAAGTGTCGAAGGTGTGCAGATGGGTCGGACAGTCCGTCATAGGGGACGAACCGCGGGACGGAGAACTTTCTGGGCAAGGGGGTGCTCTCGATCTCTTTTGTGAAGGGCGAGCCCCCCAGATCAGTGTGACCACAGATCTGCTTCTGGTCCCGCATGTCCAAATTGTGCTGGAGAGCCAATCTGACACGTTTGTCAAATCGCTCTTGCTCATCGTCCTTCTCTGGAGTCTGAGCTCTGGGCTTTCGCTTGGGATGGCTCGGGCTACGACGGCTGTGAGTTCGGCCGTCGCGGCTATGGTGACTTCGGCTGTTGCTCGAGCCTTCGTCACGGACCTGGCTCCGTTTCTGGTCCAGATGATTTCTGAGGTCCTCGCGGGGAGGCTGGGCTGCCCTGCTGGGGGCGTCCCTCTTTTTCCCTTGAGGCTCAGAGACCTGCCTCAAGGAGGCAGTCCGCGCTGCCCTCAGCTGCTGTTGGAGTTGCTGGAGCTCTCGGACTAACCGCTCCTGCTTCTGGAGAAGAGCATCTTGGGCTGCGACGTCTCCTCCAGCGGCTGGAGGATGATCACGGCGCGTCTCGTCTACGGCAACAGCTTTATCTTTGCGGGGACGCTCGCGCCGGTGCTCGTCACGTCGGGGTGGCACGGTTTCGTCCGCTGAGAGCGAGGCCTCGACTCCCTCTTGGAAGGGGATCTCGACAAAGAGTTGGGAGCCCAGGCGGCCCTCGCCTGCGGATGTGCCTTGGACCGTTCGCGACCGTCCCTGAGGAGGGACGTCCGTCGACGGTGCTAGCCGCTCGAGGATTCTCCTCGAGGATTCTCCGCCCTTCTTAGCTTTCGGTGGCATGGCTTCTGAGAGATGAGGTTTAGAAGGTTGGGAAGGTTTTGAGAGGTTGGGATATTACTTTCCCACAGACGGCGCCAATTGTAGGTGCAGAAAATAATGACCCACAATAAAGAGGTGCCTTACAGGACTTATCCGAGAAGATGATGGTGACTGGGTGTGACTGGATACCGTCCGAAAGCCTGAAAGAGAATAGCAAACGGTCAGAGGACCCTGGCCTGGGCGGCGCAAGGCTCTCCGATGCCAAAGTCAGTGTGGGAACTGGAACAATGGAAGGAGAGGGAGAAGAGAGACAGAGTAACGGCTCTGTGTATGAAAAATGGCGTACCTTTGATGGTGGTATGAGCCTCTATTTATAGAGTGTGGAACGTATCTTTGGGAGATATTGTGGTGTGGGTCCCATGATTGGACTGGGAAGTCACGATCAGCCCACATTGCATTAATTGTAGTCCAATCCAGCCCACTATGCATTAAATGCCCGTCGGGTCAGCCCACATCTCATTTAATGCATGTCTTGTTGGGCCAGGTCGTGTTGGGCGCCTTTGGCGGTAGGGGTACCAGCGGATCTGCCCTCGGGCCCTGCACTGATGTGGCTTCAGCCGTTGGATGCCGCCCTGTCAGGGATCTGGCGAAGATTGTGGGCGGCTGGATGTCGCGTCTGTCCCACTAGCTCGTGCCCCTATCCCTCCACGTGCCTGGTGACGTGGGGGATGAGGGGCGCAAGTGAAGGTTCTCTCTTGCTTCGGCTTCTGTCCCGGCTTCTTCAGCCGAGGTGGGGTTTGCTGCCGAGATGGAACCCGGGGTGGCTCAGCCGAGGTGGAGCTCCTCGCCGAGATGGCGCCCGGGGTGGACCAGTTCGGCGCTAGTGGCCCGGAGATGCTTGACTTCGGCCGAGGCCTTTGTCCTGGTAGCCGGGGTGAGATTGGTGCCACGTGGATGGCACGCGGATGGCACGTGAGAATGCTTAGCCTCATCTGATGGCTGTGATTAGCTTAATCCTGTGGTTCTGGAAATCTCCCCACACAAAAAGTACTCAAAAACAAAACGAAAGAAGAGATTCTACCTAGAGATTTATGCAAAGAGCAGCTCCAGTCTTTAATGGCATGTCGGAGCTGGCCCAGGCCGAGGAGATTCCGGATTGTCGGATCCACACCAAAACTACAACATCTCCGGCTCTGGTAGGTTAAGCAATCTCTTTGGTGTGACACCACTTTGCTGTGCAAAACTGTTAATGTTTAGGTTGAGAGATCAATTCTTCAAGCAATCTCTCTGCTCGTTGAAGGCTTTCTACAATAGATGAGGAGGGCGCGGTGAGAAACTGAGAAGGGCGCATGGATTTAGCCTGTGTGTGCAGAACCCACTTACTGATTTGCAGTTAATGTTAGCAAAACTCAGTGAGAGTTGACCTGAGCATAACCTAAATTATAATTTGAGTTGAAACCGAGCTGGAGTTTGGCTCAGTCAATAATTGGTTATGACAGATGGAAGCTCTTCTTGTCTGTTTTAAGCTGGTTACATAGCTAATAGAGATTAGATTACTTTTACAACTAATCACTTTATATTTATATATATATATATATATATTAAAACAATATGGAGGTGGGAGGCGGAGCATGCCTTGTCAGCGCTCTCAAACATCACAATGCCACATAAGGGCTCCCACGGATGCCATGTGGCATCACAGCTGATTTTAAAAATATATTTTTTTTATTTTTATGTAACTCAAATCACAATAAATCTCTCTTTATTCCCTCATTTTAACTTCCCTTAAGTCTTTCCTACTGATAGGGCAAAAAGCTTTCCATATGATATACACATCATCCTCTCCAAAAATCTCTTCATATTATTTGAACACCTATGAGTGGGACACTTAATACAATTAGGCGGTGTTCCTTGAATAAAACTTGGTTTGATAATTTAAAAAAATTAAATATATTATAGCTTTGAAATATCACAAATTTTATAAATGACCTACTAATGGAATTATAATATTACCTTCATAGTAACATTGAGATTTAATTTTGAAAAATACATTGTTGGGCCCCTCTTATAAGAGAAGTGAAACTTGGCCTCACAATAGATCTATGACAGTGATTTCATGGCCACATTAAAAATTTTTGAGTGGGTCCTCCTAGAAAATTATAAAGTGTAAAAAAATATGTTGGTGGGTTTAAGTCTAATTGAGGTGAAGCTTGACCCCACCAATAGATTTTATGGGTTGACCCAAAATTAGGCGCTTGATGATTAATAATAGATTTACTATGTTAATTTGTTTTTATCAATTATATTTTCCCGAAAACACCAAATCTGAATATATTTATTTTTTTGGTTCAAGCTTAGCGCGAGCCTTTGTTACTTATTTATAATTTATCAATAATATTTTAAGAATATACTAATTTTAAATATATTATTTTGGCCCGGGCTTAGAACGCGCCTTTCATGCTGGTTATATATATTAAAGCAATAAGGGAGATGGGTAGTGGAGGGCACCACGTTAGCAACAACCGTGTGCTCTCTTTTAAAATATACACAAAAAATATACAATGCTTTAAGGTGACAGTCACTTTTATAATCTTCCTCTCCTAAAATCTCTCTCATTTAAAGTATCATGTCTCAAAAAATCTCTCACACAACTCCTGGAATCTCTCATAAAATAATCATTTATCTTATATCACTTCTTTACAAATCTATAAATCTTGAAAATAATCGATCTCCACATGTCCTCCACTAATGTGGGCCATTTTTAAATGGACAATATTTTGAAAGATCACATGATGCATGTGTAGGGCAGTCTATCAGTGAGCTCCCTATAGAAAATTGTAAAGAGTTATGTGAAAATCACTACTAATTAAATGTGATTGCATGGATGGATACCTTTTGATATTACTTCATAAGGACCATAATTTAAGTGATCAATAGTCTAAAAAAGAAGTATGTGAAACCATGGTTGGCCCACCTATAAAAATCACATGCTACCATAATGTGGTTGCAAAATATAGTTAAAGTTCAATTGTGCGATAACACAAAAGAAGATTCTAAGAGGGGCCACTATTCAAATCTTATGACTAAACTATATCAACTTCTTTCACTCATATGTTATCCCACACAAGTTTTATAGAACTCTATAAATCCGACCCTGCATGTAACAACTAAACGGGACCTACCAACTAAATATTTTACTAATCTCAGTAAAATTTGATAGATTAAATATCATAGTCATTTTAAGTTGTTTACAATATCTACGGGGCTCATTTGATGAGAGATTCACAACACACACACATTTATTATGTGCAGTATTGTTTTTATTTTTATTTTTTGGGCTTTATAGTAAAAATTTTCAATTACCATTATCATTCTTCTCTTTTATATAGTTTTTTTTTTTCAAAGTTAGATGACAATAGCATTTCAATCTAAATTTAATAAATAAATTAGTTTAGTATTTTTGTTAAATGATTTAATGATATATTTATTCATTTTATTTTATTTTTTATCTATAATATTTTAAAAAACTAATAAAATCAAATGTATTGTTATTGTTTGGCCCGTGTTTTTTTTTATTTTTTGCTAATTGGTAAATTTGTATTGAAGAAAGAAGGGCAAAGCACCCAGGGCAGGAGAAGAAAAAATACATCCACAGAAAACACCCACCAACAGGAGGGGCTTAAAACAAGAGAAACATAGCAGAAACAAATAAAGCAAAAAACAGAAGAGAGCTCAGCAAGAACTGAAAGCAAACCCGGATGGATAAAAAGCAAAAACACATATATCCAACCAACAAAAACTGATGACCTATGCACTAGCCAACACCCCAATCGAAGGCACTAGAAGCTACAAAGCCACAACAAAGGCAGACACAAAACGTTCCAGCTTCAAGGCTCGACTGAGAACTGGCAGAAATGATCCCAAGAGAGCAACCAAAACAGAACACCCATCAAACTAAGGAGAAGAGGGGGGAGTTAATCCTTCCAACTATAAGGACCTCAAAATAGGATGGGATAGAGGTCTTTTACCTTTAACTGAGCTAATCATCTTACCCATCATATCCAAGAAGACCAGCTGAGCTTTAAGCAAAGAAGGGAGCTTGTTACGATGCTTGGTTTCATTACGGATGAACCAGAGGACATTGATGGCTAGAAAGAAAATAGCAGCTGCGGTTTTTCTTTTGTTAACATCTACACCCTGAACTAAGACATCCCAGATAGAAGAGGCAGAAAGAGGAGGGGAAGGAGAATGTCCTCCACGCTGGAGAATCCAAAACCCGAACTCCTTAGCTAAACAGCAGAGGAAGAAAAGGTGAAGATCTGTTTCAGTCTGACTGAGGCAAGAGTAGCATCTGGAAGCCAAAGAGAAACCTTTTTGCTTAGCTGTGAGGTCAGTAGGAGTTTTGCGGAGAAGAAGCCGCCAACTAAAGCAAGATAACCTGGGATTGATATGCTTATTCCACACAAGATCATGCCAAGGAACATGATGAGCTCTCGATCTCAGAGTGTCCCAGGCATTTTTAACAGAGAGAGTTCCTGAAGAAGTACCTTTCCAGGATATCAAGTCAGGAGCTGAGGGATCTCTGGTAAGGATGATGTTGACTTGCTGGAGGAAGAAGTCCTGCACCTCAACTGGGACAGTGGCTGGAAAGTTCCACTCATTGCCATTTATGATGTTTGCAGCCCTGTCATTTTCAGAAAATTGAAGGTGGGGAGATCTCTGAGTTATTGGATTATGGTCAATCCAATTGTCATACCAAAGCAGAATAGAGAGACCATTCCCAATAGTCCAAGATGATCCAAGCTGAAGGAGGTGAGCTAGAGATCTTAACTTGCGCCATATACAGGAACCAGCCTTGGGATTGCCTGAGAACCATATGGGGGACTTTTTGAAGTATCTGCCCCTAAACCAGGTCGCCGAGAGAGAGCTAGACGAGATAGCTGACCAGCCCAACTTCAGTAAACAACCATCATTGAACTCCTTAACCTTACATAATCCGAGACCTCCCTCTGATTTAGGTAAGCAAACCACATCCCAATTAACCATATTACTCTTCTTTTTGTCTGCACTAGAGGACCACAAGAAGTTATGCATTATTCGCTCTATCTGTAAGCAAGTCATGCTAGGGATGGGAATGACTAAGGAGATGTGAAGAGGAATAGAAGATATCACATGCTTCACCAGAATCAATCTCCCTGCAAAGGACAAACATTTGGCCCTCCAACCATCTAGCCTAGCTCGAATCATGTCCAAGAGCTGGATAAAATGAGAGTGCCTGGAGGTTCCAGTAAAGAGAGGGATTCCGAGGTAGACAGAGGGGAGAGAGGCCCTGGGGATGGGAAGAAGAGCTGTAATCATTTGAGTTCTCCTAGAAGAACATTTTCCCAAGAACAGGTTACTTTTCTGAAGGTTAAAACATTGACCCAAAGAGGCTTGATACTTAGAAAGAAGAGCTTGGATGCTTCTCAACCCTGACTTGTGAGCTTTGAGAAATAACAGGATATCATCGGCATAAAGCAGGTGGCAAGGAGTAGAGGGAACTGGAGAGATAGGCACTATTTTCTCCAAAGTCCGAAGCTGCTCAATATGAAGACTGAGGACTTCTTCTGTCAGAATAAACAAATAAGGGGACAGGGGGTCCCCTTGACGCAAACCACAAGAGGTAGAAAAGAAACCAATAGGACTATTGTTAATCAGCACAGAGCCTTTACAAGTACAGACCATCTCTCTAATCAGGTTGATCCAGGAAGAAGAAAAGTTGAAGAACTTTAGGGCTCGAAAGAAAAAGTTCCATTGTAACTTGTCAAAGGCCTTGGATATATCTAACTTCATGCAGACTGAGCATCCGCTTATCTTGGAGTTGAGCTTTTGGATTAGGTCATGGGCCAATGCCACATTGTGATGGATTGACCTCCCTTTGACAAAGGCTGCTTGGTTATTGGAGATAAGGAGGGGAATGATACTGGATAGTCTAGAGGCTAGAATCTTTGAAGAAATTTTGTATATGAAATTCAAGAGACTAATTGGCCTGAAATCTGAGAAGGTTTCTGGAGAGGGATTCTTTGGGATAAAAGAGATGAAGAAGGCATTAGATTCTCTCAGCATACGACCGGTAGAAAAGAGATGGGTGATTGCCTTAGTAACTTCCTTACTAACTATGTGCCAACAAGAGGTAAAGAAGACACCTGAGAATCCGTTTGGGCCAGGAGAATTACTCCTTTTAAGCTGAAAAACTGCCTCTTTGATTTCCTCTGGAGCTGGAACTGCAACAAGAGACTGATTTTGCTCTACTGTGAGTGAGGGCCCAGCTAAGTTGAAGAGGCCTTCATCTGGGGATGATGGAGTCAGCTTGAAGAAGATTGGAAAAGAAAGAAGAAGCCTCTTCTCTAATCAAATTGATGTCTTCAATAAGGGTGCCTGCTACCATAATCTTATCAATGCGATTACGAATACCTTTAACCTTGGCTGAGAGGTGAAAGAATTTGGTATTCCTGTCCCCATCTTGCAGCCATTTAATTTTAGCTCGTTGCTTCCAATGTGCAGATTCGGCATTCAACCAGTTATGAAGGGAAGTCTTAGCTAGATTCAGGTTCCTGAGGAGGGAGTCACTTGGCTGAGCTTCAAAGGCAGCTTGTTTAGACAATACTTGGGACTCTGCTTCAGCTATGAGGATCTTTAAATGATCAAAAACCTCTTTACTCCAGACCTTAAGATCAAATTTGAGATTCTTTAGCTTGTTAGCAAGATGAACTAAGGAGTACCATAACAGGGGGAGGCCCAGCTGTTCTCAACGACCTTGAGGAAGGATTCGTGAAAAAGCCATTTTTCTTCAAACCTAAAAGGTCTGTTATTAAAGGAGAGGCTCTGTCTGTGGGTTAGGATGATGGGACTGTGATCTGAGGCAATTCTTGGAAGATGGTTGAGAGCAGGATCAGAGAAGGAATCAAGCCATTTGGAGCTTGAGAAAGCCCTATCCAGCCTAGCTGCCACAAAGGCCTGACCTTGCCTATTGTTTGCCCAAGTGAAACTGTTTCCTCTGAACCCAAGGTCAGTTAGACCTGAAGCCATTGCCACCCATCTCATTAAAGTCTTTGACAGAGAGGGAGGAGGGGGGTCTGGTACTCAGCTTTTCTTTAGCAAGGAGAATGGCATTAAAGTAACTATATATAGAAGGTTGTATCTCTGATTACTGTTTGAGGAAAACACTTTGAGAGAGTCTTCTCTTCTTCTTCATCACATTTCTCCGCAACTCCCTGGTGTTCTTAGTTAATTCTGGTGTTCGATGAAGCACGTTATCAGGCCCTGTTGCCGTTCAAGAAGTAAACGGTCTTGAACTGCAGTCCAATTGGGAGAATGAGAGTACAAGTTCATCTCGACCTTAGCAAGCTAAAGTTTTGTCATTTCAGGGCAGATGAAGAAGAGAAATGTCTTCTTGATGGAGACTGGTGATAATACAAAGAGACAATAGATTAGCAGCCCTCTTATTTATGAGATTTATAAAGGAAGAGGTAGCAACAAATTTCTGCAAAAATCTTTAGACAAGCGACAGCATCAAAATCACTATGAGCCAATTAAATGCCCATCAACACAAATTTAAGAGTGCGTCTGATGTCAAGTGGATTTAGGCCTGTCTACACATAAGCAAGCCGAATGCGTTACTGGATTTAGGCCCATCTAATCATAACCCATAATTGGGCCCATGCTTGATAGGATATTGGCAATGATGAATTCTTTTTATATGCCAATAATAGGTAGCCCACACGTCACTCCAAAAGTTAGACCAATTATAAAATCGATGGTGCAACAAAATACTTGAATAAAAAAAAAAGCCACAATATTTTTTTTAATAAGCCTGCATAATCTAATTAGAGTAGAACTTCCCATAGAAACATTACAAGGTGGAATTGTCCAATACATTTAAAAAGAGATGGACCGGGTAGTCAGGATAATGTCATACTGGATAAAGCCGGTGAAGTTGGGTTCTTTTTTTTTTTTTTTTTTTTTTTTCGGTTGGCCTTTGGCTAAGAGAAGTGAAGTAAACCTATCGCTGCGTGGAGGTCTGGTAGCGGCGCGCTATCCCTGGGTGAAGTTTTTTTCTTATTACTCAATTGTAGCTGATTGGTATTTTTCAGCATCATCATTGATAATTGGGCATTATACAAAGATGCATGTGATTTCTCAACTCCTTTTGAGGAGTCATCAGACTGCATAGAAAATATTTTCTTAAACGATATCATTATTAGCATGCATTGGACATGTTCAAGCCATCTAAAATCATTTTCTCTTAATTTATATCCTATTGATGGCAACTCTAGATGCTCCGGAATGCTCTCATTTTCTTATTCTACCTTCTCTAGTCTTACCACACATCCATCTCTACTTTGTCTTTATTTAACAATGGTGGGAAAATACTGAATAATGTGTCTATTGGGAAAACCATTGAACACTTTTTTTTCGAGTAGGGTAAATCTTGAAGAGAGCAAATGAGCATTTGATGCATGTATATACAGATGCTTGTCGTCTAAGACTCTGTAATTATTTTTATGTTAGCTAATTCATGGGTTGGACAAAACTCTAAGTCCATTGAGTTGTATTTTCTAATTTATTTTAGAATAGACTGTGGTTGTGTCGTCGGAAGAACTGAACTCAAGAAAAGAGAAAAACCGGGCGAATCCACCGAGGATCGATCGATCGGACCCTCCGTACAAACAATCAGATGGTTGATGTGACCCAGTTATTTTGGGTGGTCCGATCAATCAGATGCACTGTGCTATCGATCGTGGCGCAAAAAATTCGGGATAGTATCTAGATCTGATGCGAATTAGTTTCCTTGTGAGACTTTATTTCCCACTTTGAGTCCTATTAGTGTTATAACTACGATGTACGAATTTAGAGCTATAAATAGGGTATTGCTCTCAACCCTAAGATACACATCAATTAATTCTCTCATTGATCTGAGGTGAGAATACACTAGGAGAGATTCTTTGATTCTCTAGAGCTATTGAGAGGTTGTGCTGAAGAGAAAGCTCTAAAAGGTTTTTATTGCTTCTACTCTCTTGTAGAAGATAGTTCATCTTGGCTGACAAGGTGTAAGAAAATCAAGAAAGGAGAACGGTGCACGGTGGAAGTCGTGGCAACGGAATATTGTGCAAGAACAACTACAGTCCTTAGGTCGAGATACTGACTAAGGTAAAGGAACTGTGAGTGTATATATCTTGTGACTGGTTCGTGGTTTTTCTTCCTGGAAAGGGTTTCCACGCTAAATATTGTGTTCGACTTTTGTGGTGCGTGATTGGTAGATTGTTAGCTAGTTCTATCTTATTTAGTCGGTTACATCCGCTGCGTGTTGGTTTGATTTATTAAAACTCATTGGATCATCATTCATGGTGGAAGTAGATATTTTCTACCATCCCTTTTTATGGCTTCACTAGTGTGTTTGTTTAGCCAGAGCAAATGAGCCTTTTTATGGCCAGTATAAAGGATCCTTTTGAATCCATGGTGTCATACTCATACCATGAGCTAATGGGTTTACTGTAAATCTGATAGAGTTGCAACTAGAGAACAAATGCCATCGGGCTGGTGATCTCCGAATGTTGGTCTTCTCCATATCTCATTACTTTTGGGATTTATTTGCTGCGTAGGAATACCCAGAAGATTAGTTTTCTGTAAGGTTTTGAGTGTTGGCATAATTCATGGGATTGGACAAAACTTGGATTTGATTTATATGTTTTTCATTTTTCTAGAATGGAATGCAAAATCCTATGGAAGTACACCCTACAAACCAAAGACCAGAGCTCCAGAGTTAGCATGTTCAGAAGCAGAGTTCGAATAATGGCTGTCCAGAGTTCGAACGTTCTGAAGCAAAGTTCGAACGTTGCTGTCCAGAGCCTTTCCAAGCCAGTTTTCCCTAGAGGCCCAGAGTTCGAACGTTCAGTACAAGAGTTCGAACATTGCTGTATAGATTTTGTCTAGAGCCTTTCCAAGTCAGTTTTCCCGAGAGGCCCGGAGTTCGGATGTTCAATACAAGAGTTCGAACGTTGCTGTCCAGAGCCTTTCAAAGCCAGTTTTCCTGAGAGGCCCAGAGTTCAAACGTTGCTGTTCAGAGTTCGAACGTTTAGCACAAGAGTTTGAACGTTGCTTGACAGAAGTTCTCGGGCCATTTTTCAAAAAGCACAAGAGTTCAAACTTTTCACTAAAGGGTTCTAACGTTCGTTACAGAATTCTATTTTGAGCAAGTCCTAGTGGTTCTACTATATAAGGGTTGTTATATTTTGCCCTAAACACCTCTCTTAGACATTCAAGGACGGCTACTAGCATGGAGAGAGGGTTTCTCATTCTCTAGAGATATTATCCATTTTGAGCTTAGATTTCCATCTCTAGAGTTCATTTCTTCTATCTTTGGTCCGTTTCATCTCGGAGTTGCTTCGAGGGTATAGATGGAGGGTCAAGCATGCGAGAAGATGAACGGCGAGGCGTCGGCATGAGGTTTTGCAGTCAATAGGTTGTTGTTCAACTGGGGAGTAGTTGTAAGTTCTCTTGTAATATTCGAGTTGTTAGTATTTGATCTCTTTCCTAGACCGAGTTCTAGGGCCCGTGGTTTTTTTCTTGTTTGAGGTTTTTTCCACGTATATTGTTGTCTCTCTTGTGGTGATTAATTATTGATTTTGTAATTATTGTTTGTGTTGTTTGAATTGCATATTACACTACAAGAATTTACACTTTTCCCGGCGTTTTTTGCCGGCGCAATAAAAAAACGCCAGGAAAAGTAAAGCTTTTGCAGGCGTAAAAGCTTATTTCGCCGGGAAAAATATAGTTTTCCCATCGACATTTTTTCACCGGCAAAGGTCCCATTTTTCCCGGCGTTTGTTTTTTCGCCGGCAAAAGTCCCATTTTTCTCGGCTTTTTTTTTTTTCGCCGGCAAAGGTTCACATTTTCACCGGTGTATTTTTGTTTTCGCCGGCAAAAGTCACCAAATATACTCCCGCCTTCTCCACATACCCTTGGCGCCTACATTTGGGGAAATTGGAAAAAAAAATTTCAATATATAAATGAAATTATTTTTGCCGACGCATTTTTGGCGCCGGTATTGTTATTTTAAATATTTTCAAACTATTGCCGGCGCACTATTCGCGTCGTGATCATTATTAGTAACACCCAGTGCATAAAACCCCTTTTTGTGATCTCCCTCAAAACCCCTTCTGCATCTCGGTCCCTCTCACATCCCCTGCAATCTCCCCCCTCTTGGTCCCTCTCACTGTCTCTCGCATCCTCATCATCTCCCTCCCTCTCAACGCACGCAACGCCCATCTCGCCTCAATCCCTCATCTTTCTGACCCATCCCTCTCCACGCCTCACCCTCTCCATGCCTGTCTCTCGACCCATCTCATCTCATTCTCATCCCATCCCTCAAACATCGCATGATCCCTCCGACGCTCTCTGTTAACCCTCCATCATCCCTCGTCCCAGCGCAGAACGTCTCAGGCAGAAAACCACCTTGCGCTACAAGTCGTGGCCTCCAACATCCATTCCAGCGCAAGAAGCCCCCGGATCCCATCGTCACCACTGTCTCTGTCCGTAGATCTTCTTCTCCATCGCCACACCCAGCGGCATAGTGGCAGATTTGTGCTTTTTCCATTCAATTTCACTCTTTGGCGGCCGTTGAAAAAACAAATGGAGTCTTCTCCGTATGCAGACAAACGAAATCTCAGCATTCTCCTTTTCTTTTTTCGCTGCTCTTTCTAATTCTCTATTTGATTTGACCCGTTTTCTCTCTTATACAAACTAGATAGACTTTCTGGGCATTTCTCTTCCGGTTGTTGACGCAGAGAACTTGGATTTTTTTTGCTTGACGATTCGAGATTTGGAGTCAAAAGAGGTAAAATCCATCAATACTGAATCTTTTTTCTGATATTTGGAGATGGGTTGTTGAGATTGTGATGAACTTTGATCTCTTTCATTTTTCAGAATTGATGCTGATTTGGGTTTTAGTTGAATGATTAGTTGAGAAGCTTTTGACATTTGAAAGGCGTGAACTATAAATCCTACCGATCAAAAGATTTTTGTATAGTTAGAAATGAGGTTTTTCCCCCTCAATTTGATGAAGTAGTGATTCTTTCTCTGAAGGATGCTTTTCATTGAAAATTGATAGTTTAAACGAAAATTTTAGAAGATTAGATATGGAAAACTGTTTGTTTGTGATTGATTTGCTGGAAGGTTAGTGACTGTGACCCATTTAGATTTCAGATATGGTCCCTACTAATTGATTTATTCAGATAGAATCAGAATTATCAGAGTCATGCTTTTAGAGAATACAGATTCTATATATGAGTATTACTCATAAATGGCCTCGAATGTAGATCATAGGCGGTAAGTTTCCATTTCCTAACTACCAATGAAATTAATGAAAATCATCTGATAGAGGCTATATTGAACCCTTGTAATGAATGATGCTCATGGGAAAAGTTAGATAGCTAAAAGGAGGGCCCAGTGGTGTAGTGCATAAATGATATCTGCATTAAATCGGGGCTGTTAGTTCCTGGGAAGAAAAATGAGGGGATTTCAAATGAAAACTTCCCAATGGTTTGTAGTGATAGTTAGAACTCCCAAGATATCATGACAATTGTAGTCCCAAGATGCAAGATGAAAAGGGGAAGTACATGGTGCAGAATTTCTATCGTAGAAGAGAAACAGAACTTTGTAGAAGAGAAACAGAACTTTCTTGAAGTGAAGCAAATGTGGATGTGTTTACACCCATTCCCATCCCCAATTGTGATGGCATTATTACTAAAAACGAGTGCCATGGATTATCAATTGGTGTTTACTAAGGAATCCTATTGTGATTCAAATTCAAAATTATGTAGCAGATTGACTCATTAAAGATGATGCAGGGCTTGTTTTATGATGCATTATCCTGTTTGCTTTTTCTCGTTTTCTATTGCAAATTTGGTTATTCTAAATAATCCTTCCATTTAAAATTAAATCAATACAAAAAGCCTTCATGCATGGTGTCTATTCTTGGGTTCTTTGCTTTGAATCATGATAAAGATGTGCACACTAAATAGAAAAAAAGAAAAGAAAATTCACATGGATCATTTATAAGGAGCTGAAAATTTTTGCTTGATCGAAAGATCAGCATACAGAATACTTAACTTCTTTGATGAATGTTTGTTAAAATCTATTAGATTTCTGCAATGATTTTGAAGGCATCACCAAGATTTAAACTCATTGCCATTGTTTTTTTATGCTTGATGTCACTTTTCAGGAATTGCTTTCTGCATTATTTTTATTCTTTGTTTTGTCTTTTTAATCATTACATAAGACATCAATGAGATGCCTCCCTTGTTATATTCACCTTTTAGTTTTAATGTTTGGTCTTCGTCTATTTTTTAATGTGCATTGAGAGATTGAGTAACTGGTTGCTACTTTTAGATTTATGGCCCGTTATCAAATTCCTTTCCATGCAGGTTCCTCCATTGAGAGATGAAAATGGAAATAATTCCTTTGAATCCGATTTTCTGAGGCTAGGAAAGAAGATGCTCAAAGTTCTTCTAACAGAACATATGTTCAGGATGGAGATAGTGTGGTGAAAGGAAATCGAGTATTTTCTAGGTAATTTCTATAAAGAATTTTTTTTATGGTATGAATGCTTTTCATTTTTCATGTTATATTTGGAATTATTTTTTTGGCTTATTATTGCTCCCCTTGTTATAGTTTGTGAAGTATGTTATGCTGAATACTTAAACAAAATAGTGAAATACTCATCCCCTATGGTGCTTTGTTGATGATCTATGATGTTCTGGTCTATTGTTACGCTTTTCCCTTCAGTCCTGGCTATGTATATTACACCCGAGGCTAGCTTGCTTGGTCCTCTTCAAACCTACCCAACACCAACAATACCTCTTGCCAGCCACAAAACCCAAACCGCCAACTCTCCTTCTCACCCTTTCCTTAATTATCTCTTTTACTGTTTGTAGTATAGTACGAAACAGATAAGTAGTAAGAAATCTGTTTTATTTTCCTTTCAGTTTCTATTTAGGTTCTACCTTAGATAGAAAATCTCTAGTATTGAGAAGGGTCATTTGGTCTTATAAAGGCCTCTTGAAATTAGTTTTTTTTTTTAATTTATTTGATTTTACTCATTGTTTTTTGTTCTAAGTTGCAATAAATGGAGGATTGGATCTTGGCGAATTGATTTTTTTTTTTTCTTTTCGTGGGCTTAATTTGGATAAGAGTACTGTGCTAGGGTAAGAACTTTTCACACACGCATACACATATGATGAGTACTGGGCTGAGAAGTGCAATGCCATGTCGATTAATGATGAACCCAAGAACATAGTAATCAAGCGAATCTACAAGAAATATAAGCGGGTAACTCTTAGTTCCATGTGCCTGCAATGCTTTGATTTTTCATACGGGGGATGTTTCCATTTAAACACCTTTACTTGATTTTCTCTTCCATTGTAGTGATCCTAGGTTTCCTCTTGTATGCTTAGTTCATAAATTTATCAATTCCTTTTACTTTGCATATTCAACTTAGCATAAGCATCTCAACTTTATTACTTCGTCTTATTGCTGTCTTCTTTGCCCAACCTTAGGGCTATGCATGTCATGTTAATTTGATAGCTTTCTTGTTGGTTTTGTGTCTTGTATTCAGGGTTAACCAAGATTTCACCCTTCTGTGGTTTAGTTTTTTATCACAGGTTTCCTCTTCCACATATAGGCACAAGTTTCTGCTAAAGTGTCACTGGGCCTTCAATTGACGTGGCTCTCGATAATTTCATAACAGTCTTGGTGACTTTTCTCTATTTTGCTCACACAGATTAGATCTTGTTTGTGATATCCTGTTCCTCCTATTTTTGTCTACAATTGCTTCAAATGTCAAATTTTGTAACACTTGCAAGCTAAATAGTTTTGTATTAACCTGATCATCCTACTTAGAGATGTCAAGTGGGCCGTGCCGGCCCGGCCCGGCACGGCACGGCCCGGCCCGGTCAACGGCACGGCCCACTGGGCACGGCCCATGACGCGGGCCGTGCTGGGCCGAGCTGCGCAGGCCCGCTGGCCCGTTAGGCACGGCCCGCCAGGCCCGCCAGCCTAGTGGGCCAGCCCCTGAGGCCCGCCAGGCCCGCCAGGATCGGCCCGCCAGGCCCGCCTGGCACGGCCCGCTAGGCACGGCCCGCCGGGCCCGCCAAAAAAATTAATTTTTTTATATTTTTTTTAAATTTATAAAAATCTAATTCCCAGCCAACTAACAACCCTAGGCATTTTCTAATAAAAAAACACTTACATAACTTGGTAAGGTAGGACTTTAGTGTAAATTAGTCACACTAATAATGAGGGGCAATGTGTTTTTGGGGAGAAGTAATAAGGGGAATGTTTTGGTGTGACACACTTACCTTCACTAAATTTGCCCCCTTGGCTTCAATAATTTAATTATAATTATTAAGCACTAACAAGCCAAAGCCAATGTCTTCATTGCCTCATCGCATTTGAGAATAAAGAGTTATCCAGTTGGGTTAGGTATTTTTCATTTCTCATCTAATTGTTCAGGATTGGATGCTATATTTCTCCTATAGAATTATGTTTCTTTTACCCATATGACTTGAGGTCTCTCAAGGGTCTAATACTCATTGGCTGGTTACAACATGACATGACTGAATATTTGAAGTTATCTAATATACGACCAAAAATCTTTTTAGTTATAATTGAGTTATTAGACTATTAAGTTTTGAGACTTTTCATAAAGCCCATTTTCAGCTGCATGCATGACATTAGGCAGTGGACTATGCAAGATTCTTACTTCTTTCCATCCTCTAAATAGTTAATGTAAGTAGAACGCAATCAACCACAATAGCGAGACAAACGATTTTTTATGTAAAAATTGTATTGGAAAAAATCACGGGTCTTTTTGTCTAAACCGCGGACAACCAAGCACTATATAAAATAAATGTTATAAGGACTCACAGAACCTTTTAAAATAAAGGTTATAAGGACTCACATCATCATCTAACTAGTTTTAATATTGTTTGAATAAATATTAGCATATAAAAGTAAGGTAGCCTAGTGGTTGTGTTTATCTTTCACAACCATTAGGTTGTGAGATCAAGTTCACCCAAATACATTTATTTTTAAAAAAACTATACAAATTACGCAGGTCGGGCCAACCCAACCCGCCTATAACTCTATTAAAAAAAAAAAAAAAAGAGGCACGCCTGGCCCGCGGGCCGGCCCGGCACGGCCCGCCATAAAAAAACTATACAAATTACGCAGGTCGGGCCAACCCAACCCGCCTATAACTCTATTAAAAAAAAAAAAAAAAAGAGGCACGCCTGGCCCGCGGGCCGGCCCGGCACGGCCCGCTCCAGCCCGCCCCACTGTGGGCCGTGCCGTGCCAGGGGTTTTCCCCTGGCGGGCCGTGCCGTGCCGGCCCGTTAGCTGGGGCGGGCCGTGCCGGCCCGGCCCACGACACGGGCGGGCCAAGATTTTAGCGGGCCGTGCCGTGCCTACTATCACTACCAAACTTGCTTTCCGCAACCTGTCTTTATTATGCTAATTTTCTTTCCATTACTTGATAGCTATGCTGCCCATGTCCAGAGTTATGACTAATCAATTAATTACTATATATCACCACCTTCTCTAGATACACCAATGAATGCACAGGTGTTAAGAAAGTGATTCCAGCTGGCTGTTAGGGCTGTTTTTGTAGGAGAAACTTGAAATAAAAACAAAAGAGGAGGAGTGGAGAAGAAGATCCAATAACAATGATAACACTAGTTGCTACCAGGTGTATGTTGCTACCAAGTGAAAGGAGAAGATCTGAGCAGAAATCACTTGTGATATCAAATTGATGGCAGTTTGGTTCTTGAAACCCCCAGTCACAGTTACGGCTTTGATTGCTATAATAGGTGTAGGAGTCACACCTTGGGGCTCTAGGAGTCACAAGTTAAAACAAGTGTATTGAAGGAGAAAAAAGAGCAAGTTGCACCATTCATGAAGAGGAAATCTCCAATTTAAATTAACATCATCTTGATGTTATTCCAACATATTTTTTCATTTTGTAGTATTCACCGTTTATATCATTATCTATATATGGTAGCTTTATGAAGTATTTGTCAATTTCTTTGCTTCTTAAAACCAGACTCACATTGGTGTCATCTAACTAACTGCCTTATTTACCTTGTGAGATATGAGTAAATCACATGATGTATTCTCAACTTTAGCCATAGATTCTGACATAGACTTTTTAGAAGAAGAATAAGGTAATGTACAAGTTGAGTGAGTATGGTGGCAATGATTTGATGGCTAGTGATTGGCTAGCCCTTAACATGGCTAGTGAGTATGGTGGCAATGATTTCCAAAGGGCTTCCATGACTTGTATCCGGGAAACTATTTCTTTTCCATTTCTAAGATTGTTGGGGCAAATTGACTGATGATGGGCAGATATATGGTGATTCTCAATGTGGGCAACTTGTATGACCCACCTACGGTATTTCTGGATTTTTTTGGCAATTTTTGTTTTGTATGCTTCTATTGGAAAGCAAATCGCAGCAAGTGGTGAGCTTGGTCATGCAATGGAAGCTGTCAAATGGGGCACTGACTACGTCATAAAAGCTCACCCTGAGCCCAATGTCTTGTATGGGGAGGTGGGTCTCTTCCCTTTTTTCTCATCCCCTCCTTTTCACACTCAATATTCATCGATCTTTTGTTCTGTTTTGGTTTATGCTCTCCTTTTCACACTCAATATTCATCGATCTTTTGTTCTGTTTTGGTTTATGCTCTGCTTTCCTCAGCTCTCTCACTCTATTTTTCTATAGTAAAGTTTCTTTTGTGTAATTCGGTTCTGATTCAAATGCCTCCAGATGTGAACCCATTATCTTATTATTCCGTTGTCTCTTTCATTTGTTATTAAAACATGATCTCTCAATTTGATGTTTTTTTTTTTTTATGTAGGTGGGTGATGGAAACACAGACCATTACTGTTGGCAAAAACACAAGTTAGCCTATCCATACTTTAAGTTTATAACTTGAGCCCCCCCTTCTTTTTTGTTCTCCCTCACTATCTTATATCTATCTAGCAGTTTTTAAGGGCCTTGATTGAGTATTTTCCAGTTGCTTTACCTGACCCAAGTAATCTGTATTTTGGGTTAGTTTTGTTGTCCACTGTATACTCTTGTTTTTAGTTCTTGCAAGCTGGCATGTGTCCAATGTCATTTATTTAATGTTGCTTGTGGGTTTGGTTTGGATGTTGATCTTATATATGTATTTGCTAATGGATTTGGTTTTTACTAGCCTTATATATATATATGTATTTGCTAATGGATTTGGTTTTTGTATGCTCAGAATTTAATTTTGAATGGTTATGAATTTAATTAACCGATGAGTTTTAATTCCATTCTCAATTGGGAACCAGATCTCATTTTACTATGATCGCAATCCCGACGAATGTCGCAAAATTTCATGTAAACTCTTTCTCTCTCTCTCTCTGTTTCAATATTTGATTTTCGAGTTTTGTTGTTGAAATTGAGTTTTCATATTTGATTGATTGAGTTGCAGGAATTGCATTTTCTACTGCTGGGTGTTTGGTTTTGGATTTTTGAAGGAATTGGAGTTTGGAAATGCCGATGAGAGAAATAAATAAGTCTGAGGAGGATGAAATGTCGTCTAATGAGGTCTGCTTGAATGGAATGTGAATGAGAAGATCAACAGTAGATGCGAACCTTGATGTAGGAGATATTCATGAAGCCGAGTCTTCCTTGCGCGAGGGATTGTCGCTCAATTATGAGGTAAACTTGCTTGGATTGGAGAAACTTTCTGCAACTCTGTGATCTTGTAGTTGTTACTTGTGCAAACTTGTTAATTTTGTGATGGCAGATATCAGTAATCTCTCTCTCTCTCTTTCTCATATTGAAATTTGTTTATGTCAATGCAAACTGAAAATGATTCATCATGTTATAAATCACATCGCAAACTGAAGTTCTGTTATTGGATGCACATTTTGTAGTTTTGGATCAAAAGTAGTTCAAATTTAATGAAGAGTGAATTTTACTGCTGGAAGGTCAGTTGGTAAGAATTTTTGATATGGGGCTTGATCAGAGATCTGAGTTGGGTCCTTTAAACCTTTGGATTTGGGGTTTTAAAACCTTCATTTTCTCCGATAAGTCTTTATATGTGCAAAACTATGGCATAATTTTGCTCTTATCGTGAAAGATCCGTTGAGGGTCTATGGGGCCCACAAGGCTCCCACAATTCAAAATTTACCGTCTCTCAGAACCCATTTGCTGCCTTGTTTTTAAAACCGTAATGTGTGTTTTATTTTTATTTTCCTGGTTTTCTCGGTCATTGAAAGTTAGTAACATCACATGAACAGAGAAAATGGAACAGTAATTTGTTGACCTATTCAACAAACACATTAAGAATTTTTCAAATTTTCCATTTCTTTACCCATAGAAAGACTTGAGGAGTATTCTCATTAGGCCGCCTGATTGTTTGCCTGAAATTGGATACATAGAAATTCTAAAATTGAAGAAACAGAGGTTAACATTCATAATGGCTATCAAACTATAACGCCTTTAATGGAAACATGTAACACAAAAACCCAGCAAACAAATTAATGTGCCCTTAAAAAGACCAACATGAATTGATTCGATCAATAAATACGTTACACTAAACAAGAGGTTTATTGATTGAGAGAAATCAAATGCATCCTCCATGATCAAATTCGTAGAGATTATCAAACATCATCTCTCCGATGAGCAAAATAGGAATTATACTACCTAAATGTGTACTTGACTCCCTCGGAAAACAACTTCCACGTTTTCGCTTCTAAAGACTTTTTATACCAGAAAAGAAAGAGTGGAACTGCAGAGCCCAATTGCAAAGATGCAACAGCCACCCACAAGCTTTCTTTTGGTCAACACAAACACAGCAGTCACAAATGCAGTTATAGTTGCCAGGATGGCAACCCCTGAAATATAATAGCAAGTGTTTAATGCAGAAGAAATCAAGAACGCGTCCTCGGAATGGGCATTAGCATAGACGAGAAGTATTGTAGCTACCATAGAACTGCAAAAGGCAAGAATATCTGAAAACAAAAATGCCTGTAGTGCTGCATTTCTCATAAAGACAGGTACGCCTTCGTGAGGGCTTTCATTATTGTATCCACCTGGCACTGTAAAAGCCGCAGCGAAAGTGACTGTAGCAACTAGTACCGTGACAACTGGAAGTGTTTGGATCGCTGATTTAAACTCTGGGCTGATCTTCACTATTCTAGTTGATGGGATTAGGAATCGCTCTTGCCATCGGTGGCGACTAGGGAGAGCTCCATATTTTCTCAATGTATCGCGGATCGGATGCTCCCAGATGCAAACAAAAAGAAAATTAATGATTTAGGGTCTACTTGATAGGAAGAATTTAAGGAATTGTTGGCAGAATTTCAAAATCTCTCAAATTTGTGTAAACCAATTCTGATGTCAGAATTTTTCAAATGTTTAACTCAGACAAGCATTCTGAATTCAAAATTTAAAATCCTTCTAAAGACTACTTCGATCATTTTGCTGTAGTTGATCCTTTTGGGATTTGTAGTTTTCTAACCGGGTGGATTGCCATTTAGAAATTCTAGAATGGGAATTAGAGTGTGCCCTCAATAGGGTGGGTTTCTTTGAATTGGTTACATATATATCTTCAATTCGGTGTTTTAGGCCAAGCCATGTGGTTTACCCACACGAATTTATACATGGATCCTCTGCTGCCCATTTAAATCAAGCACAACGCACCTCTAACATTAAAACTACCCAAAATGATCTTCTTTCTATTCAAATTCCGGTGAGATTAGAATTAGATCCACCATCAACACACACATTATCCATTGCACACCTCACTATGGGGCCTACCTCTGTACGAAATATGGGCACCATTTGATCATCCTAACCCTTCATAAACAATCAGTAAGTGTCATCTTTAGAAATGATATGTGGATCCAATGGAGCAATCCATTTGATTGGGTGTAGGAAAAAAGGGGCGAGTGTAACTTAGGAGCGGTCCCGCGTGTGTGGTCAACTTCGATGGGCCGTCAGGTAGGCACCCCTCACCTGAGCACATGTGCTCATGATAACGAAAGCCTTGTTTCTTGTCGATCCTGCTTGGCAATGGAATCGAGGGGACTGAAAGATCTCCCCACCACCTAAATTTGTATGGTGACCAAGGCTCGAATCATCATCCCAACCACTTGATCAATGGCCAATAACATTTCACTGTATGAAATGAGAACACAGTCGACCCAACGGTCCAGTCCATTTGGATGGGTGCCTAAGATGGGATTAGTGACTATTAGATGAGGTCCCTATATTATGGTCCACTTGGATGGATCACTAAGTAGGCCTCACTAGGTATTTGGTCACGGGAAGCTCGCCTGAGGTTTTTCCTATATACTGATAGTCACCATTTTTCACCTACCGAATGGATTGGACACCTTATATATAACTTGTTAAATTGTGGGCCACAAATCAAGGGATTAAAGGATAAGATTGTCACCAAATTGGGTATATAGACCCATCACAAGTGGATCTTCTCATCCCCGTTTGTCCGATCATCAATGGGGCCCCAAGTACGCCCCACCCAGCCACCTCATAGGGACCAATGCCTAAATAAGTGAAATTTGCCCCATTTTTACGAAAGTAATAAATTAACCATAGTTTAAGGACGATTAAAGGTTTGAAATTGTAAAACTTACAAGCATGGAGGACCTTAAGATAGGTCGACTCTGACAAGGTTTTCATTTTTACCTCAAGAATCTTGCGGACTAGATCTTGACATCTGAATATTCTTAAGATCCATTACAAAATCAAATCTAGATTTAGATCCCATAAGAGCATGGTGATCCAAGTTCTACTTACTTCGCCCTTGATAATTAGGAAGATAATCATGGACGTACATAATATACAGTCAATGACAGGGCGGCATTGATTTGCTCATCAAATCCATATGAGCTAAATGGAGATAATATTCGAGTCCTGCTATATGGACTAACTCATGGACAGAATCATGGACTAATCCCATGGTTCTCATCCAAATATTGGATGTTCTCATCCAATATTTGGATGAGAACCATGGGATTAGTCCATGGACTAACTCCATGAGTTAGTCCATGTAGACTTTTTGATAATATTCAGGCAATACACAGGTATTGACAGGTCGGCTTTGACTTTGTTGACTTTTACTAATTCCTTATGAGCTGAATGGAGATAATATAGGGTGAAATAAAGGAATGATGATCATGGATCGTTTGTACATTTGATGGAAATGGATTCCATATACTAGTGGAGCTATTAGGAGAGGAAGGTAGTAATCCGGATTTTCATGATGGGAAAGGTCCTAATAACTACGTGTTTTCCGGTTTGTCATTGATACATCAAGGGCCTACTCGTTTACAGTAGAATACAAAGGAATTGAATAAAAGGTAAAGTTTTAAAAAATAAACATCAAATAACCTTTTCTTTTGGAAAAATAGAATAAGAAGTAAGATTGAGAAATCAATACCCAGCTATAATCTACTGATTCCTATGTATTTTAATGCAAAAAAAAAAACCCTAAGCTTTTTTGCTTTTATTTATTTTTTCTTGTAGTATGGAGTAAAATGAAATAAAATTGAATGTCAAATCAAAAGAAAAAAAAAGTTGAGAGAGTTGGGAGTAAAAGCACTTTTTATCTCATTTCGGGCTTTTTAACATTTCCTCTTTTGTGATTTTGTGAATTTCTAATTGTACATTTTGTGTTTTTTACTCCCAACTCCCTCTACTTTCTTTTTCATTTGATCATTTGAAACTTTATTTCTTCTTCATTTTACTCTACCTTACAAATAAACATGAAATCTTTATAGGTTGTTGTGTGGGGAAATTCCCGAACTCATCAGAGTCCCGGCCAGATGCTCCATCTCGGGCTCCCGCACCAGCTAGGTCCATCTCAGCCAGGCACTTCACCTCGGCACGATCCACTTCGGCCAAAGCATCCCACTTCGGCCTAGTGCTCCATCTCGGCACCTTTGCCAGAAGTTTCTAGCCAAGGCAAGTCGTCCTCGACCTCGGCTCCCCAGCTCGGCGAAAGTGCCAGACCCCTCCACCTCGGCGACAGTGCCAGGATCATCCATCTCCGCCAGGTCCTCACCTCGGCGAGACACTCCATCTCGGCCAAAAGCCTCATATCGATGAAAGTACTGAGTACTGACAGCTGTCCTCCCATGGACGCTCAGGCACGCTACGGCCCGTGCGACAAGACAAGGGGATAGCCCATATCTCTTGACAGATCGCCGTCCACTGCTCCCAAAGCGCCATGATAAGGCTCGATGGGACTGCAATTAAAGAAAAGTAGGCTACGATGGGACTGCGCCTCCCTAGTACCTGACAGAGTAGGCTATGACAAGACAGTCAACCACCCTTTTGCCTCCTCTCTTCCTCTATATAAACAAAAGAACAATTCACAAGCAAGGAGAGCCAACAACGACACCACACTGCTGGTATCATCTTCTTCCCCAAAAATCTCCATCCTCTGTTTTGTTCATACACTAACTTAGGCATCGGAGAGCCTTGCGCCACTCAGGCCAGGGTCCTCTAACCTGCTATTCTTCTTCCTTTTATCAGGCTCCTGGCGCAGGCATCGGTGTTCCCAATCTCTTTGGATAAGTCCGTGCAGGCACCCCCCCTCTTCTTGTGAGTCACATTTTTTGCACTTACAATTGGCGCCGTCTGTGGGAAACGGCTACAAAATTTCATCTTCCCAAACACCATGCCTCGAAGAACCAGAAATGGGAAGGAACCACTGACATTGTCGACACAGCTGCCGACGGTCCCCCGTCGGGAAAGGTCAGGAGCAAGATCCGGCCCAGTATGTGTCCAACAGTAGGATACTCGATCGGGTTCATCCTCTAAGGATTCGACCTCGACTCTACCTTCCAAAAGGCGCACCCTGAAGGACAACAGAAGCAACCGGGCTCTTGGCGAAAGCTCGGGAAACAACCACGACTCTAGAGAGTGGCTTGATCGACGCATAGAGCAAGCAGTTCGACAGTACATGGAGATGGCCGATTTCGCTCCAGTTCGGCTGAACTCTAACTATTTCGGCACATCCCCTTCTCTCCAGAGACCAGAAACTTCCCCCTTCCTGAAGATTTCAAAGTCCCGAGGTTCGTCGTTTACGATGGAACCTCGGACCCAGCAGCACACCTCCGGCACTTCACTCAGAGGATGTCGGTGTGGGGCGGTGCAGGCCACCTGAACTGCAGAGTCTTCTCTTCCAGCCTCGGGGACCTCCCCCTAAGATGGTTCTGCGCACTCCCTCAAGGGTCGATCAAAAGTTGGCAGCAGTTTCGCAGTTCCTTTATGACGAAGTTCCAAGTTCACCAGGTCATCCCCAGGTCAGCCGCCGACCTGATGGCCCTCATAATGAAGCAGACCGAGAACGTCACGCAGTTCGCCAAAAGATTCTGTGCTGTCTACAGCCAGATCGAGAATGCCCTATATGCAATAGCAGTCCTGTCTTTCCAACAAACCCTCCTACCAGGCAACGAGCTTCGGAGGGACTTGGCCATGTATCCCGCTGTCACTATGGCAGCACTGATGACCAGGATAAACCGATTCGTCAAGCAAGAAGCAGACGAAGCCCGAGCCCAGGAGCAGTTCAACCTTTACGAAAACGACCAGATAGCTTCCAACTCAGCGAACGTCTCCAGCTCGGCGGGAGCCTCCATCTCGCTAGCAGCCCCCAGCTCAGCAGAAGTCTCTTCCAGCTCGGGAGGCGGCTAGACGTCTCCTATCATCACTTAGCATCGACCGCTCGTCAGCTTCGATCGCACAACCCTCTACCGTCATTTCGGCAGCACGGTCCTCTACTGTCAGCTTCGATGGTGCCCTCAGCTTCGATGACACCGGCCCGACCTTCTTCTGTCAGCTTCGACCGCCCGTCAGCTTCGATCGCACGACTCTCTACCGTCATTTCGGTGGCACGGTCCTCTACTGTCAGCTTTGATGGCGCCGTCAGCTTTGATGACGCCGGCATGACCCTTAAATGTCGGCTTCGATCGCACGACACTCTACCGTCATTTCGACGGCACAGTCCTCTGCTGTCAGCCTTAATTGCACGGTCCTCTACCGCCATCAGTTATCCAAAGCCACCGAGCTCACCCTGGGGTCGTTTTATACACTCAGGCGTGACTCGCGTTCGGCAACAGGGCCACCAAGTCCTCGGGTAGATAACCCAGTCTTTTTGGCCTCCAAAAGACCTCATGCTGGTCCTTCCACGTGCTGGTTTCGGCCTCATACTGGTCTCAACCGCATTTGACGACCTCATGCTGGTCCGTCCATGTGCTGGTTTCGGCCTCACGCTGGTTTCGGCCTCGTACTGGTCTCGACCGCATTTGACGACCTCATGCTGGTCCGTCCACGTGCTGGTTTCGGCCTCACGCTGGTTTCGGCCTCATGCTGGTCTCGACTGCATTTAAACGACCTCATGCTGGTCCGTCCACGTGCTGGTTTCCTCCTCACGCTGGTTTCGGCCTCATGCTGGTCTCAACCACATTTCACGACCTCATGTTAGTGTCGCCCTCGTGCTAGATACGCGCTTCATGCAAGTTCGGCCTCATGTTGGTCTCGACCAGCGCCAAAGAGACTGCTCTGGCGTACCGTCCAAGCTTCTCCATCTCGGCCAGCGCCAAAGGGACTGACTTAGGGTTCATACACCCAGTAGCTCCTAAAACTATGGGTTCATACACCTTGGGATTGACTTCGGATTCATACATCCAGTCTTCCCTAAAACTTTGGGTTCACGCGCCCATGGACTGACTTAGGATTTATACATCCAGTCGCTCCTAAAGCCCTAGGTTGATACACCTTGGGAAGACTTCGAATTCATACATCCAGTCGTCCCTAAATTTTGGGTTCACACGCTCATGGACTGACTTAGGATTTATACATCCAGTCGCTCCTAAAGCCCTAGGTTGATACACCTTGGGAAGACTTCGAATTCATACATCCAGTCGTCCCTAAATTTTGGGTTCACACGCCCATGGACTGACTTAGGATTTGTACATCCAGTCGCTCCTAAAACCCTGGGTTGATACACCTTGGGAAGACTTCGGATTCATACATCCAGTCGTCCCTAAATTTTGGATTCACGCGCCCATGGACTGACTTAGGATTTATACATCCAATCGCTCCTAAAACCTTGGGTTGATACACCTTGGGAAGACTTTGGATTCATACATCCAGTCGTCCCTAAATTTTGGATTCACGCGCCCATGGACTGACTTAGGATTTATACATCCAATCGCTCCTAAAACCTTGGGTTGATACACCTTGGGAAGACTTTGGATTCATACATCCAGTCGTTCATAAATTTTGGGTTCACGCGCCCATGGACTGACTTAGGGTTCATACACCCAGTCGCTCCTAAAACCCCAGGTTCATACACCCTGGGACTGACCTCGGGTTCATACACCCAGTCTTCCCTAAACTTTGGGTTACACACCCAGGGACTGACTTAGGGTTCATACACTCAGTCACTCCTAAAACTTCGGGTCCATGCACCCAGGCTTCTTAAAAGGACTGCTCTGGCGTATCGTCCAGCCTCCCCCACCTCGGCTAAAGAGACTGCTCCACGTCTCCACCTCAGCCAATGGCAGCTCAACTAGAATGCCGAAGAGACTGTTCCACATCACCTACTCGGCCTCATGTTAGTCTCGGCAGCGAGCACATCTCGGTTCTCAGCTACACCCAGCTCGGCATCAGTGCCAGTTTCCAGGTTGGCAGTAATGCTGGCCCCCTCGGCAGCATCACTAGATACTTCCAACGAGACTGCACCTCTGGTGACGGGCCAGCTGGTCATGTCTCGGTCTCTCAGTTGGTGATGAATCAGTTGACTGAATACCACCAATCTCAAGCGACAAACAGCTCCATGGCACAAGTGTTGTCCTCCATGATACTTAGCTTCTGACCTCAAAGAGAAGTTTAATGAGCTCAGAAGCTGGGGGGCTTTGTGTGGGGAAATTCTCGAACTCATCAGAGTCCCCGCCAGATGCTCCATCTCGGGCTCCCGCACCAGCTAGGTCCATCTCAGCCAGGCACTTCACCTCGGCAGGATCCACTTCGGCCAAACCATCCCACTTCGGCCTAGTGCTCCATCTCGACACCTTTGCCAGAAGTCTCTAGCCAAGGCAAGTCGTCCCCGACCTCGGCTCCCCAGCTCGGCGAAAGTGCCAGACCCCTCCACCTCGGCGACAGTGCCAGGATCATCCATCTCCGCCAGGTCCTCACCTCGGCGAGACACTCCATCTCGGCCAAGAGCCTCATATCGGTGAAAGTACTGAGCACTGACAGCTGTCCTCCCATGGACGCTCAAGCACGCTACGGCCCGTGCGACAAGACAAGGGGACAGCCCATATCTCCTGACAGATCGCCGTCCACTGCTCCCAAAGCGCCATGATAATGCTCGATGGGACTGCAATTAAAGAAAAGTATGCTATGATGGGACTGCGCCTCCCTAGTACCTGACAGAGTAGGCTATGACAAGACAGTCAACCACCATTTTGCCTCCTTTCTTCCTCTATATAAACATAAGAACAATTCACAAGCAAGGAGAACCAACAACGACACCACACTGCTGGTATCTTCTTCCCCAAAAATCTCCATCCTCTGCTTAATTCATACACTAACTTAGGCATCAGAGAGCCTTGCGCCACTCAGGCTAGGGTCCTCTGACCTGCTATTCTTCTTCCTTTTCTCAGGCTTCTGGCGCAGGCATCGGTGTTCCCAATCTCTTTAGATAAGTTCGTACAGGCACCCCCCTCTTCTTGTGAGTTACATTTTTTGCACTTACAGTTGTAAAAGTAAAATCGTAAAAATCTAGTGTACGACCTTTAGATCACGCCTATTAGAATAAGATAATCCTTTTTCCAGGTCAATAAATCCATCTAGTATAATTTTTATTTTTCCGACCTCTCTACCACCACCAGACCCCAGCGTTACTAACCAATACCTCTATTTTAACTCATTAAAAAGAAAAAAAAAAAACCTCTGTTTCGGTGTATCCACAAACATCCATAGCTGTGAGGCCTTCTTTGTTGCTCATTGTCAAGTCAACGGGCCCCTTATCAATCAAAAGCCTCAGAATTCCTTCTTGGTTGGTCAGAGTGGCCAGATGCATTGGCGTGTTCCCATCGTTTTCAGGTTCGTTAATCAGCTTCTTAAACTCCAACCTATCTATTACCTGATAAAGGACGTACCAGTTCTTCTCCATCACACCAAGGTGAAGGGCATTTTGTCCTTGTTGTTTGACCAGCTAGGCCGAGTCAGGGCAGTTGTCCAGTATAAGTGCAATGGCCATACTGGAATTATTTCTAATGGCGATGAAAAGAGGATAATCCCCATTTCTGTCGGGTACATAAGCTAGAGATGGGTTGGCTTCTAGCAATAGCTTAGGGCATGTTTGAATAAATGAGGAGTAGACACTACTAGAAAAAGGACTTTTAGCGGCCGCCATTAGCCGTCGCTAAAAGTCACCTGGCGGTCGCTAATACTCTTTCGCGACCGCCTAGCGACCGCCAAGTGCCGGCCGCGTAAACGTCGTCGCAAAAGGGTATTAGCGACCGCAATTGGCGGTCGCTAATAGTTTTTAGTATTAGCGAAGTAAATACATATTTTTTTAAAAAAATTAATACCTTTAGCGACCGCCAATTAATACCTTTAGCGACCGCCAATGGCGGCCGCTAAAGGTATTAAATTTTTATAAAAAAAAAAAAAAAAAAAAAAACTTCTCAAGAGCCGTGAACCACTGAAGTCATAGCCACAATAACAATAAAAATAAAAATAAACCATTTGTATCATAATTGGAACTAAAATAAAAATAGCAAATTTCTAAATCAACCATTTGCCTCCATGCCACCTTCCCATTGCTTCATGCACTTACCTTGCAACCTGATACAACAAGCTCTAGGGACCAGAGATCCGGGTTCTTCTGCCAAAGCACAAATCCTCCAATGTCTCCATTGCGCTTCAAATGTACACTCTCATCACCCCCCTGGAATTCAGATGCACTCATTCTCACCTTCCCAATGGCATAGTAACTGTTCACCGAGCTTAGTGCGGCCTGGCCACCAGTTGCTGCAATGTACTGGTGAACAATGTACTTGGCTGTTGAGGCTTCCTATTACAATTACAAAACAGTAGTATTAAGTGTGAAGTAAAATTATCAAAGTCCTTTAACTATACAATCCAAATAAAGAAAGTATACATATACAAATAAATCTATTTGTACACACCATATCACTGTGGCAATTCGATTCTAGTGCTATTGAAATCAAGAAGAGTATAAGTTGGCTTTCCTGAGCCTACTTGCCACTCATGCCCAAACCCAAGTTCAAGTTGACATTTCAAAGCCAATTGATAAAATGGGTTGATTTCCTGTGTAGCCCTTCCTATTGGCCCCTGTTTGTTTGCAATATTAGAATACATAGGATTCATGCCATAAGTGGTTAAAAATGAAGTTCAAAGGTGAATTTAAAAAATGAGCATCAAATAACCTTCCTTTTAGGGAAATACTATCAACATAAAATGGGAAATGAATACCCAACCACCACCTCCAATGTGCACATGATCCAAGTGAAGCCCGCTTGCACACAGATTTGTGCAAATGATAGGCTCAAAGTTGAACCAAAGGAGTGACTTTGGTAATAACATTAGGAGCAAAAATGTAGAAAAAGAATAGAAAAAAAAAATAAAGTTAGCATCCATAGCTATTTCATACAAGGAAGCATGGTGCTAGATTATGGTTACAAAGCCAAGCATGGTCCTAGATCATGTTCATCCTACTGTAATCACATCAAACAGGTATCATTTTCATGTTCATATGAAGATCTAAAATCCATCAAAATCCATTACTCATCCCTAACCAAAATTCTAAACAAGTAAACTCTCTCTATGTGACATGTATATCATTTTACAACCAGCAGATATATTGGCAACCAGCAGTGGCAGCAGCTTTAGCCAATTCAAATCAGCTCATATAACTAGCTCATGAGGAACTTGATCTTGTCAACATATAAGACCCAGAGTCCATCCTAATCGAATGAGCCTTACACACAGATTCAAAAGATAAGGGACCAGAAATATAAGAAATTCAAAATGAGAAATTTTACTTAGGTAATCCAAAATCATTCAACATTTACTCTTGAAAATGGTGCTTCCAAATAAACATGGCATGTGTTTCACAGTGGTACCTTTTGGATAAAGAGGGAATTTCTTGGCAGCATAGGCTCAAGATAATCAGGCTGAAGGTTTTTCTCCTTTGTTTTAGTAGCTATTCTTTGTTTGGATTTTCTTGTGGTGTTGGGGCTCTGTCTGTGCTCTTTTTGTGTTGCTTTAAGTACATTCCGCCAGTTTCTTCATGTAAAATGACCATCTGCGGTTCTTAAAACAATTTTTTTTTGCCCAAAAAAAATAATTATGTACTTACATTTGGGTGGTATACCTACATTTAGATTCTGTAGACAATGACAGGTTTTCTATGTCTTTTTCCTTCCTGTGAGCCTTGAACGGATTTGCATGGGTAACTACAAGAACAAAAGGAATGTTGACACATGCATTCTGGAGGTATTTCTTCAAGAAAAATATCTAAATTTGTAAAAAGAAAAGGAGGAGGAGGAGGAAAAGTAAAGAAAAGAAAAGCAATCTGATTGCAATAATTGTACATTAGGGGATTAAAAAGTCAAGCCGGACAGAGCTTGAGTTTGACCTCAACTGCCTGTTCCACTTCACAAGCGCAATCGCTTACCTATTTATATCGAGCTTGACTGCCTGATTCACTGCTGAAGCTCAGCCTTGTTTCCCTTTTTATCAAGCTTGAGCTTGGCCTGTTTTCCCTTTGCCGTTTTGAGCTTGATTATAAACATGCAGAGCTTCAGGCTGGGCTTGATTGGCTTTTGTTATAATGTTAATTTAATCAAGACAAGCTCAAGCCAAGACTTTAATTGAGTCAAACTCAAGCTGAGTCAAGCTGAACAGGAATTGTGAGAATAACCCAGAACAGGATACTGCTATTCAGATCCTACTTGTAACAGTTGGATTTATGTGACTGCTACTTCTCAGACTGTGGTAGTCACGAAAGAAGGTGATTCTATTCAACCAATCGCAAGGACACAAGCAATTCACCACCACATGGTTAGGAATCAAAGGGAAGAAGCAGAGAGAATTAAAATTCTCTGTATATTATTCAATGAAGTCTGTATGACACATTGACACCTTAACCAAATATTACCAGGAGGAGAACCATTGCTTGGAATTCATTGGACCAGGGAGAGAAACAAGAAAACAAGTCTGCGAAATCCAAATCGAACCTCTCAGAAGTTCTAACCTTCAAATCAACAAAACCCAACCCACGCTGAAACCAGCTTCCACATTGTCCAGGCCCTGAATATCAACAAATGCTGGCCGGGCTCGGGGTGGCCCCAGGCCCTTGGGCACAACCTAGGCCTAGGCCCTTTTTTGGCCCCGGGCAAGGATCACCACTGGGCACTAAATTCAAACCCGGCATTAACCCTCTTTTATCTAAGCTTAAGACTGTCAATGCAATGCAACAAAACAAGAACATGAAGTTACTACAATCTTATATATAATAATATCTCTTAACAACTGAATTCATCACCACCATCCAAAAACACAAAACCGCATCTAATTAAGGGTTCAACTCATTATTCAAAACGAAAGAACATCAACATTAAAACCTAAATCAAACAAACAGTCTTGATTCCAATTCAAAGGCAAAAAACCCAATTTGAAATTTCCACAATTTCAAGGCTTGAGGTTACTCGGAAAAATCATGAGTTGAGGAACATTGAACCATTGTAAAGTGCCTAACTTACCTGCTTATATTTCTTGTAGATTCGCTTGGTTACTATGTTCTTGGATTCATCAAAAAATGTGGGAACTTCTCTTCTGTTCTTCAATCCTGCATTAAAAAAAAAAAGAGCAAGATTATTATGGATACAAATGCTCAAACCCATAACGATGTGAGATAGCTATTAGCTACACATAGCAGAATTATTCCATAATGTTGCAACCTCAGTATAGATGATGGGCCCATGGTTGATGGTACCATGATTGGGATTTGGGATCATCAGGGCCTACAGTCCATCCCAGGCCTATAGTTAGAATGAGCCCAAGGCTCTAGCACAGGCTGCGCCCATGTGAAAAGCAAAGGCAATGCCCATATAATCAATCACTCAGGTTTGCTCCTCTGTTTTCTACATAGCAATCTGGTTGAATGATTTTCATTCTTCAATCAACTAGATAAATGGCTAAGGCCAAGGAGTATTTCTTGTTATAGATTTCTTTAAAGCATCCTTTTTAAAGATGCTTGTAAGTATGTAACAAACATGCTTTGGGCAATAAGAAACTTCCAACAGTCATAACCGCTGGTTTGCAGCTCTGAACAGACTTAGGCCAGTGTACATCCAGGCTTCACATTGGGTCTCTGGGCCACAGAAAAAATCACTTGCTCAAGTTGTTTCAGCTCCAAAAGGAGAAGAACAAACACCACACCCAATACAAGGGGAAAAAAACAAAGGCCAACAAAAAGGCAAGAAAATTTCTTGATTAACAGCAGGCCCCATTTCCTAAATCTTTTAAAGCTTGATGTTGAGTAATATATCCATGGAGGGTCCACTATTTGAGCAGTTAGGATCAATCCAAAACATGGGTGGAGAAATTTGGGTTAAAAGTTGGCACATACCCAAGATAAACCTCTAATCAAGTCCAGAACAAATAATAGGCAACTCATAACATAGCCATCTGAGATATCAACAACAATGCTTACTGGTGAGTATTCAGCTTGACTAGCTACTAAGAGAGTATTCAACAACAACCATGTATACCTATCCACCCTGTATAGAACCATCTTCAAACATGTCACATGACATTGAATAGACTGTACAGCCAAACATGGTTGCCAAGTTGCTAGGCATTGATTCCTAGTCTCCATTGCTGCCATTTGGGATTTACAAGTGAAATCCCTTTCCCGTGTCAAGCAATAAAATCAACTTCATTTTGATGTTTCAAGAAATATATAGTAGACTTCTTTAACGAGGAACCTGCAGTAGTGTTTAATTGATAGATGATAGTTTTCCAAGTGTGACAAGCTTATATATTTTGGCTGGGCATTTTGAGCATTTGACTACTTAACCTAAACTTGTAAGGACATGATTTAGGTTTTTAAGAGTTGAACTGAGTATTAAAATAATTGACCAACTGCTTACCAGAGAAGAACAGGACTCCTGCCTATAGCAAGATTTTTGAAAACTCAACCATAAGCCTTTCCACGCAACGACTTATGAGCATGATAAATTCTATACTGCATTAATTCCGGCAAGTACCTGAATATGTGTAGTAGTTGCTGCAATTCTGAATCACCAGCAAACAAAGCTTGTCTTCTTACCATTTCAGCTGCAGATAATACACATTACAAGATCTTTTAACAGAATATAATACAAATAAAAAGAAATAGATCAAAGATAATCTATAACAGCTAAAGATGCAAGGTGGTCTTGTACTCTTGGAAAGCAAAGGCAACTTAAGTAAGTGCTTGCATCACTAGGTGGTGCCACCAGTCTAGGATCAAATTCCAAAAAGTCATTGATTCCAAGAAAATAGGACTTACTATTCTTTGTAGCAGATAACCAACAATTTATTCCATCGAAAACATGACGATGAGTATAATATACTGTAGATCTTGTATAATAGTTGACAGACTTGAAGAAACAGCACCATACCTGTATGACAGAAATAGGAAGCGGCCTCGGATTCGGCCCTCTGCGGTGGGAGTCGATGAATTTCTTGAGATCGGTATCGAGATACTCAAACACGAGATAGAGAAGTGGCTTCCCGTTCTTGTCGACATGCTCGACGCAGAGCAATCTGAAAACACACATAAAAATTCAGCAAGTGCGACAAAAACTAGGAGAATTAGGCAATTGGGTTTCGAGAGGAGAACACACCGAACAACATAGATGCTCTGAGAGAGCATTTGAAGGAGCGAAACTTCTCGAAGAGCTGTGGGCGGGATTCCTTCCTCGTCCATCTCCAATCGAGTCTTCTTGAGGGCGACGAGCTGCCCCGTCGTCTTGTCCTGAGCCTTGTACACCTTTCCGTACGTCCCTTCTCCTACCTTCTCCAATTTCTCATACTTCTCCATGGATCTGTTGATTTTGATCTCGATTGATAGAAGTAGAAACCCTAGATCTCACCACTGCAGAGAATTGAGAGACTTCAAAGAGAGAGAGATACAGAGAAAAACCCTAGATTTCAAAGGGGGATAAGAAGAAGTAGAAAACCCTAGATTTTCAAAGGAGAAGAAGTAGAAACCCTAAAAAGATTTCAAAGAAGAAGAAGTAGAAACCCTAGATTTGAAGGGGATTTTGAAATGTGAAAAAGGAGGGAAGAGGAGTTGATCATCCTTCATTGCAGTTGATCATGCTCTCTTCGCCATGATCGCCTAGCACCGTGCGCGCTCTCTGCAACTTGTTTACCATGGGGAAAAGAAAACTGCAATCAGGATTAAATGGTTCGATCTGAGAAAGTTGCAGAGAGATGGATCGAAGAAGAAGCTTGAGGAAGAAGGAGAAGAAGGGGTCTCCGTCGGTCTCGGAGGCATAGTCGTCGTCGGCGCGCGGGAGAGAGAAGGAGAGGGAGGGAACTAGGGAGGGAGAGAGAAGGGGCAGGGGAGCAGGGCGGGAGCAAAAAAGGGGAAGGGGAGCAGGGCGGGAGCAGGGGAAAGAAAGGGGGAAGGGAAAAGTGAAAAAAAAAAAAAACTGGGAAGGGCATTAGCTACCGCCTGTGGCGGCCGCTAATGAGTCTATTTGCGACCGCCACAGGGGGTCGCCCGCATTTTGTTGCGCCAATACTAAATTTTCTAGTAGTGAGAGTGAAATGAAGTGGATTTTACATGTGGAGTGGGGTGAAGAGAAGTAGATTGAAGTTAAAATATAATACTTCACTTCACTCCATTTGGATGCTTATTTTGAAGTTAAGGTTTGAAGTAGAATCTACTTTTACTCAAAGAAATCAAAGTAGTTAGAGTTGAAGTGAAATGGAGTACATATGGCTCACAACGTTACTTTATCTATTAGGCCAGACTCATCCAAACGGGGGTAGAGTTGAAATTTTAGGCAGTTAGGGCCTATTTAACTTCACTCTACTCTAGGGCCTGTTTGGATAAATGAGGAGTGGAGTGAAATGAAGTGGATTTCACATGTGAAGTGGAGTGAAGAGAAGTAGGTTGAATTAAAATAGAGTACTTCACTTCACTCCATTTGGATGCTTATTTTGAAGTTAAGGTTTGGAGTAGATTTCACTTTTACTCAAGAAAATAGAAGTATTTAGAGTTGAAGTGAAATGGAGTACATGTGGCTCACAACATTACTTCATCTATTGGGCCAAACTCATCCAAACGGGGTAAAGTTGAAATTTTAGACTGTTACGGGTGTGCCTCCGAATCCAATAGCCCTCCGGAACCCACATCGTGGTAGCCTACAGCTGAAGTATAGAGTAAAGCTGTCTTCCCAAAGCCATCTGTTTCTTGGATGCAATTACTGGCTTGATCCAGCAAAGTCTCCACCACTCCTGTCATTCATTACGAGAAAATTGGAAAAAGAAATTTAGTCAGGTCAACAGTAGCCTCAATGTGGGCCCCATTCATCGTGTCAAGAGGAGCTGGGATTCGGATCCCTTGTTTCGTCCAAGCTGGGGAGCCCTGTTTGGACCAATAAGGGGCCGCCATGCACGGGGGCGGAGAGGGGGGCAAGTGCGTGGCGGCCCCTGAATCGTCAAAATAGGACACCCCAGTTTAGATGAAACAGGGGATCTGTTTCCATAGATTTGACTGCCAACATGAAAAAGGAAAAGGTTTTTATATTTCAGCAAGTCTTCCCTATGGCGTTAGACAGAATGATTGTCAATATCCTTTACACCCTGCTATATGCATTTGGCTCATCTTGAAAAGCCAATTAATGAAAATAGTGAGACTAACATCTAGGTTGAAAAACTCTTGACTTGGACTCTACCCATCCTAGGCAAAAACAATTGACTCGGGTAGAGTCAATGCGGAGACTGAAAAGAGTCGAATTAAAAAAAAACAAATAATTTCAAAAATAGTTAAAAATGAACAAATTCTTAGAAAATATAAATATTCATTTATTTACATGCATTTTTTATAATCAATTTAAGTTAATGAATTTATATATAGAATAAAAAAAATCTATAATAAGAAAATTAAAAGAAAAAAATTGCATATTACATAAGTTGTTAATCAGAATATCAAATGTAAAAGATCAAATATAAATTTTAAATTACATTTCAACTATCAGTTTTAAACCGCCCAATCCAAACCTCATACATAATTCTTAAAAATATATATTACCTTTTTAAAAATTAAATTCTACCTATCAAATGGTTCATAACGCAAAACAACTTATCAAAATGAGGTGACTCGAACTAGTCTCCCTTGTAATTAACTCGGTCCTTTATCAAAATGAGATACTCTGGAGAGTCAATGGAGAGTCAAGAGTCAATTCAGAGGATTTCTCCAACCTTCTACAGATGTATCTCTCTACTCCAGTTTTCAAACATGGCCACAAGCAGGAGTCTATGGCACCAACTACTGAGCTACCACACACAAGAGAGCCTGGGATTTATAATCATTACAAAAATGATCAAGTCAAATGAATGTTACAAGTTGTCCTACTTAAAGCCATAAAATGCACAACGGGTAAAGTTTCTTTTTTGACGAATCTTTAAATCAAACATCCAATAGTCTAAACTTTTGTGGATTATTGCATACCAAAACTCTCGTGTATTTACTAGGCCAATGCAAACCTGTGGGGTAAAATCTAAACTCAATATTAGATTGGGCTTGGATCATAGTGGACCAACCCAACCCGCCAGGAGGAAGAATATGAAGAGAATTAAAGGAGTGTCCCCATGATGCAATAACTCGATCTGTTATCAGTTATCACCATGAAGAGAATTAAAGGACTTGAATTAAATGAGTGCCCCCATGATGCAATAACTCCATCCGTTATCAGTTATCACCATGAAGAGGGAAATGAATGATCACTAATGGCTGGCATCAAGAGAATTAATGGAGCCATGAATGGCAGAAAAAGAGGGAAAAACGATATAAGGAAGAAAGAAGAGAAAGGACGGGTATGTAAGTTTTGAACCAAAAATCTAATCAGAACGAGAACAAAGTTCAAGAGGCTAACTTAAGCATCGAAGAGTTCTCGGTCGGACCACTCGATCGAGCTCTTATGATGGTTTGCTTCTGATACAGGTAAGTGGATCGATTCAGATCCAAGAAGAAGGAAAACAAACAGAGACTTCACTCTGTTCAGGTCAAGAAGAACGAGGGAGGTCTTCGTTGCCAAGCAGAGACAAGCCGAGCTGACCTGCTTTCCTCAGAGCCGAGCAAAGATAATCAGCTCGTCAGCTGACCAATCAAAATTAGCACTTACAATAGGTAGGAATATCTGCTCAGGACAACCAGAAGGAGAGAAATCTCCATCGCCAAGCAGAGCCAATCTGCTCGGCCGCTGATCAATCAAAATCAGACCTTACAATTGGCTCCGTCTGTGGGAAGCGAAAGAGAAAAATCATCCACTAACGCTTTTTCTTGCTGAGAAATATGGCAGACCAAGAACTTGGTCTCGGATCACAGCACCAAGCTGGACGCTCTCAATCTCAAATAGAGGCAACACAGGACAAAGGGCGAGGAAGATGCCCAAGAAAGGATCTTGTAACCAACCACTCCGGTGGCCCAGATGTCGGATATGTACCATATACTGACAGTGACCGGATTGTCTCCTTTTCAGGCAAGAAAGGAAGGATCCAGTCAGAAGATTACCACGTTGATTTAAGCCGTGCCATAAACTCACCGTCCATGAATAAACTACAAAGAGAACCCCACCAAAGGCAGGGTCATGAACACCAGGTACGAGCTCCATCGTGGGACACATATGTTCGTCTGGAGCAATCTTGCAGAGAAGTTGTTCGGAATTTGATGGAGGGAATAAAGCAGCAAAAGAAAAAGCTCAATTGTCTGCAGCTGGAATTGGAAGCAACAAAGGAGGTGCAGGGACGTCCCCCGAATGCGGAGGACATTCGGAAAGGTTCGGAAACTGCTCATAAAATTTGAAGAATAGAACGCCGAAGTAGCACCGATGTGCGGGGGCCCAGAAGTCACCATTCTGAATCAAAAGCTTGGCGAATCCGAGCTAAGGCCAGAATAAAAGATGAAGGGAGTAGGACTTCAAGCTCCCGACTACGAAGACAAGAGGAAACCGAAGTCCGAACAAGATCCATTGAGGTTGGTGAAGCCTCAAGGAGGAAAGCACCCCAACGAGCACTTACCGAGGAGGATGTATAAGCTCTTATAGAAAAGGCGTTAGCAAACCAGAAGTCCCCTCATGAGAACCCGACCAGAGCAAGGAACCTGGGAAATGCACAAAATTTCGAATCTCCATTCTCGGAGGAGATTGGAAAAGCAGACCCTCCTCGGCGATTCTCGATCCCTAAGTTGAGGGTCTATGATGGAACCTCCTATCCCTCCGATCACATCCAGCATTACCAACATTCCATGGCATTGTGGATAAGGAATGAGCCAGTGATGTGTAAGGTTTTTTCCTCGAGTGTGGGAGACCTGACCTTGAAATGGTTCTCCTGCCTAGAGCCGAAATCGATCTGTAGCTTTCGGGAGCTTGCTGGATCTTTTGTTGCTCGTTTTGTAACAAATTCCGAGCAGCCCATGGACATTGGGGCATTGTTATCTTTTAAGAACCAGAGCTCGGAGAGCCTGAAGGAGTTCAGCGCTCGTTATTGGCATCTCTATAATGAGGTAGAAGGGAATAACGAACAAGTAGCTGTGGCAACCTTCAAGCTCAGGCTGCCGAAGGAGAGTCAGCTTCGCCAATCGTTGACAAAGCGATCCCTGACCACACAAGGAGAGCCGATGGAACGGATTGAAGAATTCATAAAGCTGTAAGAAGACTTGAACATACCCGAGCAGAAATGTACTAGCTCGGCGGAGGATGGATTTTAAAGAAAGGGAAGAAGAAGGGAGATCTTAGTTGCCAAGCAGAGCTAGTCAGCTTGTCAGCTGAGATGGAGATCTCCATTGCCGAGCAGAGCAGTTTAGTTCGGCTACTAAATCTGATCTTCGATGTTTTGCTTGGACTCCGCATGAGACCCAGTCACGGCAAGCTAGGTCCGACCTGGGAAGGACCGTACATGGTCACCTCGGCTGGAGGAACAAGAGCTTATCAACTAGAAACACTTGAAGGGAAGGCACTGGCAAGGCCGTTGAACAAAGCAAATTTAAAGAAACTCTATTTATGATCTTGTGTGGGATATTTTCTGAGTTCGGCCAACCTCGCTCTGAGTTCGGCCAAACTGACTCTGAGTTTGGCTAACCTGGCTTTGACCTCGGCAACAGTGCCACCGAGCTCATCCTAGCTTCGGTAAGAGTACCAGCTAGGCATGTCTCGGTCTCGGCCTACTCCAGTCTGGCAACAATGCCACCGAGCTCATCCTAGCTTTGGTAAGAGTATCGGCTAGGCATGTCTCGCCCTCTTCCACCTCGGCCAGGTGCCAAAATGTATCCATCTAGGCAACAGTGACAGAATGTTAATCAAGACAGGCACTTACAGATCTTTGTACCAAAGAATTCATCAGCTTTTTATCACTTATAAGACCTTTGTGGTTTATGTTCTTGTGCCAATAATGGAATCAAAGTTTTAATCTTCTTTGTACCAAAGACTTTGAAAAGTTTGTATCTTGCCTAATTATCTTGCTATTATTCCTGTGCCAAGGATAGAAGATCCATGGTAGGGCATACCTTATCAGAAACAACCTCGCAAAAAACAGGGCCAAGGCCTGAAGGGCAGCTTAGGACCCACTACTTCGTACCGAAGAATAAAAACCTAACAGGGAAGAGCCCAAACTAGGTACGCTGCACTGATCTCCTTTTTAACTAATAGCTTGGCATGACGATGCAAGCATTATGCCAAAAAGTGAGTTTGAAAAGAACCGACAGTGGCGGCGGAAATAAGAGATCTCTTTCAAAGCCCCCTTTTCTTCTCGGAATATGGAAAAGAATAAAAGGGGCTTGGGGGGGCAATTGTGGGGGTAAAATCTAAACTCAATGTTAGATTGGGCTTGGGTCATAGTAGACCAACCCAACCCGCCAGGAGGAAGATATGAAGAGAATTAAAGGAGTGTCCCATGATGCAATAACTCCATCTGTTATCAGTTATCACCATGAAGAGAATTAAAGGACGTGAATTAAATGAGTGCCCCCATGATGCAATAACTCCATCCGTTATCAGTTATCACCATGAAGGGGGAAATGAATGATCACTAATGGCAGGCATCAAGAGAATTAATGGAGCCATGAATGGCAGAAAAAGATAGAAAAAGGATATAAGGAAGAAATAAGAGAAAGGAAAGGTATGTAAGTTCTGAACCAAAACGTTCATCAGAACGAGAACAAAGTTCAAGAGGCTAACTTAAGCATCGGAGTGTTCTCGGTCGGACCACCCGATCGAGCTCTTATGATGGTTTGATTCTGATACAGGTAAGAAGATCTATTCAGATCCAAGAAGAAGGAAAACAAACAGAGACTTCACTCTGTTCAGGTCAAGAAGGAGGAGGGAGGTCTTCGTTGCCGAGCAGAGACAAGCCGAGCTGACCTGCTTTCCTCGGAGCTGAGCAGAGACAAGCCGAGTTGACCTGCTTTCCTCGGAGCCGAGCAGAGACAATCAACTCGTCAGTTGACCAATCAAAATCAGCACTTACAATAGGTAGGAAGATCTACTCATGACAAACAGAAGGAGGGAAATCTCTATCACCAAGCAAAGCCAATCTGCTCAGCCACTAATCAATCAAAATCAGACCTTACACAACCCCACAAGCTCTGTCACAAATTTTAATCTAAAAGAATTAGAGACCGAAAAGGATCTAGGCCCAATTCTCTAATTGGGCATTGAGTGAAAACCTTTTAAGGATGTAACTGAATCAATGTGATGCATCCAAAAAATTAAATCAATTCAAAACATATACATATTAAAGATACAACAAATCATAGTTTAACATGCTAGAAAAGATTTACCAATAATTAAAGTAAAGCATAAAAATATAAGATTAGGAAAAGCAAGCTTACTTAGATGATTTAACTTAATGGACCCAAGCTTTAGCTTTCCAAATGACCCTCTAGCCTCCCTTAGCTTATTCCCCTTTCCTTGGCCTCAAAACACCTCAAGGAGGGCCTCTTAATTCCTCAAATTTGGCTAAGGAATGAGCTTCTTTTTATACCAAAAAATGCTCAACGGCTAGTCCTCGGTCGACCTCTTACAAGGCTCGGTCAACCTGCCCTTCAATGGTAAAAAATCAGACCTTTTGAAAAAGCCCCAACGGTCACTTTCTCGGTCAACCTGTAGTGTGGTCGGTCGACCTACCACACTGCGGGTCAACTGGGACCAAAATTCCCAAAAAAAAATAGATTTTCAAAGGATTTTCTTTTGGGGACTTTTGGGCCAATAAATCAAGCTTGGAATCATGATTTAAGTCAAACTAAGTGGTTTAAAAAGATGAAACATAAAAAGCCTAAAATGATTTGAAACTTTAAAACTAATGGCTAACTTGATTAATAAAAATTATTTTCAAAAAATAAATGCATCCAATGTTTAAATCCAAAACATGCATAAATCATTATTTCTAAAAATCTTAAAAAAAAAAAACAATGCATGTGTAAATCAAGATTTCAAGATTTTCTAAATCAATGCATGTGTGAAAATTAAAATGATGCTAAACTGATAATGCATCCATCAAATTGCAATATACAAAGTTCCTAACAATCTTCCCCTTTGCAATTTGATGGAAAACCTTACTCATCACTTAATTTACACTAAGTCTTCAGCTCCTCCTTGGCCGGAAAAGACGTGAAGTCTTCTTGGATGCTTCTGTTGACTTGGCTTGGGCTCTAAGTCTTTTTTTTCATTCTTCATGATGCTTGGAGCTTGATCATTCTTTAAGCTTTTTTTTCATCTTACTTTCATTAGCCAAGCATCTTCTTTAGCTCTCAAGCTTTCTCTTCTTTCAACTCTCCCCCTTTGACCATGCATTCTCTTCATTTTCTCTCCCTTTGGAAGATAATACAAAATCTCCCCTTAGATATATTGGCTATATTCTCCCCCTTTGACATCTAGAATATTCTCCCCCTTTGACATTAAATTGTAAAATACCAATTGAAGAGGGGTCGAAATTTCTTCAAGACCCTTGAGGACACATATCCTCTTAACTTGGCCAAATGGTACCTACACACATGAAGCAAGGAAAATACCTTTTAGTAGCACATGTTAACCAAAGTAATCGAAAATGAAATACATAATAGGGCTTCATATATGGGTAGTAAGCTATAAGGGTAAAGAGCCAATACAAGGGTGAATTTGATCAAAGCTAATGCTTCTTATGAAGGTTTACACTCCCCCTCAATCTATACTCTCCTTTTTGTCAAACTTTGGCAAGAATTTAACTATTTGGTGCAAGAAGAAGATGGTTTAACCAACTGAGGGTTAACTTCAAGGGAAGGATTAGATATCAATTGACTATAAAGCTCCACATGATCAAATTATCAATATAAAGAGCAAGGTCATGAGGAAAAGCTATCATGGATACCAATTGGAATAAAGAATACCAATTGAGATTTAAGGATAAGACTATTAACTCAATCACTCTAAAATGGAGTTATAGGAAAATAACTACTAAGATTAATCCAAATTAGAGCTATCCATGATGTTTTGGGGTTTACTAAACATAGCATCAATTAATATAACTATGAAAATCATATGCTATGAAAATTTTGAAATCATTTCATTCAATCATTAAGTATGACTATCATGTGCAAGATGAGTGAAATGAAGTTCAAACATGAAGCCTAACTCAACCATAAACCAGCCAAGATTATGAACACATAAACATGGTGGTCATTAGATTTACCTATAAGTGCATGAGAGGTGGTAAACATGAAAATTATGATGCTAATGGAATGTGACATGGAATACTATCAAGTTCAATGTACACAAGGTCTATCACATTCTCAAGATATGACATCAATTGGATATTACAATAATCGAAAGTTATACTAATTGAAACCAATTGAATTTGACAACATTAATAAGAGCAAGGATGTGACAAACATAAAATTCCATCAAGCAACATAAATGGATATTCATTACTTTTAATGATATAACTAATGAGCATAGTGATGAACATGTTAAATTGCATAAAAGGATATAGCTTGGTAAATCATGTAATTTTCAAAGTGTTAAATCATATGAATTCAACATCTAATAAATCCATCAAAAGTAGATATGCCTATAAGATACAAAGAATGGATTTTGATGAGAATCATATGAACAAAATTATGATACTGAAAAATGCACAAGCGATATTACTATGAAATTATGCATAAATCGATATCATAACCATCCATCTATAGCAATGACTATAAAGCACAAAGGATGGATTTTAGGGTTCTAGTATGGTATCTACAAATGTAACTAATAATGCAACCATACATGGAATGATTTGACATTTGCATAGAGAGGATCAATTAACACTCAAGATCTAACTCATACTATATCATCAATAAAGAATATGACTATGCAAGCACAAGAAGGTATGAAGTTAGAAGGATATCATGGATCACATATAGAAGAAAATTGATATCATATATGGGTATACCTATGAAGCACAATGGTTTAATTCCAATTCATTTAAAATGATCCATTAATCTATCATGTAAAATTTCCACTCTTCGCAAATGTACTATGCTTACAATACAATGGAAAAAGGATATGAGGATCATATCAAATGAACTTAGCACACAAAATCACATATTTACTTATGAAGCTCAAATGATAATAAAATAAAAGATTTTACTATAAAGAGCATATAAACAATCACCAATTTGCATTAATGAAAAGATATATAAAATTCGGCGAAAACATGCAAATCAATGACACCATACCCAACCACACCATATAAGACTTAACATCAAAATCAATTTGCATTTGAAAGAATGTAAATTTGTTGAGCAAAAATGCAAATTGTTTGTAAAATGTATTTCCTTCCAAATGATATAATCATAAGTAAGAACAAGAAAATAAAGTCAAGGAAATGCTTCTATAAAAATAACCAATCAAGTTTAGAACATTTTCCAAAGTTTTTCAAATCAGTTCAATATTCAAAATCCCAACAATGAATCATTTATAAAATAGTGATCAAGCGATTTTGAAAACTATGAAGTGAACTATTATAAATTTTCAATTTGTATCTTAAATATGACAATATACACTCATACAAATTGAACAGATATTTTCCATACCAAAAGATATAACTTGTAAGTTCATGGAAAACAAAAATGGGGAACATAGGGGCAAATTATCAACAATGACATTAAATTTAACATGCTATACTCAAATTAATTGATCACAATATGTAACCATAAAAATCTCTTATCAATTAAATGAGCTCTTACCACATGTAGTCATTTACACAATACCCCAAGAAAATTGATTTTCATTTAAAGGAAACTTAAATAAGCAAGTGCAAGATGAAAATCATTTTTACATATTTCAATCCCCAATATCCACCAAAACAATTTTTCAAATTGTATTTCAAAAGTTGTAATTATTTGGAACACATACAAGTTGATTTTGTAAAACAATAATTTTCCATTTGAAAGTATAACTAAAAAAATCAATGGAAAACTTAAATTGCTTCAAATCATTTGATTTACCAAAAAGATCTAATTACGACATTCATCAAATGATTTTACAACATCAATTGATCAGGAAAAATCTAGCTATGAAAGCTTTTGTAATCACAATCAATTGATCATCAATAGAAATGCACTACAAGAGATATAACTATATGAACAAAATGCAAATCTATCATGATAATATTGCAATCAAAGGATTTTGAAAACCATAAGATATAACTAAATGGTTCATGAAGACAAAATCAAATGATCACAAAGAAACATTGCATTTTAAGAGATGCGACTATATAGAAACAAAATGCAAATGTAACATGACCAACAATTAGATATGACTTAAAAGGAATAGGTTGGTCTAGTAAGGTTCAAGGCCTTAAGGTTAGTCCAATAGTCTACCTTTGAGGATTCACCTAAGGTCTTGAAAAGGTTATCCTTGAGGGTTCTCTTTTAAAGACCCACCAACTCTTGGAGATTTAACTCGAAAAAGGCTTAGAGTGGTGAAATTGACTCTTAGGGGAAATAGAGAGCTGGGGAGGAAAAACTCATTTTCGACCATAGTGGAAATCAATCTAATGATATGCAAATAATAAAACACAACTCTAGGGTTCAAATCTAGAATTAAGCTATTAAGGATCAACTCTGGGTGTTTAAGCCCTAAATGGAGTAACCTTACTCGATACCAATTGAAAGTCTGGGATCCGAACCCTAGAGGGGGGGTGAATAAGGTGAGCTATGAATTAGTGACCAATAATGACAAATTTTAACTTCTTTAAAACAACTAGTCACAAGTGATGATTATCAAAATAAAGTGCGGAAGCTCATGAAAAGGATCACCACAAAGCACACACCATAACACAATGATTTATAGTGGTTCGGCCTCAATGCCTATATCCACTCCCGGCTTGTGTTCCTACACCCCACTGGATTTCCACTATGTATGATTTTCAATAGGCTAAGCAATAACCTTTACAAGATGCTTTCCAAGGCTAAGCAATAACCTCTTACATTATACTTTTCTAAGGCTAAGCAATAACCTATGCAACCAAAAGGTTGGTTCTCTCTCTAAGTTGTGTCTAAAATACACTTATTGGAGATACAATTTTAGGTCAATACAATGCCACTAAATAGGCGGATATGAAAGTGAAAATCTAATTCACACACACACACACACACACACACACACACACACACTATGAATGCAAAGATGAATGCACAATGTGTATGCATGATGTCCTCATGAAAATAAAAGATCATAAATGTATGCCAAAGGCTTTTAAAAGTTTTAGCTCATAAAAATATTTATGATTAAGGAAAGAATGCTAATCACATGTTAAAAATAACTTGTAGAAGAGATACCTATGTATTCCAAACAAGTTGTGAAATTCTAAGAACAAAACATGTGATGCAAAAGGATTTCAATTAAATAAAAAATGAAGCTCACTGAATGTATGCTTAAAGCATTTGAAAGTGTAAAACACACAAATAGATTTGATTGAAATTAAGGGACAAATCACACGTAATAAAAAATACAACTTGAAAATGATATACCAATCAATGCTAAACATGTTGTGAAACTTTAAAACAAAATACATGTGATTTGTGAAGTTGTTGAATCCAAAACATAAGATATGTTTGAAAGAGATTTTCTTATGATGAAAAACAACAACCAAAGATTCAATTAAGTATAGGAATCATGTTACATATAATTTTAAAGATGTTTTCAAAACATGATTTACTTAGATATACCAATTTAAGTACTACTTGGTTTGAATCAAGGTGATGCATCCAGAACAATTAAATCAATTCAAAACATATACATGCTATGCGCACAACAAATCATAGTTTAACATGCTAGAAAAGATTTACCAATAATTAAAGCAAAGCATGAAAACATATGATTAGGAAAAGCAAGCTTAATGGATCCAAGTTTTAGCTTTCCAAATGACCCTCTAGACTCCCTTAGCTTATTCCCCTTTCCTTGGCCTCAAAATACCTCAAGGAGGGCCTCTTAGTTCCTTAAATTTGGCTAAGGAATAAGCTTCTTTTTATACCAAAAAAATGCACAACGGCTAATCCTCGGTTGACCTCCTACAAGGCTCGGTCGACCTGTCCTTCAACGGTAAAAAATCAGACCATTTGAAAAAGCCCCAACGGTCACTTTCTCGATCGACCTGTAGTGTAGTCGGTTGACCTACCATGAGGTCGGTCGACCTATTACACTGCGGGTCAACCGGGACCAAAATTCCCAAAAAAAAAAAAAAAAAAAAGAGATTTTCAAAGGTTTTTCTTTTGGGGACTTTTGGGCCAATAAATAAAGCTTGGAATTATGATTTAAAACAAACTAAGTGATTTAAAAACATGAAACATAAAAAGCCTAAAATGATTTGAAACTTTAAAACCAATGGCTAACTTGATTAATAAAAGTCCTTTTCAAAAAATAAATACATCCAATGTTCTAAATCCAAAACATGCATAAATCATTCTTTCTAAAAATCTTAAAAAAAGCAATGCATGTGTAAATCAAGATTTCAAGATTTTCTAAATCAATGCATGTGTGAAAATTCAAATGATGCTAAAATGATAATGCTTCCATCAAATTGCAATATACAAAATTCCTAACATATGGATCAAATCTGAATGGGCCCCTATTGAAATTAGATACCAAAAATAATGAGAAAGGCTTGTTTTAAAACCAATGGCTAACTTGATTAATAAAAGTTCTTTTCAAAAAATAAATGCATCCAATGTTTAAATCCAAAACATGCATAAATCATTATTTCTAAAAATCTTTAAAAAAAAACAATGCATGTGTAAATCAAGATTTCAAGATTTTCTAAATCAATGCATGTGTGAAGATTCAAATGATGCTAAAATGATAATGCTTCCATCAAATTGCAATATACAAAATTCCTAACACATGGATCAAATCTGAATGGGCCCCTATTGAAATTAGATACAAAAAAATAATGAGAAAGGCTTGTAAAGCAAATTCATGATTGAATGTATGGTTGATATTTCATACACATGGACTGCTAGGAATATAATGGTGTGCTAAAATCAATTGAACTCGCAGCAATAGTAATATAAGGGTCAGATTGGAAAATATAATAGGCCATAAATGACACTTTAAGGCCCCATAAAAATCTTGGTCTTATCTTCTTAAGAGAGAGTTATTATGGTGCCTTATATTTTAGGGAGAAAAAAAAAGGATGATAGTTGATAAATTTTATTTATTAAGATTTCAAAAGATGTCAACTGCTATTATAGGGCCTTTTTTTAGCTTTAATTTTTTTGGCCTAAAGCAAAGGCTTTATTGGCTTTATGCTAGAGCCGGCCCTGTATAAAGCCATAAATTATGGCAGTGGAAATCAAGAAGCTCTTCTAAGTGGCCATTTTGTTGCCTTAAATTAAAAATATTAACATATGGGTGATCTGATTCTTTTTTAAATTGCTAGCTAGGTCCCAAAATCTGCCATGTGGCCCATTTTTGGATTGATTCTTTAGGGGCCACAGAAAGGCCTACACTTACAATAAGTGTGAGTACAACCCTTTGAGTAGGGTTGCGAACGAGTATTTTCTGGATCAGAACCATACTGACCTAGACCCAGACCTGCTAATAAATAACTGTTTCAGTTCTACCAGTTCTGACTCGGAACCTGTTTTGTTGTTCTAGACCGAGGTCTGATAGGAGGACCCGGACCCGAACCCGTTTCCAATTAGATGACTGAAATCTAATTTTAAAATCTGTTTAAACTTCTTTTAACTTTTTATTCTTCTTATATTTTTCTTAAAATAAGGATACCATCCAACTCATAATAGTGCAACCAGTCTACTAACTCCAGGATTAAATATAAAAATGTCAAATAAAAGTTGATTTTGAGCTACAATTTACAACATTAAAGACTATATGTCCCGCCTGGGTCCATGGGTCGGAACCTATATAGATCAGAAACCAGACCCGTGTATCAATCGGAATCAAAATTGGGTTCTGAATCCGGACCCATTTATGAATTGGAACCTAAAATAGCCTGGTATTTTACTGGTCGGGTAATCTCAGATAATTGGAGAACCGGATACCCATTTCCATCTCTATCTCTGAGGTTTCAACCTCTTAAATCAACAATAAACTATTCTTTTTCCAAATAAACTCATAATGAGACCTTTCAACATTCCCCTATGATTAACAAACAGACAAGTGGGATATAAGAGGCGCTGAAATAATTTCCCCTTTGAAGTCCATGAAGAGGTAACAATCAATGTGATCAATACTCAATCCACCTCCCCTTGCTACTTAATCCATGAATTGACACGCTCTTTATAAATCTGTGATTTATTTGACTTGTAATGAATGTTGGATTTTTTATTGGGGCATTCGGTGACAGGTCCATCAACATTTCACTCTATGGCCTTAGATCCACAAAAAAAAGTCTAGAGCTAAAGGTCCCTCCCATACTTTCTCATACCTGAAATGTCTAGTTTATTCTTTCTTTAAATCATAACCCATGATTGGTGGGATATCCCATTAATAATGGCCAACTAACATTTAATTGCCCACGATTAATGGAATACCCAGATTTACAAATAAATTCTAAAAACACACAAATAAATTTCAAAATAACAAAAATAAATTTAAAAAAATGAAATAATTTCAAAAAATGAAATAAATTTAAAAAAATAATATATAATCAAATAACACAAATAAGTTTAAAAAGATGCAAATAAGTTCCAAAATATCCAAATAAATCTCAAAAAATACAAATAAATTTCAAAAGACTCAAATAAATCTCAAAAGATCCAAAGAAAATTTAAAAAAAATGCAAATAAATTTAAAATAATGAAAATAAATTTGAAAAAATTAAATAATTTCAAAAAATGCAATAAATCTGAAAATATACAAATAAATTTCAAAATATGCAAACAAATTTAAAAAACGCATATAGATTTCAAAAAATGTAAATAAATTTACTAAAAAAAACTCAGATAAATTTTAAAAAAAAGCTCAGATAAATTTACCAAAAACAAAAAGAAATATGACAGAAAACAGATAAATTTGAACAACACTCAGATAAATATGACAAAAAATAGATAAATTTGAACAACACCTAGATAAATATGACAGAAAATAGATAAATTTGACAAAGCTCAGATAAGTTTAATAAAAACTCAGATAAAGTTCAAAAAATACAAATAGATTTGGTAAAAACTCAAGTATTTTTGCAAAAAATTAGATAAATTTGGTAAAAACTCAGATAAATTTCATAAAAAAAAACTCAGAAGTCAGATAAATTTACGCAAAACTCAGATGAATTTCATAAAATCCCATATATACGTTCCGTCTACTTTCTATAAATTTTACAAAAAATCAAATAAATTCCCCTCACAATAAAGCCTGCAACTAATCTCTGTCACCGTCTCCGTATCCTCCGACAAAAGGGGCAAGGTGCACAATTAACGGAACTCCAACTTCTGTAACATAGGTGATGGCTACCCTTTCTCATACACCCCCAAACCACCAAACTACCCATCCCATCTTCCACCTACACCCATTCTGTAACAGAACCTCTACAAGACTACAACTCCAACTACTGCAGCAGGTGATGGCTACCCTTTCCCATACCCCCCAAACCACCGAACTACCCATCCCATCTTCCACCTACACCCATTCTGTAACAGAACCTCTACAAGACTACAACTCCAACTTCTGTAGCAGGTGATGGCTACCCTTTCCCATACACCCCCAAACCACCGAACTACCCATCCCATCTTCCACCTACACCCATCATTCTGTAACAGCATGGCCCCCTATTTCTCGTCCATGTACTCCATCATCTTCCTTTTTCTTCATCTTTGCCAAAGGATATGGCAGTGGTGACTACGTTCTTACCTTCACGATGGGCACATGTTAGCATCGGACAGCCTGCATGGACAAGGATAGTGGGGAAAAAGAGGGGGCCACGCCGATCGAGATTAGGGATGAATCAAGAGTTTCGATCCTCTGTTTCTTTTTTTTTCTATTGACGCGCAGAACCGCGAGCAAGCAGATACTTGCTAACGTACACGTCAGATCCGATCACCCCTTCTCCAACCCTTTGAAGATCCGATCCATCAGATCTCCGACGATCACGCCAAATATCTTTGATACCGGTTTGTGTAGTGTGTGGCCCACTACACCAAGATCTCTGGAAAGAGAGGGAAGAGAGGGGGAGCGAGAGATGGCGGAGAAGGAGAGGAAGAGGGAGCAGAGAGACGGGAAGAGGGGAGGAGAAAGAAAATGAGAGAAGAGCAGGGAGAGAAGAAGGAGAGAGTAGTACAATCCAACCCTACAAACTCGTTGCAGAAGAAGAGGGTAATATAAAATTTTAAATTTTAAATTTCAAAATTTTATGCCTAAAATGGTTGAAAGGGCAATTTAATTTTAAAAAATGAAAACATGTGGGCGCAGGGACCTATGGCTGCAAACAGTCTAGCGGAATGGAACATAGGCCTTAAAAAGTATTTCCTTGGACTGGAGGCTGGAAACATCGACTTATAGGGACCTTTCGCTAATTTTGCCTTTTTTATTTGGTAGAAACATCCGGTTGATGTTATAATACATGTTGGATTGAACTTAAAGAAAATGTAACTTTATAAACCTTTAATTTATATGCCTTTCAATCAATGGTTGGGAATTGGGATCATTTGATCAAGGGAGAATATTTCTTTCTTTTCTCCTTTTGGCCGAAATGCAATAAACAACGAGACCTTTTGATCACTTCCAACCTTACTGTACAAACCACCTAGTGGGGCCCATCTTATAACCTATCCTAATGGACCACACATACAGAGCCCCCCTACACTCACCTGTTGCTCGAGAAAGTTTGTGGACATGGGATGATGCCGTAACTTAAGAACAAGCAGAAAACATGAAAAGAAACGAATTTGCACATTAGAATATCAAAAGTGCTCCTTTACTTCTTTTCCATTTTTATTTTTATGTCGGTTCTACATTGTTAGAATATAAAAGTCTAAAAGGTAAGAAAGTCAACAATAGCTGCTGTCAGGACTCATACTTAAAAGAGGAGATGGAATGGTAACAGAATAGCTGAAGAAAAACAGAGTTTTCGTTAGCTCGTGTTCCCGTCCAGAGACACCTCTCGCTATAGTGAGGGTGCACCTCGCTATAGCGAGGGTAGCGCAGGAAGTGCAGTCTGATCCGGATTCTGACTAAGAATTTGAGAAAACTCTCTTTTCTAAGAGGATTATAATTAGGAGTCTTATGCATAAATTTTGGGCTATATATTGGGTGTTTCTCACAATCCAAAGGGAAGAGAATGATAAGAAATCATCTCTCAAGTTCTGAATTAGTGATTTAATTGAGAGAAATTTTCTCTAGAGATTTTTGAAGAGTTGTGCTGCCAAGTACTCTAGAGAGCGAGTTTCTTCTGCATCCCTTGTAGAAGATCATCTTCTTGTGTAGAAGATTTAAGGAGTCAAGCGCTGGATCTATTGCAATCAACGGTGTGATGTCGTTGAAGCGTGATGCGACACAAGGTAACTTCAGTCTTTAGATAGGGGATATCTAGGGAAGAAATCTGAGTTTCTTGTAATTGCGAGATTCATAGTGTTTGATTAGATCCAGTACGGATCGGTGGTTTTTTACCCAGTTTGGGTTTTCCACCTTAAATTTGGTGTCCTTGTGGTGTGTGCTTGTGATTTTATTTCCGCTGCGTAGATTATTATTTTTTGCACACCAGTGAGTTGGTTTATTGAGTGGACCAATCTAGAGATCTCGAACCCTAAACCTTCAATTGGTATCAGAGCGGGTTACACTAATTTGTTGTGTTTAATCTAAAGAGATTTCTAGATGATGTTCAATCGAGAAGGGACATCAACTTCTAAGCCCCCTTTGCTAGATGGTTCTAATTATGCATATTGGAAGCAAAGGATGATTGGGTTTCTTAAGTCCATTGATGATAATGTTTGGGATATTGTTGAGGAGGGCTACTCCAAACCAACAATTATGGTTAGTGGACAAACTGTTCCTAAACCTAAAGTTGAATGGACTAAGGATGAGAAGTATGCCTCCAATTGTAATAACAAGGCAGTGAATAGTATATACAATGGAGTGTCTGCTGAAGAGTTCCGTAGGATTTCCACTTGCAAAACTGCAAAAGAAGCATGGGAAGTTTTACAGACGGTTTATGAGGGTACAAACATGGTGAAGCAATCTAAATTGCAAAGGCTGCGGATTTTTAACTGATCCGAAGGTAAACGGATTGGTGACGGATTGAAAATCTTGTAATCCATTAGCAACGGATTAGTGACGGATTTCACCCTCAATCCGCGGATTCAATCCGATTCGATCCATTGACATTAAATATAAATAAAAATTTTTAAGGGGTCTAAATATAAGTTATGATGTCTAAATATAAAATAAGAAAAAAAAATTAAAGGATCAAATATGAATATTTTTACAACATGTTTGATATCTTTCTTTTAACATTAATTTGAACGGATTGAACGGATTAATCCGATCCGATTCGGTCCTCCACGAATCGATTTTTAAAAGCCATGGATTGGTGACGGATTCCAAATCCATCAATCAGTAGATAACGGATTGGTAACGGATTTGGCCAAATCCGCACCAATTCCGATCCGTGTACACCCCTGCCGATCCATGCATATAGGATCTGGAACTTCACCCATATATATATATATATATCTATATAATAAGGGAGCTCAGTCTTTGAATCCTTGGATATTTTGGACCCTTGGATTTATGTACATAAATCCTAAGGATGTTTTTGACCCTTGGATTTAATAGGGGAATGCAAAAAGGGGCGGCAAGTTAGAGTTATTAACAGGTATTGTCAACCCTTCTTCATTTAAAATAAAAGGGGCTAAAAGTTGGAGAAATTTACAAGTTTTTACCGTCCCCATCAAAAGCAAAAAGGGTCAGCAAGTTTGAGTTATTTACAGGTATTGTCATCCCTTGTTCATTTAAAAAAAAAGCACTAATTCATTGATGATGAGATGGGACCAAGATAAAAAGATGAGATGAGCAAATTGAGTGAAAGATTTCATGATTCAATTTTGTTAAAAATAAATGAATGAATGGAATTATATCATTTGGCAATCAATTGGAATTTTTTTTTTTTTTGGAATCCATTTTATGGTTGGCTTGCTTTCGAGACAAATGGAACCTGGGTTCGGTCGGTCTAAGGCATATCCAGGTCCGGTGGTGCGTCGTGCCTTCAGGCACGAGGAATTTCTAGTATATATATATATATATATATGTTTCAACCTAAGATCAAGATCATTATCTTGTTTTTAGCCTAGTGGTAAGCGGCATCAATTCTTACCTATCTTGGTTCCAACCTGGGGAGGTACCTTTCCTCATCCGAGGCTGCAATTGTTGACACCAAAAATGTCACTTTACCTCTTCAAGATCCAAAGAGCTACATGAAGTCGCAACCTGCCATAAATAGGCAATGCTACTTCCAAAAATCAGATCTTGTCCGAATCAAACAAAAACTACAAGATTCTTCCAGACAGCCAAAAGAGGAGTACACAAGAAGTTTCGGGCCATTTCAAGATCATTTGGCCTAACTTCGCTTCTTCGACAGCCGAAAAGGAGCTCTCGACGACAAAAGCTCTCCGGGACCATGGTTTCCAAGACAGAACGTATGGATCATCTTAAAATGACTCCAATAGGTTCCCTGTCAAATTTCAAGTCAATCGGACATCGGTTGACCACACATCAAACCGCGACATCTTCATCGCGACAAAAAGCAAGTCTACAGGTGATAGGACCCCAAACGGCTTCGAAACTCAAACAAAAGCCTATGGTTGGTCTTATTTATTACTCAGGAGGCTTCACACCAAATTTCAGGTCATTCCGACATCGTTTGACCCAGTTTCAGCTTCTGACGGAAAATCGGCAGCTCTGCGCGACAAAGTCTTCGGCTTTCTCAGGAAATTGGAAACTTTGCAAAATAAAATGCAAGGATTCTCATCAGGTTTCCTACAAAGAAATCAGGCCAATAAATCGTCAAAATGTCAAGGAAAAGTACAGAGGAAAAAAGAATAAAAAAACAGCAAAAAACGGACGCAAAACGGGACACGAAAGGGGGGAAAACCCCCCCAGGGTCGCAGACCCCTGCGACCCTGGGCCAGGGTCGCCGGCGACCTTGGACCCCGGGGTCGCCGGGAAAGCCCCGGAAACCCCGGTTTTCGCCGTTTTTTTTCGCGATTCGAGGAGCCCAGCCTCTGGTACTTTCCAAAATTCATGCTTTTGAGACACCAAGTCCTCTGACATCCGTCCAAAACACGGGTAAATCATCAAAAGTATCGAAGACAGTATTGATCGTCACCCGGTCAACCAAAAAAGTGTGCTTTCCACCCGACCGATCGAGAAATCGACAGGACAGATGGCACCGACCCGCTGTTGGCAACAAACACCTGAAATTACATGATCATCTGATGTCGATCTACATGAAGATCCATCGATGATCATCGACAGAAGAATCTCAAAAGACGTGGCACGGCCCGCGACTCTTCAGCTGCTCGGCGACCACTTAATGCGATTAATTGACTAGCTTTATTACAGTCATTAATCCATTTCTTTGGACGGCCCAATCAGAAGCAAGCATTCGGAGTTACAAGTCAAGAGATTCATGGCATTTAACCCATGAAACTCCTCCCATCATGGCGATTAAAGGCGATTAAATGCCCTCAATCTCCTCCGGCCAATCAGAAGCCAAGAAAAAGGAGTTACAAAATAAACAATTTAATTTTGTAACTCCTCCCATTATGCGGCTTAATGACAATAAAAGCCCATAAACCCACCTAAAAGGCTACCTAAAAGCCTATAAATAGGAGGGCTCTCCAAGAAGAAAGGACACACAGAAAAAGAGCAGACAGACATCAGAAACATCAGACAGAATCCAGAGAAAGGAAAAAGAGAGAAAACTCTGCGGAAATTCTACACCGGCCACCGCAGCAAGGTGACAAAAGTCCCTTGGGGGGTACCCCCCCCAAGGTCCTTGCGTTCTCCTCCTGCCTCCAATGGCTAAGACGTGGCTTTTCAGCCCGTGTACTCGGCTTTTTATTGGACATAGGACTTTCCTTTGGTCTTTGTCCTCTAAAAACCCGAGGTTATAGCCAAGCCAAGCGAATCAATAGCATCCTCTGTTCTCATCTGCATGGATGATGGCGAAGCCCACATATGGCTTGCGACCGTCAATCTAAACGAGTCCTCCACAATCTCCTGAGAAGTTAGATCCTCCTTTTCTTGCTTTTCATTGTAGTTTGTATTTTTTTTAAAAGAGACAAAAATCACAACTCTTGTCTTTCATTATCGATAAGAATTGTAAATCGGCTATAAATGCCAAAAATCGGCTATAAACGC